>CALYMY010000025.1:0-146000 GCA_944548615.1 Micropterix aruncella
TAGTCTCTAAGGATAACATTTAAGGGATATATTTATAACCAATGCCATTCCTGGTGAAACAATTTCAACTACAATCTTTTCAACTCTTGCTATGACCAAATGATGAATAGGTATATACAAATTTTCAGTTCACTCGGATTAACCGTTTGGGCGCTATCGTGGAGGAATAGACACACAGCAGGCACACAGACAAGCTTTAATCTGGAAATAATCCTAATCGTCTCAGGGGGGTTTAAAAAGGGTATTTCCGTCTTCAACTCAACGCGCGTTTACAATACTTTCCCTCCTGGTCGGTTGGTGAGCCGGGAAATTAAAATGTATTTCTTCAAATAACTTATTTTCCATGTATATACTTTAAATAACGAACATTTTTCAAATTGCACGTACCACACACATATTACGTAATTACGTTTTTGGTATTTTCGACCTCCCTGTCCCCCCCCCCCCCCCGCCGTCCCCCATATCAACAGTAGTAATTAGCGGCCTGCCCCCCCCCCCCTTTCCGACTCCGATTACGTAATTAACCGAATTTCAGAAATTGTGATGAATCGTGAACCCAGCGTTTGTAAAGCGTTTGACGACTCTTCCACAATGAGGCAGAGCTCCGGATCCTTCGTGCCCTTTTTTACTTGTTTTCAAATTGCTTCCACTCCTCGAAGGCCTCCGTTGAGCCTACGGTCCCGAGAGTAGTGGAAACGCTTTGGCATATGTACTTAGAAATTCCATGTGTAAATCCGCCATAGTCGATGCGCCACACAACCACATTAATCTTTCAAAGATCGAGTTGGAGCGTGCAGCGGAGCGCTAGTCCAGAGTTGCAGAGCGGCCACCGGCTTGCCAGCGCTTCCAGGAACAGCCCGGGCGACGCGGATCGCCTAGGAGCGCGTGGAGTATCTACGCACATTGCGCGAAGGGGTATCTTCGGAGCGGCACTTCGGTATTTCCGTGCAGGTTTAGACCAAAATAATCGCGATGCAGTGGCCAACGCTGATTACGTAATCAGGACAAGCACCCCCCCCCTATCCCCCAACTTAATCAAGCGTAATCATTAGCTCAAACCCCCCCTCCCCACTCCCTAGTTCCTCGATGATTACTTAACATGTGGACGGCCCCATCCTTATATTAAGAGCGATAGGTATGTACGCCAACCTAATATAAATACGGAATCCGGAAAGTTCTCAGTTTGCCTTATTTCGTAAATTATTATAACTATTTTTACATCATTAAATATGACATTCAATTTTTAAATTTAAAGATGTTTTGGTAATAATGGAAGAATGAAGATTTGGAAATAATGAATTAATAATTTGATTAAATATCAATGGTACATATCAACCGGAACTACGCTATGGACAGACACCTACTGTCAAAAAATACAAAAACAAAGTCATTAATTTATTATAATATTTTCATATACCAAAACGCCTAAACGAAAACGACCAAAACGACAGTGGGCCTGAAGAATAGGAATTATGAAGATCGCTTGAAATTACTTAGACTGACTACTCATACACAAAGAAGACAACGTATGGACCAGATTGGATATATACAATTCTTGCAAATTATTAAGATGTACCTGAGCTAAAGAATATATACCTACAAATAAATTCAACGTCAACACAAATCTTCGAGGTCACAGCACAAAACTCGTTCTGCAAAAAAGAGTGGTGGACATGTTGAATAAACTACCGTTGGAAGTGATTAGTGCAAGAGTTACATGGGTTTATAATAAAAATAATAAACTCATGTAAATCATAACAATAATAATAAATACCCTTATTATATAATGCAATACAGATCCTATATTACTCATAATCTAAAATAATTTTAAAAATATACAGAATATACTGAAAATATAAATTTAATGATTATGAAAATTTTATGTGTAACACGTTAGAAAGAAATAAGAAACAATAAAACTAATTTAAAAATGAAATATCAAGAAACTATAAAATCGACCCTTACATGTATATATTATTATATAAATTAACAATTAAAATGACAATAAAAATATCTTGATTAAAAATATTAAATCCACGGAAAGCTTTTTTTTATACCTAGAACACAATAAAAAATCTACTAAATAATCTCGCAAAAACATAATCAGAGAAAAAGGAATTTAATAAATATTCCTAACGCGACGAAAAATGAAACGTGTATGGGAAGTTGATCACAGTAAATGAATTCAGGAGATGAGCCAGATAATATCCAAAATGAAAGATGAGTTAAAAGACGCTTATAGTTACTGTGCTGGGCCTGTTTAGATAGCAAAGGGTTTCGTTCAGCTTGGGCCATAGATTCAAATTGAATTACCTCGCACGCTGTAATACAATAGATAGAGGCCACTTAATTGACTTAGACCCGTAAACAGTAGGGAGGACGGAGGCTAGCTGCAGGTTGACTCCAGACGGAGATATCCTACCAAAATTGGTAGTTAGGGGGAGAGGCTGCCTGCTGGGCATCTTTTTTCGGTACCTCGTCGTAAGGCATTGGCCTCTAACAGCCTTGTTGACAGAGCTAGGCAGTAGATTGTCTTATCTCTACGTTCATACCACGGCTGAAAGAATTATCACATATCGTTTTTTTTTTCTTTTCCCACTAGGCTGATGCCTTTTCGTAGAACCCGCCTTGTTGCATTTCGGCAACATCTTCTAGGTGGGCATTTATAGCATCACGCAGTCAAATACTCAGGCGGTCACCCATCCCAGCATTGACTGCGCCCAATGCTGCTTAACTTCGGTAACAACGAGGAGAACCGGTGTCAACGCCTGGGGTGACGGGTTCACCCCTTGTAGACGATGCCACCCTACTTTCCTGGGCCGGTCATATCCTTACTGCTACTTGCGGTCTGGCAGTAGTTATAGCAAATGTGGCAAACGTCAAAATCGATGATGCGAGCCAGAGCGAGCGATGCAATGGTCTTACTACCTACTTTCAACAGTACATGTAATAGCTTATTTAAATAAAATTATAGTTTAAAAACTAAAAAAAACAGCCTTTAATAGCAATGTGAATTAACAAGTAAAAAACAATTTTGAAATATAAAAATATTGTGTAACAGCGATAGAAAGTACAGTAACTTTTCTTCTTCTTCTCGAAGTGCCTCTCCATTACTGGAGGTTGGCCGTTAGCTCTGAATACTTCTGTCGGTCTTGCGCCATCCGGAAAAGCTGTTCCGTACTGGTAATCCCGGTCCACTCTCTGACATTGCACAACCGCGACTTTTTCCTCCTTCCACGGCGTCGTTTACCCTCAATTTTGCCCATCAATATCAGTTGGAGCAGCTGATATCTGTCATGCCACAGCACGTGCCCCAGATATTCAATATAGTTAAATGACGTTGTAGTCGATAAATAAATAGTTTAAAGTGAGAATAAAGTAATTGACAACAAAAAAAATTATTAATTTTTAAAAACATGAGATCTTTTCTACTTTATTTTTATAATAACCCTGGTAGCTATTTAAAAATAGCTACCACAATGAAATATTTATAACAATTGATATCAAGCAACCCACGCTTTTTAAAAATATGTTTTTTTTGCCAATTACTTTATTCCCCTTTTACAGTAATTTAAAATCAATTTACCTGTATTGAGTTAGAGCACTTTCTATCCTGTAGAACAATATCTTAATATTTAAAAATATTTACTGTTTAGTTCACATTGCTATTAAGCTGTGTTAAGCAGTGAATTACTTTTCGGCGCACCTGCTACTATCATGGCTGGCCAAATCACGTACATGTACAGGTTGCTTTCTATTTAAGTGTTTCGATTTTATTTTATTTGTTTGAAAATTATAATTTTGATAAAAAACGATTTTTTAATTTCGATTTAATTTTTTTTTTTGCCAAGCGTTTGTAGCAGTGGTTCGCATTAAGCGTTTGGATGCAGCAGGAGCAGGTTTGGCGTGTGTAGGCTTACAAGCGCTTGCCGCCGATCCGACCGAGTCGGTTTTTGCTCGCAAATCAAAGAAAGCTTGTGGAAAACTCTTGCTAGCCATCCACACACTTGTTTGCTTGCCAAGCGTTTGTGGCAAGCGTGTGGATGCGGCACAGCAGTTACCGTTTGTGGTAAATAAATGGTTTGGGATCAGCCCAAGAACAAGATTAAAAGTTTCTGGAAACATTCTGAAAAATTAACTATCAATTTTTACCTCCATGACAAATAGTGTTCAAGCGCTGCCATAAATGTACCTCCAATTAGAGCGATGCAATCATTTAAAAAACTCTCATAGCGAATAATGGCGTATTTGGAGGTGTCAACTACAACGGGCGGACCCATCACCTCAGGAAGTTTTAACGATATTTAATTGTTCTGTCTGCCGATTAATGGCGTACAATTCGAACTACTCTGTTTTTAGTGACATCACAGCCTAAGGTCAGCAAAACACAGATCTTAGATTCCCTAAAAAACCGCCAGATCCAAATTTCAATATCAAAGCCAGTTATATCATATTTTCCGTCCTGATAATTTGCTTATTTCACTGCTTAATCCTTAGAAAGCCAGCCATGGGAATGAATTGTACGACGGCATGTTTTCAACCCTCGAAAATGTGTTTATAGGGGGTGCTACCGCACGCATGCTAATATAAAGGGTGAGTTTTAATTAACCGGTATACTTCAAGGGTCTGAATCAGTACGAGCAGGTAAGCAACTTTTGATTAAAAAAATGTAAAAAAATATATATTTTTTTTAATTATTTAAAACTTTAAAGAACTTGACTGTTATAATATATAAGTATGACAAGCGTTTAAGCGCGCTGGGCCATCTAGTTGTAGGTAAAGTAATGCTAATAAACAATATAAACCATATTCTACCTACCGCTATTGGATACCAATGTGGGTAGTTTTATTTTTTCTCACTTCTAATTTTTTATATACCTAAAACTTTTTATTGACATTCAACTTAATTGATTGTGTATACTTTTTAAACTATGCTAGATTTTAAAGCTAGATTTTAATGCTAGATTTAGATCCTATCATATTGCTAAATTTTAAAGTTTTTTGGTGCTGTATTATAATTAGTACATAAGTAGCCGGATATATGTGTCATATAAAAACAAAGACGGCAACCTCCATAAAACCGTTATTTGCAGAAAACGAAAAAAACCTTTTATAAAAAACAGAAACAGTAGCAGATAAAAGTGATATCTTAATAAACCTTCAGGCCTCGGCCCCTCAGCCGATTGACAATGTGATGTCCATTACAAATTAGTTGAAAAATTGAATTATGACACTGTCTCACCAAAACATTAATTACTGCCAAACCACTGTACCCATAATTAAAATAAAACATATTAACATAGTAAAACATAATAAAATAAAACAAATTAAATTAAAACGGGGCCGTCACGCTGTATCGTGTTGTGGCCGATATCGGCCAATTGGGGCTCTGGGAGTTAAACCATTCCTAAGTTAAAATTATGATGAAATGCAAAAAGTTAAACAAATGGTTGTGAATTAATAATTAATAGTTACAATAGCAATAAGTTGTTGGAGATTTCCGCCTTTGAAAGGAACATAAGGAGATTGCCGTTTTTGTTGACTCATAGTGGACATTGCTGGATTTGTTGCGGAATCGAGTGTGTCCACCATACTAACTGCTGTGTTCTGATTGACTAATTCGGAGGTTGCCATGTCTGAAACAAACAACATTGGAGACATACGTTTTTGATGCGAACGTTGTTAGAAACACAGCAAAAAGTATTGGATTTAGCCGCTATTGTCGGGTCCAATATTAATCGGAAGATTAGTGTTCTACAGATGAATAATTTTGCATCATTAGTTCAATTTATATATTTTGTGGAGATTGCCATCTTTATTTTTATATGACACATATCATTGATAATAGAATTATAAATAATACATTACTTTTAAATTCTATACCCTTGCGGGTTCTTTTAAAATTGAAATAAACTTTCAACTTTATGTAACGATTCAAGTAACATTTGTAATTATACATTTTAGTAAGATTATGCGATATGAGGTTGAGGGTGGTTATAGAATAAAGTTTAATATTTCAACAATTTTATTATACATATTTTTTACTGAATATATTATTATCCCTATGGTGTCCTGCATTTGTAATGTGGTTCATCAGAGCAGGACCTGAGTTTGGCAGCGGCTTGTTCAGGAGTGAGGTCTCTCTGCGATTGACTCAGCATCTCGTAGCCGACCATGAACTTTTTGACCGCCGCGCTTCTCAGTAACGGGGGATAGTATATTGCATGGAGGAGCCAATGAGGCTCCGATGAAGCGCCTTCCCTATAGTCTGGTCATGTTGGTGCACCTGCAATCAAAGCACGAATGAACGGATGAGTAAATATAATAGAATAGAATAACTTTATTGTGCTTATTGAATATTACACTGGTTTTGTA
Source organism: Micropterix aruncella (assembly GCA_944548615.1). Classification (NCBI taxonomy): domain Eukaryota; kingdom Metazoa; phylum Arthropoda; class Insecta; order Lepidoptera; family Micropterigidae; genus Micropterix; species Micropterix aruncella. The sequence continues at coordinate 6,376 of CALYMY010000025.1, forward strand.
AAAAAGACAATTTATGCACAAATGGCGGACTTATCGCGATTGCGATACAGTCAATCATTTGATAAAATAATTACTAATTATCACCTTAAAATACATAAAGAAGTAGTAAAGTTAAATTTAAAATAAACTTATACCAATATATGTCAGTAACTTGTGCTAAGGTTGCCCAGGCAAGGATAAAGGAGAGGTCAAGGTGAGGTATTTGGTTAGTGGCTGTTTAAATATAAATATTTCTTCAACAACTTTTTGAAAGTATGCAACGAAGGTGCAGGGAGCTGATAGAGTGAGGGAGCTGATTCAATAAACGAGCAGAATGGACTGTAAAAGGGTGCGTGTAAACAGAAGAATGATGTATCGGAATGGCGAGTGTGTTATCCCGGCTCGATCGAAGTGGAAGACCGTGGCCTCCCAAAGGGTGGAAATTCTCCTTGAGATAGGAGGGTGAAGTGGGGTCATTGAGTATGTTGTAGAAAGGTAGGTAGAGAAATACATACACAGACAGAATTCAGTCTGGAATTTGTCCTAATCATCTCTCTGGAGGGGGAGGGGCTATATTTATATATCCATCTTTATCACAATTCTTTTTTTAGCGCATTTACAATACTTTATTTTCTTGTCCATTGGTGAGCCGGTAAAGCAAAACAATTTCACTCTAGATATGATGATATGAGATGATAGATATGATATATGATAGATATGATGATATACACGCATCAGCCTTACGCTGCTAGTGTATAATATAATAATATTAATGACTAGTCATCGAATTATATGCACTTCTTCTTCTTCTTCTTCATCAGCGCGTATTCGCCCACCGTTGGGCATACGCCTCTCCAATTACTCTCCACCCGGATCGGTTGTCCGTTTCCCTCATCCAGACTGGTCCAGCTATCTCCTTGATGTCATCTGACCATCGGGCCGGTGGTCTGCCCACACTTCTTCTGCCTAGCCGGGGTCTCCACTCCAAAACGCGCTTGCTCCACCGTTCGTCGTGTTGTCGGGCCACATGGCCGGCCCAAGCCCACTTCAGCTTGGCCACTCTTTGACCCACGTCGACCACCTTCGTGCGCTGTCTGATGAGCTCGTTTCGGACTCGATCGCGCAACGATATGCCAAGCATGACTCGCTCCATGTTACGCTGCACCACCTTAAGCTTGTAGATCATCCCAGCAGTCAGTGTCCATGTCTCACAAGCATACGTCATAGCCGGTAACACACACTGATTATACACCTTTGTCTTGAGCGATTGGGGAATTCTGGACTTCAGCACGAAGCTCAGCTTCCCAAAGGCTGCCCATCCCAATTGTTTTCTTCGCTTTATCTCTGCCATCATCGAGTCCCGGCCGAGCTTTATCACCTGTCCTAGGTATGTGTACTCCTGCACCTGCTCCAGCGGTTGTCCATTCAATGAAATGGGATTCGGTGTGAGATCGGCTTTCGCCATAACCTTTGTCTTGTCCATGTTCATCTTAAGACCCGTTCGCAGGGACGCGTGATATAGTTGCTCCAGCATGAGTTGTAGGTCTTCGGCACATTCAGCGATTATAACTATATCATCCGCGTAGCGCAGATGATTGAGATACACGCCGTCAACGTTGATTCCCTTGCCACTCCAGTCCAATGTCTTGAATATATCCTCCATAGCGTTGGTGAACAGCTTAGGGGATATAACGTCACCTTGTCGGACTCCTCTTTGGATTGGTATAGGGTCTGTTAGTTCTTTCAGCTGTACGGTCATTGTAGCCGCTTTGTACAAGCTCTTCAGGATCTGTATGTACCGGTAGTCTATATGACATCGATGTAGCGATTCGGTGACTGCCCAGTGTTCTATGGAGTCGAATGCTTTTTCATAATCGACGAAGGCTAGATAAAGGAGCCTATTGTATTCTTCGGACTTTTGGATAACCTGCCGAAGTGTGAAGATGTGGTCGATCGTTCCAAAACCCTTCCGAAATCCTGCCTGTTCCCTGGGTTGATATTCATCCAGTCTTTGTGTCAAGCGTGTAGTCAGGATTTTGGAGAATACTTTGTACACCTGACTTAAAAGTGAAATAGGACGATAATTTTTCAGAAGGGTCTTATCGCCTTTCTTATGGAAGAGCACAACGATGCTGTTAGTCCAATCCTTGGGTACTTCACCAGTGAACAAGACCTCGTTGAACAGCAGACTTAGCTCCTTTACGATAGCTCTGCCTCCAGCTTTTAGTAATTCCACAGTAATGCCGTCCTCACCCGGAGCCTTGAACTTCTTGGTGCGCTTCAGTGCTTGCTTCACTTCATACGTACTAATTTCAGGAATATCTTCCGTGTAGTGTCGCTTGATAGGCGCACGCCTGTCGCTTAAATCAAGGGCAGTGGGCTGTTGTGTGGTGGTTGAATATAGATCACTGTAGAATTTCTCTGTGATTTTCTTGATCTCACAGATGTTACTTGTCGGGTTGCCGCTGTTAACTCTCAGGGTGTTTAAGTCGTTTCCTCTGTTATTTCGCTGGAACACTTTTAGACCCCGATTTTTCTCTATGAGCTCCTGGATTTTTAGTGTATTCTTTTTACGAATTTCACGCTTGAGAGTCTTGTGAATTTTTCTGTTTAGCTCCCGGTGTGCATTGCTATTGAAGTCATCGGCTGCGAACTTACGGCGTTCCTTCATCATGTTCGCCACGCTTTCTGGAAACCCAGATGATGGTTTTGTTACTCGCTTGAACTGTTCTTTTGCTGTATCCGTCAGGATCTTTGTAAAACGGTTGTATTTCGATTGGAGGTCATCTTCGAAATGTTCGATCGCTGTTCTTTTCAGGGATTCTTCGAGGGATTTCTCAAACCTTTCGTTGATGCCATCTGGAACATACAGCTTGCTAAGCTTTTTTCGAACAAGTTTGGCCCTTTCCAGCTTCGTGTTTAACACGATCGTTCCTCGGACAAGTCTGTGATCGCTGCCTGTCTGGAATCGATTGAGCACTGTGACATCAGTGAAAATGTGCTTGTTGTTGGAGATAATGAAATCTATCTCGTTTTTCACATTTCCGCCCGGGCTCACCCATGTCCACTTTCTTTTGGGCTTCTTCTGGAAGTGCGAATTCATCGCAAATAAGTTGTTTGCTGCGAGATAGTTTAGTAGCGTTTCTCCACGTGGGTTCCGAATGCCTATTCCATGAGGCCCTATACAGGTATCTACCCCCTCTCGTCTTGTGCCAATCTTAGCGTTGAAATCACCCATAATTATAACGTAATGAGAGCGTCCTTTTTTCATCGCTTTGGATATGTCTTCGAAGAACGTCTCTACTTCTTCGTCATTATGTGTGCTGGTTGGTGCATACACCTGGATGATTTTGAGGGAGTACTTTTTGTTAATTTGTACGACAGTATAGGCTACGCGAGATGAAATGCTGCTAAGTTCGGTTATGTGCTTCGCAAGATTGCAGCTTACTATAAATCCCACACCGCCATATGCCGAGTTTTCCTCACCTCTGTAGTAAAACAGGTCACCCGACTGGAGCCTTATGGTGTCTTCTCCCTGTCGCCTAGTTTCGCTCAGTCCGACTATGTCGTAGTTTATAAGTGCTAGTTCTTTCTGTATCTCCTCTAGTCTTGCTTCATCTCTCAGAGTTCATACATTATACGTTGCCAGTGTCAGTTTGGTTTGGCAGCCTGATCGTACCCAGAGATTCTTAGCACCCCCTGCCTCACCGTTACCGTAACCGCTGCCGTGGCTTGGGCCAGTGGGGATGCTGGGGACTAGGGGCCGTGGTAAGGTTGTACTGTTCATTGTGATTGGAGGTATTTAGCCCGATACCCGCCACGTCGGCCACACGTCTTGGCGAGCTCCACACTTTCAGAAAATATCTACATTTCCTAGGTTTGTGGCAACCTGGTCTGGTTACTTATTCGTCGATTTTGCACTATATTCATTATTTAATTATTTTTTATTGCTGAGAAAAAATTCAAAATATGTTGACACATAGAATTTAAAATTAGAACTTTCAGTGCCAAAATATGCATGCTTATATGCACTAAAAAAGAGCGAAATATACACAAAATATGCACAATCAAGATGCTATTTATAATTAAAATTTATGTATGTTTTCACAAAATATACATATTATTATTAAATATACATATTATTAAATATTTCTCATTCTCATTCTTTCAATATTTTTCATTAAACACAATTAAATATTTTTCAAGATTTTCTAGAGCAAACTTGTGACGTTTGTCTTTTAATATTCATTTGTAGGCAAAAATGACCTCTCTACATCAACTGACGTTACTGGACAGAACTTGAAGTTTGGCACTATTTTTGCAGAAACCTCTCCAGGCAGGGTTTGGCCGTGCCCGTTGATATATGCGTTAACTTTCTTTATTCCTTCAAGACCCGCGTTTTTATATAGAACAGCATTTAATTTGCTGCGGACCTTTTCTGACAGTGAACTCGGAAGGGCGTTACTCTGATCAATCATTTTTCCATTATTTCTAAGGACTTGCACAGAGGAAGGTTTTTAGTTTCTAATCTCTCACAACGATTATTGCTAAAATGTGTTGCGATAAGAGCAATATATTGCTTGATTGAAGGATCCTCAAATGCCTGCTGGCTTGAATTAATTGCAATGTCCTCTGAACTTTCAAATTTAACAACTACAAATTCTTTTAACGCCTCGAAATTCTCAGCATAAAACAATACATCTTTTAACCAAGTTCCCCACCGCATTAACCCTTCAGGCCTCGGCCCCTCAGACGATTGATAAGTTGCTGTCCCAAAAAAAAATTGTAAAAATTAGTAAAAAAAATGAATTACGACACTGTCTGTTACAAAATATTAATTACTGCCAAACCACTGTATCCATAATTAAAATAAAACATATTAAGATAATAAAACATAATAAAATAAAACAAATTAGATTAAAATAAAATTCAAACGGGGCCGTCACGCTGAATCGTATTGTGGCCGATATCGGCCAATCGGGGCTTGAGGGGTAAATACTGGCTCTGGGGGCATTGCTAGTTTTGGCAGTCGCTCTTTATATGCTTGTACTCGCGTTGGTGCTTTCAAAAACACTTTTTTGTAGAGGAAATCAATTTTTGACATTCTTGAACTCTTTCCTGATCTCTTCCGCAAGTCGATGTAATCCGCGGGCTAGACAGGGGACAGGAAGCAAGCTTGGGTAAAAGACTTTTAGAGCTTGATCAGCTTTCACCATATATAAGGCGGACCGTCAGAAATTGCTTGTCATTATTTAACTACTGAAATAAGCACTATCGATGAGAAAGTACTAAAATATACAATAATGTTATAAAAATAGCATGTTATGCATTTGCAAATAATCCGATGTATATTATTGATAAATATTGTTTCATTGCATCGCGCAATTTATGCATGATCGCTTTGCGCGGGTCTCGCCTCATGAAGTTGATTCGATGATGAACGAATGTGCACTATCGGGCCTTAAAGGGATATGGGATGAAAGAAAAGAAAACTCACCGTGCCATCCCATGCTGTACGGGAACGTGCACTCAAAGAGATTGTCATAGACTGTCGTTAGTCTCTTGATAATTTGAGCGAGGGACGTCCTTTGCTCCTCATTCAAGTCCGTAAGCCTGCTGGGGTGATGTCCGACGTGTAGGACCATAGTCTCGAAAGGCCACAGTGAACGGTGGATTCCGGACTAACGACCGGCTGTGGTAGGTTTAGAACAGCTGTCTTGCCACATGTGAGCGTTCACCTTACCACCCATTCACTCCCCCTTTGAAGCCAATTTGAGATGCAGAAATCGCAGTTTTAGATATTTTTTCTAGAAAGGAGTTGATTATTTTCCTAGAGAGACCAAGATCTTTAAAAAGGTGAAACAAAGATTTAGCTGGCAGGCCACGAGCGCCAACTTCCACCGCGTGAAGGTGAATAGTGAAGCCGTTCCGGGTGACGGCATTTGCGAGATTATGGTATTTATTTATTTTGTGCTCGTGGTCTTTTGGGATATTTGATTCCCATGGAACAGTTAATTCTACGATAAGGACCATCTTCCGAGATAAAGAGTAAAGAGTTATATCTGGACGTAGGGCTGTGCATCCGAGACTTTCAGGGAATTTATACTGCTTAGACACCGAATCGACCTCCATAATTCCTCCTAAAACCTTTCTCAATGATTATTGAGAAAGGTTTAGCAGTGAGATGTTTTGTGCCTTTAGAGCCAACCTGCACAAACTGTATTGGGGGTTTGGAGGATACTGTGGAACCCTTGTTGGCACGAGCCACTGAGAGGCTAATTACCTCGCGAATAACAGCAAGGACTTTGCCGTGGCGGTAAGTGTACCGTCCTTGATCCAAAGCCACCTTGCAACCAGCTAGAATATATGCAGTATTTGGCCGAATACCGTTATATTAAAAAAAAGTGGCCGAATACTCTGAATACCAAATAGTACCGAATATTCATGGCATCACTAATGAAAACGTACCTGTCTTTAATTCTAGCTTCGTTTGGTAGAAAACTGGATGCCCAAATCTGGCAGTGAGGGTGGGGGTTGGAGCAACCCATGGCAGATCCTTTGTTCTCGAAGATTTGTACCCAAGTGTACCGTTTGCCCAAATCACGCTGCTCTTCTATCCATCTGAAATACGAGGGTCATTTAAAAAGTTTCTGGCCTCACTGACGTAAAGTACCTGTACAGAAATAATTCTTTCGCCGTCCGATAGATGGCCTTGCTAGATGTAAACCGTAAAAAATTCAAGTCATTCTGATCATTACTTTGTAAATGGCACTCTTCCAAAGTTATCAGCTGATATTGTCTGTATAAACTGGTGAACGGTGGTGAACGGTTTCGTGCAGCTTGGGCCACAAGATCCATTTTGTTCTCGGATCGGCTCAACTCATGATTCAGCTCCTATTCAGAAGCCTTTTCGAGTGGAAGGCTACCCCGGGTGAGACTCCCGTGTCTCAGGCCTCAGAGCTGGTGGACCGGTTTCTCCTGGAGGTTTGCGCACCGGCGTCACTGGACGGTTTGCGCACCGGTCGACGATGCCAATCGGTTGTGCATTCTGACCAATTGCTGAAGGGGTCTGGAGACTATGGAAATACACTGTTTCCTAAGCAGCGGGGGTGGATGTTGACCTGTTGTCATGCCACTCTTGAAATGACCTTGGGCCACTCGATCCCGTGTGGCACTACGGGATCGAGTGGCCCACTAGCTACACGGTGACGGGTTTGCCCGTTGTAGTTGACAACTCTAGTTGTCTGTAAATCTGGGAGCTAATGCTAATGGGCCCTGTTCCAATTTGGCCACTAACACCCATCCGGCGGCTTCCACGTAGAAGTGCGAGTTGGGGTAGGACTCTGGCCTTCGGGCCAGTTTCCCCTAGGAGTCAACCTTCGGGTGCTCCTGGATGGTTTGCGCACCATGCGGCTTCAGCCGGGGTAGTCTGGAAACAGTACTATCTCCTATAGATAGAGCGAGGGTAGTTGTTAACCTTACGGCAACTGCTCTTGAAACGACCATTCGGCTACCCGATACCGGTTCAAAAGCCGGGCAAAGGATGTCAGGGTCTGCGATAGATTCGGTAGACACCGAATAAACGCTACACAAGAGAGAGGACCGTGTAAGCAACTTCGAACCTGTAACCAGACGGGAGGGCGGAGAAAACTGGCCGTAACTGTGTTAACTACCCGATGCAAGGTTGTAAGGGTTGGTCTCTCGCGGGCTAGATAGTGGATTGTCATTGTCTAAGTCTTCTGGGAGTTAATGGGCCCTAGCTGAGTTGGCCACGAAGACCCATTATTTATTTATTTATTTATTTAATTACGTAATTTAAAAACATTTACAGTTCATGGACATGTAGGTACAATGTAATAGACAAAATAACCAGTAGCAAAAAACTGAAAACCTGACATGCCAGAAACTGTTGCCAGATATTCCATTTCAATGTCGCCTAACTAGGCTATAGCCTGTTCTAAGGCAGACATTTAAATTAACATAATTTTATAAAAATATAGTAAGGTAATCGCCGTAATTTTAAGAAATAAAATTTTTGTAAATAAAAATAAATATTTTTTACACAGAAACATGAAAATAATCCTAAAAATTTCAATATAAATTAAAATAAAATAATTGAAAGGCCTACAATTCCTACAATTTAATAGAATAAAGAAATGGTTTGGAAATATAAATAATATAAAAGTCATTGTTTATATACATTTTCATTTAATAACTACAAACTGTCAATCAAACATCCATACAAACTGTCATAAAAATAAACTGTCAATTTAATAACTATCACATATATAAATACCATTCCATATATACCATTTAGACATTTATACTCAATGCTCTATCTATATTAATCCTCCCTTCCTTCATCAACCAAGACGTGACAGATTTTTTAAATGTTGTCATAGTGTTGATAGCCTTAATTGATTCAGGAAGGTGATTATAAATCCTAGGAGCGATGAATGAGTAGTGGCGCTGTCCATATGTGGTATTTTTACGTGGTATCAGCATATCTCCTGAGTGCACTGCTCTCGTAAATATCACTCCCTCATTAAAAGTTGGTTGACTTTTAAACCGCTCATGCAGTAAGGCCAATTTAATGTACAGCTGTCTGATGTCCAGGACATTGCAATGACTAAAAAGTTCATTGGTGGGGTAGCGATACGGTTTACGCGCTATAATCTTTAAGATACATTTTTGAGCCACTTCTAATGGGCGGAGGATGGTCGCCGCACAACCTCCCCATCCTATTATTCCATAACAGAGAATAGACTGAACTAATGCGTAGTATGTACTTTTCAGTAATCCCGGATCTAAAATATTTCTCATCTCTCGGAACATATATGCCAGTTTTCGTATTTTAATCGCCAGTATATCAATATGGGTCTGCCAGCGGAGCCTATTATCGATTGTGATCCCTAAATATTTGATGTATTGTGTTCTTTCCACTATTGGACAGCTACATTGCTTTGCATTATTGCATGTATGAATTTTCAAATTGTGGCATGTAGGCGGTTGCCCTTTGGCATTATTGCTGAAAGTAAGGTATTTAGTTTTTCCTATATTCAAATTGAGTAGGGAATCATCCAACCATTCTTGTACTTTTTTCATACCTATATTTGCCTTATTGAAAGCTTCAGTCCACTTGTCACCCTCAAAAATGATGACAGTATCGTCAGCAAATGTAGTTATCTGGCCTACTAAGTTACACAGGTTATTTATGTAGATGAGAAATAGAATAGGTCCGAGAACACTACCCTGGGGGACACCGAATGACAAGTATTCAGGCATACTTTTTAAGCCGTCTATGATTACTACTTGTTTCCTATCTGTTAAATAGCTGGCAAACCAGGAAAGAGTGACATGCTCGAGTCCCACCCCCGCCAATCTTTGAAGTAACTTATCGTGCGAAACCGTATCGAATGCCTTAGCAAGGTCCAAGAAGACCGCCATACACTTTCTACCCTTATCAACGTAACCATTAATTAAGGTAGTAACATTCACTATTGCATCCGTAGTGCCCATTCCCTCTCTAAATCCAAACTGATTTTCTGAAAGAATATTGTTATTCGTCAGATACTTGACGAGTCTTTTTTTAACGACCTTTTCTATAATTTTAGATAACGTACTAAGTAGGGAGATAGGCCTATAATTATTAATGTCAAGTCTGTCACCGTTTTTAAATATTGGGATGACTTTAGCGCATTTCAATGCACTAGGAAATATACCCGTTTTAAAACTGCAGTTAACTATGTGAGTTATCGGGTTACTTAGCTCCATTTTTGATGACTTAAAAATGCGTGAATTCAGATCGTCAATACCCGCAGACGAGCTATCTTTCAGTGAATATATAATTTGGGAAATTTCCTGTGGCGTTGTTGGTGTCAAGAAAAGGGATACTGGAAAATTGACAGTTGGAGGGGTGCTTCCTGAATTTAAAGTTCTGTTCTGTATTTGTTTTGCCATTTTTTTGCCGACATTAGCGAAATATTTATTAACATGATCAACAAGCCTTTGAGGAGAAGAATCTCTTGTGACCGTTCCGCTTCCAATATTTAGCTTATCGACTGAGCTGCTACCTCTCGTTCTATTTGAGACCTCGTTTATAATTTTCCAAACCTCCTTAACATCTCCATTTGCTTTACTTAATTTATTTTTATAATACCTGATTTTAGTTTGACGGATTATTGTATTGCATATATTTCTATATTCTTTTGACTTTTCTCTCAAATCTAGATTATCAGGGTTGTGTCGACTTGCTAGATGAAGTTTGTCTCGTCTATGTATGCAGAAGAGGAGACCTTTTGTAATCCATGGCTTGTATTTTTTCTCTTTATGTTTTAGCCCAACAGTTTTTATTGAGCTATTCGACTGAACAATATTTTGAAGCTTACTAACAAAATTATCAGTTGCATTATTCACGTCAAATTTCTCGTAGACTGCTGTCCAATCAGCATCTGCGATGTCTCTACATATTTTGTCGTAATCAAATGTTTGTTTTAAGAAAGGTCTGTTCTTTTTATTCCTACAATTATGAAACATTTTGAATAAAAGGACATGGTGATCAGTAATTGATGTTTTGTAAACTACTGTGGTTGTTGGACTAGGTGTTCGACACATGATGTGGTCTATACAGTTGCTGGAGCTTTCAGTTTCTCGCGTCGGGGAGTCCACTAAACATTTCAAGCCATGAAGCGTAAGAAGCTCAAGATAATCAGGCGCCTGTGGATGTACCTTTCCACTTATTGGTATGTTAAGATCCCCAGTTAAAATTAGGTTATTTTTTTTAGAATTCTTTGCCAACAAATCATTAAGGTTCTTCAGAAAATTTGTTATATTGTAAATAGACGGGCTTCTGTATATTGCTATTATACCAATAAATTTGTCTAATTCAATACATAAGCAATTAGCACCAGGTAACATCTCCTCATTAACTGAAATATCTGTATATTTTTCACTGGCATAAATAATTACTCCGTCATTTTGAAGTTTATTCACCCTAGTATGAAACGTAGTGTACCCTGGGATCTCTATCGGAACAAAATATTTTCCAATCCAAGCTTCTGTTAGGACTAGAATGTCGAAGTTTAGGCTGAGATCCTGTAACATAACTAAGAATTGATCAATATTTTTTTGGATACTTCTGATATTTAGACAAAGCATTCTCAGTGACGAATCACCTGAAAGCATTCCTCTGCAGGCATTGACATCTGATGTCACAAAGTTCTCATGTGACGAGTCATGGGTATCAATAAGATTCACTATATTGTCCATTATGGAACCTGACCATTCTGGTCAGGGTTGGTCACACTCACGGGTCAACACCCATCCGACGGCCTCCACGCATGAAGTGCCAGCCTGGGTAGGACTCTGGCCTTATGGTTAGTTTCCCCTGGGAATCAACCTTCTGGCGCTCCTGGACGGTCTGCGCACCGTGCGGCATAAGCCAATCGATTGCGCACTCTGACTAGCAGTCGGGGGAGTCTGGAAGCAGTATTGTTTCCTATAGAGCGGGGCTGGTTGCAGACCTTACGGCGACTGCTCTCGAACTCACCATCAGCTACCCGATCCTGGCTGAACAGCCGGGCAAAGGATGCCGTGGTCCGTGATAGATTCGGTATACACCGTTTCACCGCTTCGTAAGGGATAGGACCGCGCAAGCGACATCTAACTCATAACCAATCGAGAGACCGGAGTAATCTGGTCGCAATTGGAAGTAAGGGCGTGAGTGTAAGCCCGCCGGGTAACACTCCTGGCTATCTTGCGGTTAAGGCGTTGGTCTCTTACGGGTTTGTGGCGGAGCTAGACGGTGGACTGTTTTGTCCAAGTCTTCTGCGCTCACTGCAGGGAGAGAGAACGATTAACCGTTAAAACTTCCTGAGGTGACGGGCTTGCCTGCTGTAGTCGACAACCCTAGTTGTCTTAAGTCTTCTACGCTCATCCCACGGCTGAAAGAATGATCAAATATCGTTATACCAGGCTGGGGTGATAGGTTTGCCCGTTGGAGTCGACACCGCCAAACTCTCTGTAAACAGCGAGTAGCAAACGATGTCGTGCAGCTTGGGCCATAAGATCCATTGTGTTTTTGGGTCGGTCCAACTCAAGGTTCAGCTCCAACTTATATATTGTTCAAGCGATTTCCATGAAAATTGGTATACATAGGTATTTGCGCACAGATATAATATAGGCAACACCGGGTAGTACTGATAGTACCCTACATAATCAGTGATAGTATATACCTGTCAACAACCGCTTTATTCTCCTCTACAGTCATCAGTGGCAGAGTGACGTCTGAATTTGGATGGAAACACATCACTCTGAAAGTTTAAACGAAATATTACACAATATGATTTATATCTACTTAGGAATTCGATGGGAGTCGAAAAGTCCTAGATGAATGGGAGGGTGGAATTCGCATTGGAGGTCTAAGAATCAATAACCTTAGAATCGCCGACGACACGACCATCATAGGTGCCGATGAAAATGAGTTGGCGACCTTATTACGCAGGGTGGAGAAGGAAAGCAAGGAGTATGGACTGCACATTGAATTAATAAAATAAAATAAAATAAAAATAAAAACATGAATCGCAGCAAGACCAAACTCATGTTTGTGGTCCGGGCTGGAACCATGCAATGCACCAATGAGCTGAGTGACCTTCGAGCTGTGAAAGACGTCTATCTGGGCTCCATGATATGCAATGACAGAATCTGCGAAAAGGAGGTCTCACACAGAAGCTAGACGGCAAGATCGGCCATGAGCAAGCTAGAAAGGCTGTGGAAGAATCGGGGTATAAGCAAGCGGACTAAGGTCAGCTGGTTCGAGCTCTGGTTTTCTAAATCTCTTTCTATGCATCGGAGACATGGACCCTGAAGGCTCGGATACGCACCAAAGTCGATGCACTGGAGATGTGGAGTTGGCGTAAAATGCTAGGAATCCCATGGACAGTACGCCGCACCAACAAATCTGTCCTGGAAGAACACGGCATCCAAGTGAGGCTCTCCACCGTATGTGAAGAGGGAGTGAATGGGTGGTAAGGTGAACGCTCACATGTGGCAAGACAGCTGTCCTAAACCTACCACAGCCGGTCGTTAGTCCGGAATCCACCGCTAACCCCCCAGAAGTGTAAAAAATAGTATTATGATGGGCCTGACTCCGGTCGGTGAATTCCATGGCAGCTCCGTTTGTATTTTATTTTATTTATTTATTACATAACAAAAATTAATCAAGTAACAAAAATGCTATTTTTAAATATAATTAGGATTTGGAATAATTCGCAAGAAGCGAAGGATAGGAGAGGGTCGGATGAGACTTAGGATAACTAGGAATTTAGGGACATGAAATGCTTTTTCAGAGACACTTGAAAGGTAGAAACCGTTGGTGCGTTTCTGATTTTTGACGGGTGCTGGTTCCATAGTCTAGCTGTATAAACTGTGAAGGAATAAGTAAAAAATGAAGAATTATGAGTGGGAATCATATTGGTCATTCATAAAAGCGACATATTCATTCATGATTTTTGTGGTATGATGTAAATTATACATAGCAGGGGGTAGTTTAAATAATTTTAAAAAACGGTTGTGTCACCCAAATACTCTCGGCAAGGACTGATAAAATCGATGACTGCTCTTTCTCGGCCCGTGGAAGAACCCAGTTGGGTTGCTCAAGCGGCGCGTTCCATTTCTCGACTAAGCGCCAACAGACGGCGTTAATGTTTGATTATACCCCCTCCCTAGACTTCGGTCCGCAACAGTTCCGCAAACACATACATACAAACAATAAAAATATAACCATCCTTTTGGCAGTCAGGAAATAAATCATAGAACTCAGTACTAACCGAACCACACTCATAATTTCATCACAAGTAAAAATGTTTACCGCCAACGAAGTGTTTACCTCCAACGAAACTTTCGCATTTATAATAGTAGTAGGATAATGTCGTTTTCTTTGAAACACATGAAATATTCAAAAAAATGTTGTGCAAAAAACAAACGTAATTTCTACCTGCTGGTTGGCTGGCGGATATTGCCGTGAATGGCAATAAGCCCGCCTTTTGTATCCGTTGCGGTCAATAAAGAGTTTTTATTACTATTATTATTAATTCTATCGTCAAAATACTGTCTGATCTGAAAGTATCAGGTTTTACAAAATTCTTGCACTTTTTGCCGCTGCCCTGGAACTATCTATTGAGCAGTGGAGATGCAGGACCAAGTGCGGCGTCTATTTCAAAGGAACGACTCGACTCACCTCACCGTTGCCCCTGGTGGCTCCTGGCCACAGAGGGTTACCACTTTGGTCCTCCTTTTTGTCCGCTTTGGCCTTCTCGGTCTGCCCTGACTAAGGTCTCTTCATTCTGTGCGGCAAAACCAGCACCCACTCGTCCTTCAGTGGGTTGTATCGCACGTGCTGATGCTCTGAAATTTACAAATACCGAAGTAGCACAAATTGGCTATATAGCGGTCACGGCGGCGTTATCCCTACAGCTTTTAGTCACAATAATTGGTCATATAAACGTTTATATGACTGTTATATGACTGGATAGGCGCATTTGATACGGCTTGTATAATGCTGAATAATGGCTGAATAGCGGTCATAACGGCTACCTTTGGTGATATGAGCCACCCTTGTATAGCCAGTGTCTCCAATTGATACTTTATTACAACTTCTAGTCGGGTAATGCCTTAGGGCCAGTTGTTTGATCCGTGGTAAAAATCTGTGGTAATAGTTAAAATCGGTAGTAATTCTGCGAAAAAGTGTTGTTTGATCGCGAGTTACCGCCATTCCATAGTAATTTGAGTTACTCTAGTAAGCTGAAATTTACCAGCCGATATCGTGGTAAAAGTTACTTTCGCAAGATGGCGGCTCTGAATCAGATGATTCAGCGTAGTGTCAGTTTGCTTGATACATAGGTTGCTGTCAGTGGTCTGCGGCAAAACAGTCATATGTGTTTTGATAATAACCGTTGTAAATAGTTATTTAGAAATGGATTGGGATCTGTGTGACAGTCCTAAAGGATTTGCCAAAGTTAGCATTAGACTCTTCTGCTAGCTTCTTCCAAGCAGCGTCTTTCTGTGCGACGCTTACATGATGTGTTTTTTTTATTAAGAATTACGTTACGGTAGTTCTCTACCAGATTCCGAAAGATGGTCAACGCATGTTTTCTAAAATGCGATACTCGGTCACTGTTGAATATTTGTTCATTAGATTAGATAATTTGCATGTAGTGTGCCAATTATGGGGTATATTTGATGTAATTTGCGGTTCTGGTTTTCCTAGTTTTAAGCGCTGACATCTTTTATGCAAATTTTCGTAAAGGATCGAATATTTATAGCAATAAAATGCCTTTTGCACGCGTTCACGAAATCGGCGTAACAGCGGCATTTGGCAACGCGCGATGAAACGATATGACATTTGGCGCTTTATTGCCAGCATCGAAAATAAAATAAGGCTAGAATTCTTTCGGGTAAATGCGATTCTGTGGAATATGTCGTTTATCATGCTGGCAACTCAAATTACTATCAAGATTTTACTTTGGTAGTTTTGACGTTCAAACAGCCGAGCTAGCCTATTTACTGTAGTATTTTGAAATACTCTAGTAATAATTACTATTGTAAATTGGGAACATTACCAAGGATCAAACTGGCCCTTAAAATGATATAGAATGGTAGTGAAAGGAAGCAAATATAGAATTCCTAATGGCTAATAATAGGTATATTGCATTTTATTGACTTTAAAACAGGGTTGATAAAAATCATGATTTTTAAAAAAAGATGAGATTACTTTGATTTAAATCTGATTTATTTGATTTAAATTAGATTTTTTTATTTTTTAAATATTTATATTTTATTAAATTTGGTAGTCACGAAAAACACAATACAATTGTTATTTATTTAAATATGTTTTAATAACATTAACAAAAATCAACATATTCTAAAAAGTAAAACACAGTAGCATATTTATTTGCCATTTATTTAGGTATACAGTTCAATGTTCATGTAACGTTTGCTTCTTATAATAATTAATAATGGGAGGTTTAACACATCTTGCATGACCTTTCCTGCCAATAGCACATCTAACTAGGCGATAATTTTGCCCGTCTCTAGATGTGCATATTTGGCACATTCTTGGCCATTTTACATTCTTGGCGATTGTGAAAAACAGTATAGAATTAAAGAGCGTGACATAACCTTCAAGTCATCGACAGAACATCGATATTATACAAAAAACTATTAACTAGAACTCCACAAAAAATGTTGGCAACAATAAAAAACAACGTTTGCAGTGAAAAAACAGTGAAAAACATACCTGTCGGCTGGAAGTTTGCCATTTTCCGAAACGATATCAGCAAGCCTCTCCGACCGAAAAATGTCCTCTACCGTTCTTCCATAAGATAACGAAGCGATTAACTCCGCCATTGCGCAACATCACATTTTAGTAACACATTAATCGAAAACAATACTGCTTATTAGATAACTGTTTATCAATAACCTCGCAAAATGAACAGATTTTATTGACGTTTGCTTTTGTTTACAAACAAGGATGACAGCTGAAGTAGTTGTTAACATACACAAGATGGCGCTTTACTGAGCATTTGGAAATCAAAATGTTATAAGGCGGTTTCTTCAAATAAATAATATTTTTTAGCCTTTTTACGCTTATCACAATGGTAAATTCAATAAAATCTTTAATTAAGTAATGGTATCACAATCGAATAATTCATATTTTCTAATATATCGAAAGAAGTTCATAGTATATCCCAAAGATGGCGCTGATTTATATAAAAAACTTTTAAAACTTCCTAAATACCATTTCTTTACGTTTGCCAATGCTGGGCCACACCGTTAGAGATAGCAAGTAACGGAAAAAAATATGGGAAAGAGCGAGAGCCAATCGGCTAATTGCACATACGTTGGCCAAAATTAATCGTTATGTTATATATAACATTACACTATAAAATCAATGCTATTACTATCATTATTATTCTAATATATAAATCATTATTCTAGACTATAGCAAACGAGACGGAGACATCCGTTAGAGCGTAATATTAAACGATTATATTTACATGTGTATATCTAATGTTTATCTAACCTTTTTTATTATACTAGTTACTCCTTTTTAACAATTTTAATACTACATATTTATCTAATTATTTGATTGCTAAGAAATGCCGCTAAGAAATGCCATTACCATACTTTTCAGTCGTGCTAAACACCGTCCAAATATCCAATTCGGCTCAGTCGAACATAGTGCATTTAGGGTACGAAGCGTCCGCACTGTGAAGCAGTGTTGAACGATGTTAGTTCTAGCTCGCGGTAACGCGAACAATACACGAGTCCTAGCACGGTAGTAATTGGTGGGTACGAATAGACCGATTCTTCTAAGGTTCAATTGACTGTGCACTCTGACTAACAATTTGCGGTGTCAACTACAACGGGCGAGCCCGTCACCACAGGACGTTTTAACGATTTTCTCGTTCTATTGCCCTGCAGTGAACGTAGAAGACTTTGGACAGAACAAATCCAGCGTCCAGCTACGTCACAACCCGCAAGAAGCCAACGCCTTACCGCGAGATAGCCAGTGTTACCTGGCGGGCCGACCCTCGCGCCCTTGCTTCCAATTGTGACCAGATTTCTCCGGTCTCTCGATTGGTTCCGAGTTCGAGGTCGCTTGCGCGGTCCTCTCCCTTACGAAGCGGTGAAACGGTGTGCACCGAATCTATCGCGGACCAAGGCGTCCTTTGCCCGACTCTGAACCGGGATCGGATGGCCAATGGTCATTTCAAGAGTTGGCCACGATGACCCATGTGTTCGGGTCGGTCACACTCACGGGTCAACACCCATCCGACGGCCTCCCCGCATGGGGTGCGAATCCTGGGTAGGACACTGGGTCAACCAGTCTCCCCTGGGAATCAAACCTCTGACGCCCCTGGACGGTCTGCACACCGTGCGGCGCAAGCCAATCGATTGTGCTCTCCGACTAACAGTCGGGGGAGTCTGGGAACTGTATGGTTTCCTATAGAGCGGGGGTGGTTGCGTACCTTACGGCGACTGCTCTTTAATTGACCATTGGCCATCCGATCCCGGGTAAGAGGCGGGCAAAGGACGCCTTGGTCCGCGATAGATTCGGTGCACTCCGTTTCACCGCTTCATAAGGGAGAGGACCGCGCAAGCGACCTCGAACTCGGAACCAATCGAGAGACCGGAGAAATCTGGTCACAATTGGAAGTGAGGGCGCGAGTATCTCGAGCCCGCCGGGTTTATTCCTGGCTAACTCACGGTAAGGCGTTGGACTCTCACGGGCTGTGACGTAGCTAGACGTTGGATTGTACTGTCCAAAGTCTTCTACGCTCACTGCAGGGCGACAGAACGACTAATCGTTAAAACATCCTGTGGTGGTGGGCTCGCCCGTTGTAGATGACACTGCAAGATATGCTATTCAAATCATCTATTTGGATAGGAAAGAAACGGGGCCCTACATAATAATATAGAGAATTCTTCTTTTATAACCTGTTTTTTGTGTCATCCCCCCTTTTACAAGCTTTTACTTACCTACCTTGCAATGTACTATGTTTGTTAGTTTAGGTCAAATCTTGCAAGTAGAATTAGGACCACTTCCTATGAAGTTGAAATTTTGCATGTTGGTTCAGTTCCGATGACAATGCATTTTTATGGTGAGACCCAGGATCGACTACCGATGATGCTACTCTTCCACGGTCAGCAGCACAGAATACAATTTTGTATACGCATTCAATTATGATATCCCGTTCTAAATTTCACTATTTCTCAGCAGAAGCTGAGAACCAGTAGGTACCGCTTTCAAAGCTGAGGTCACAAAATGGTTACGTGCAAAAAGTAGAGGCGAATGCGAAAAGCAGCTCATGGAAATTGTGTCTTAAAATAATTAAAAAATTAAAGTTTTTGCAATTATTTATTTTTGTTTAATTATATATTATTATGTAAGTATATATAAATTATATATTGAATATAGATAGATACGTTTTGGATATATGTATGTGTGTGTGTGTATGTGTATATATATATATTTTATATGTATGAGTGTGTATTTATATATAAATGTATCTATTTATTATAATGCCTATGTAGGTAATTATCCTTTTATCCTTTTATTATTACCCCTTAACTAACTACGATTAGATGTCTTTTTCTTTATTTTATCCGAAAATTTATAAAAATGTGTACTTGTACTATGTAACTAATATGAGAGTGGTATCACTCCAGAACGGACCGTAGTCTAGTGGAGCTGATAAAATCCATCAAATCTGTACTTTCTTTGCTTCGCAAACAATGATTAAGTATTTGCTCTATTTTACACTGTATTATTTATGTCAACATTGTATTTTTTATTTTGAATTAAATAAATAAATAAAAAAATTAATAAAAACATGGCTGCTGCACCCAGGGCTGGCTCCCGATGGGGAGACTCCTCGATGGTCAACAGCACACACGAAATTTTGTACACAGTGGGCTCGATTGCGTTTCTTCGTGAACTAAAATCGGAAATTAGTCCGTGTGAACGAGACAGGGCAATACGCTAGAGCGAAGTGTGAGATGACGGTTGTCACTTTTTCGCGTTAAAACTGCCCGCCAAGGTCAAATCTTACACCGCACGAAATATGCTCGAATTTATTCGGACGAGTATAAGTTCGGCAGGTAGTATTTATCGACGATCGTTCGTTTCATATACCGCTCTAACTTATCGCTCTGTCTCGTTCGCTTGGACTAATTTTAGTTTTAGTTCACAAAGAAACGCAATCGGGCCCATTCAATTACGATAGCCCGTTCTAAGCTCCACTAATAAATGGCTGCTGCACTCAGCGTTGGCTCAGGACAGAGCATTTTAATTAATTTCTGTCTTTTAAAATGTGTTTTTAATATTAACTTATCCCCTGTGGTCTTCAGATGTGAAAGTTTCTTTTCCTTATGTGATAAAAATGCTGGCGGCACACCAGCAAAATAATGATGGCGCACCATTGTGCTGCGGGTTAAAAACCACTGCCTTACGGTGTAATGCAATACAGATCCTATTTACTTTTGTGTAAATGGAATTTGTGTAATGGCCAATTTGTGTAAATGGAAAAATTATCGAATATACCAAAAAATTTAAAATCCTTGAAATTGTAATAGATCAACATCTTTCTTGGCAAGATCAAGTAAACCAAGTAAGTCGTCGCATTTTCCGTGGCTTTCATAGTCTCCGGCGGCTTCAAAGATTTCTCCCCATGTCACATAAAGAAATGATTTTGTCTACACTCCTAACGCCTATACTTGATTACGGTGATGTTTGTTATATAGATGCCAGTGAGGTTATTTTGAATAAGCTGGAGCGTCTGCAAAATATCTTACTCAGGTATGTTTTTAATTTGCAAAAGTTCGACGACGTTAGCTGCTTTCGTGAGCAACTTCATTGGCTTTCTATTCGCGATCGAAGAAATTTGCATACAATGTCGCTACTCTACAACATACTCAATAACCCCACTTCACCCTCCTATCTCAAGGAGAATTTCCATCCTTTGGGAGGCCACTGTCTTCCACTTCGATCGAGCCGGGATAACACACTCGCCATTCCGATACATCATTCTTCTGTTTAAACGCACCCTTTTACAGTCCATTCTGCTCGTTTATGGAATCAGCTCCCTCACTCCATCGGGAATGCACCTTCGTTGCATACTTTCAAAAAGTTGTTGAAGAAACATTTATTTTTACACAGCCACTAACCAAATACCTCACCTTGACCTCTCCTTTATCCTTCCCTGGGCAACCTTAGCATACGTTACTGACATATATATTTGTATAAGTTAATTTTAAATTTAACTTTACTACTTCTTTATGTATTTTAAGGTGATAATTAGTAATTATTCTATCAAATGATTGACTGTAAGATATTGCAATTGCGTTAAGTCCACCATTTGTGCATAAATTGTCTTTTTTACAAAACCAGTGTAATATTCAATAAGCACAATAAAGTTATTCAATTCTATTATATTTACTCATCCGTTCATTCAAGCTTTGATTGCAGGTGCACCAACAGGACCAGACTATAGGGAAGGCGCTTCATCGGAGCCACATTGGCTCCTCCATGCAATATACTATCCCCCGTTACTGAGAAGCGCGGCGGTCAAAAAGTTCATGGTGGGCTACGAGATGCTGAGTCAATCGCAGAGAGACCTCACTCCTGAACAAGCCGCTGCCAAACTCAGGTCCTGCTCTGATGAACTACTTTACAAATGCAGGACATCATAGGGATAATAATATATATTCAGTAAAAAAATATGTATTAATAAAATTGTTGAAATATTAAAATTTATTCTATAACCACCCTAAACCTCATCGCATACTTAATCGTACTAAAATGTATAATTACAAATGTTACTTGAATCGTTACATAAAGTTGAAATTTCAATTTTAAAAGAACCCGCAAGGGTATAGCATTTAAAATTAATGTATTATTAATAATTCTATTATCAATGATATGTGTCAAATAAAAATAAAGATGGCAATCTCCACAAAATGTGTAGATTGAACTAATGATGCAAAATTATTCATCTGTAGAACACTAATCTTCCGATTAATATTGGACCCAACAATAGCGGCTAAATCCAATACTTTTTGCTGTGTTTCTAACAACGTTCGCATCAAAATCGTATGTCTCCAATGTTGTTTGTTTCAAACATGGCAACCTCCGAATTAGTCAATCAGAACACAGCAGTTAGTATGGTGGACACACTCGATTCGGCAACAAATCCAGCAATGTCCACTATGAGTCAACAAAAACGGCAATCTCCTTATGTTCCTTTCAAAGGCGGAAATCTCCAACAACTTATTGCTATTGTATTATTAACTATTAATTATTAATTCACAACCATTTGTTTACCTTTTTGCATTTCATCATAATTTTAACTTAGGAATGGTTTAACTCACAGAGCCCCAATTGGCCGATATCGGCCACAACACGATTCAGCGTGACGGCCCTGTTTTAATTTTAGTTTAATTGAATTTGTTTTATTTTATTATGTTTTACTATGTTAATGTTTTATTTTAATTATGGGTAGGTACAGTGGTTTCGCAGTAATTAATGTTTTGGTAAGACAGTGTCAAGTATTTTTTTTTTACTAATTTTTACTAATTTTTTTGGGACATCAAATTGTCAATCGGCTGAGGGGCCGAGGCCTGAAGGGTTAATTAAGATATCACTTTTATCTGCTACTGTTTCTGTTTTTATCAAAGGTTTTTTTCGTTTTCTGCAAATAACGGTTTTATGGAGGTTGCCGTCTTTGTTTTTATATGACACATATATCCGGCTACTTATGTACTAATTATAATACCGCACCGAAAAAACTTTAAAATTTAGCAATATGATAGGATTTATAATCTAGCAAAATTTCAAAAATATACACAAACAATTAAATTGAATGTTAATAAAAAGTTTTAGGTATATAAGAAATTAGAAGTGAGAAAAAATAAAACTACCCACATTGGTATCCAATAGCGGTAGGTAGAATATCGTTTATGTTGTTTATTAGCATTACTTTACCTACAACTAGATGGCCCAGCGCGCTTAAACGCTTGTCATACTTATATATAACAGTCAAGTTCTTCAAAGATTCAAAGCTATTAAAAAAAAGATTTTTTTTTCCATTTTTTTAATCAAAAGTTGCGTACCTGCTCGTACTGATTCAGACCCTTGAAGTATACCAGTTAATTAAAACTCACCCTTTATATTAGCATGCGTGCGGTAGCACCCCCTATAAACACATTTTCGAGAGTTGAAAACATGCCGTCGTAAAATTAATTACCATGGCTGGCTTTCTAAGGTTTAAGCAGTGAAATAAGCAAATTATCGTGATGGAAAATATGATATAGCTGGCTTTGATTTTGAAATTTGGATCTGGCGGGTTTTTTTTAGGGAATCTAAGATCTGACTGTTTTGCTAAACTTAGGCTGTGATGTCACTAAAAACAGAGGAGTTCGAATTGTACGCCATTAATCGGCAGACAGAACAATTAACAGATTAGGCAGGGAGAGAGAACGACTAACCGTTAAAACTTCCTGAGGTGACGGGCTTGCCTGCTGTAGTCGACAACCCTAGTTGTCTAAGTCTTCTACGCTCATCCCACGGCTGAAAGAACGATCAAATATCGTTATACCAGGCTGGGGTGATAGGTTTGCCCGTTGGAGTCGACACCGCCAAACTCTCTGTAAACAGCGAGTAGCAAACGGTTTCGTGCAGCTTAAGCCATAAGATCCATTGTGTTTTTGGGTCAGTCAACTTATATACTGTTCAACCCATCTCTATGAAAATTGGTATACATAGGTATTGCGCACGGATATAACTCGGGCAACACCGGGTAGTACTGATAGTACCCTACATAATCAGTGATAGTATATACCTGTCAACAACCGCTTTGATCTCCTCTAGAGTCATCAGTGGTAGAGTGACGCCTGAATTTGGATGGAAACACATCACTCTGAAAGTTTAAACGAAATATTACACAAGATGATTTATATCTACTTAGGAATTCGATGGGAGTCGAAAAGTCCTAGACGAATGGGAGAGTGGAATTCGCATTGGAGGTCTCAGAATCAATAACCTAAGATTCGCCGACGACACGACCATCATAGTTGCCGATGAATATGAGTTGGCGACCCTATTACGCAGGGTGGAGAAGGAAAGCAAGGAGTATGGACTGCACATGAACCACAGCAAGACCAAACTCATGTTTGTGGACCGGGCTGGAACCATGCAACGCACCAACGAGCTGAGTGACCTTCGAGCTGTGAAAGACTTTGTCTATCTGGGCTCCATGATATGCAACGACGGAAACTGCGAAAAGGAGGTCTCACGCAGAAGGCAGATGAAAAGATCGGCCATGAGCAAGCTAGAAAGGCTGTGGAAGAATCGGGGTATAAGTAAGCAGACTAAGGTCAGGCTGGTTCGAGCTCTGGTTTTCTCGATCTTTCTCTATGCATCGGAGACATGGACCCTGAAGGCTCGGATACGCACCAAAATCGATGCACTGGAGATGTGGTGTTGGCGTAAAATGCTGGGAATCCCATGGACAGCATGCCGCACAAACAAATCTGTCCTGGAAGAACTCGGCATCCAAGTGAGGCTCTCCACCGTATGCATGAGAAGGGTCCTGCAGTTCTTCGGTCATGTCGCCAGGAGAAACCCAGAGAATCTGGAGGAAATGCTTTCCGGGGGTCAAGTGGAGGGAAGAAGAAGCAGAGGCAGATCACCGGCCAGATAAAACGACCTCATCAAAGAAGTTAGAAAAGGGTCAATACAATCTGCGACCCGCCATGCAGAAGACAGGTAGAAGTGGAGGAGCCTCGTAGGCCAACTGTTGTCTAGTGGCCACGATCCTCAGTACTGAGGGAACGACGGAGAAGAAGAAGGAATTCGATAATTTAACAAAATTGAATGAAATTCTCACCGACAAGTTCCTTTAGCCGGGCCCATTTTGAAGAGCGGATCGTCTGATTGGGGCGGGCTTGGCACGTCTTCCAGCATCGCGGGGAAGTCGTTCTCAAAGACAAACGTCGACTGGTACATTGGATTCACCTGCAATTATTTTTAATTTATAGATAGATAGAGATTCTTTAGTGCACATTAAACAAAAACACACAAAAGGCGGACTTATTGCCAAAAATACAACAAGGGTTCGACAGTATCCTCCAAACCCCCAATGCAGTTTATGCGGGATGGCTCTAAAGGCATTTAACATTTAACTACAAAACCTTTCTCAATAATTGAGAAAGCTTCAGATTGCCTTCACTTTTTTGCCGCTGCCTCTTGGTCTATACATTGAGCAGTGGAGATGCAGGGCCAAGTGCGGAGGCTATTCCAAAGGAACGACTCCACTCACCTCACCGTTGCCCCTGGTGGCTCCTGGGCACAGAGGGTTACCACTTTGGTCCTCCTTTTTGTCCTCTTTGGCCTTCTCGGTCTGCCCTGACCACAGTCTCTTCATTCTGTGGGGCGAAACCAGCACCAACTCGTCCTTCAGTGGGTTGTATCGCACGTGCTGATGCTCTGAAATTTACAAATATTGATAAACATGACGTAAGGCCAGTTTTCAACGGGCGGATCAAATCTTTGATGTTACAACAGCATGCAAAATAAGATGAGGGAAAAGGTTTCTTGCTGGAATCTGCCCGAATGACACTCGTCTGAGCTATGAGGTATGGCAACTAGATCTGTTAACTACAACGGGCAAACCTGTCACCTCAGGAAGTTTTAACGAAATTTATCGTTGTGTCTCCCGTGAGGTGAGCGCAGAAGACTTGGGACGAAAAACAATCCACAATCTAGCTACGCCACCTGCCCGTCAGAGGCCAACGCCTTACGGCGAGGCACCGGGAAAGGTACCCAGCGGGCAGCCTCGCCCCCTGACTACCAGTTTGGAAGGATATCTCCGTCTGGAATTAACCTTCAGGATACCTTCTACCTCCTGACTGGTTACAGGATTGAGGTCGCTTGCGCAGGTTTCTCCCTTATGTAGCGGTGATTCGGTGTCAACGGAATCTATCGCGGAACACGGCATAATTTGCCCGGCTTATTCACCCGGGATCGGATAGCCGAATGGTTGTTTCAAGAGCAGTTTCCAAAAGGTTAACAACCACCCCCGCTCTATAGGAAACTGTTCCCAGACTCCCCTGGCTGTTAGTCGGAGTGCACAATCGATTGGCTGATGCTGCACGGTGCGTAAACCGTCCAGAAGCGTCCGAAGCGTCCTAACCTGGTTCTCTCTTCTCCGTGGAGGCCACCGGATGGGTGTTGACCCGTGAATATGACTGACCCTGAACGAAATGGGCCTTCGTGGCCAACTCCAACAGGGCCCATTAGCTCCCAATATGGCAGTACGATCATGAGGTATGGCAGTAGGGCGGTGTCGACTACAACGGGCGAACCCATCACCCCAGGCTGGTATAACGATATAGATCGTTCTTTTAGCCCTGGGATGAGCGTACAAGACTTGGGGACAAGACAATCTACTATCTAGTTCACCAGCAACCCGTTAGAGACCGACGACTTACGGTGAGGCACCGAGAAATGTTCACAGCGGGCAGCCTCACCCCCTAACTACCAGTTTCGGCAGGATATCTCCGGCTGGAATTAAACCTTCAGGATACCTCCATCCTCCCGACTGGTTACGGGTTCAAAGTTTGAATTTATCGCGGACCTGTCGTTTGCCAGTATTGGTAACTCGGGATCAGGAGGCAGACGGATCGATTCAAGGATTGTAGACGTCAGCTCGATAACTACCCTCCTCTGCCATAGGGACATAGGCCTCCATACCCCCTTGGTTATTCGCAGGCTGGGGCTTTCTCTGTTTTATGGGCAAGTGGAAGTATTCCCCCGAATCCGCGATCTTCTGATCCCAACCGCCTCCGACTGCAGTATTACAGCGGCGGAGGAAGCCCACAGCGGCCCTGACAGGGTAAGCCCAGATAGGAGTTGATCCGGGGGTTGAGCAGGCCAGATGACACAAAGAGTTTGCCCAAAACCACGCAAGCTGCACGGAATCATTAGGAACCTAAACGGATGCGCAGTGTGTCTCTGCCATCTTCTCGGGGAATCTTTTTCGCATGTCAAAACAATTCTACCTACAGACGGAAGAGGACGAGGCTACACGAGCTGAGCCGAATAAACCCGAACGGCCGAACGTCAAGCGAAGGTCGGCACTGGAAAGTAATGTTGTATGACTAAGAGATGCCAGAGATGCTGAAATTATCTTAAAAACCACTTTTCTTTAAATACTCTTCTAGACCCCAGATACCTCAGTCTTTGCAAATATTCAGAAGATAGCGAATACCTCTAGATTGTTTGTTTGTTTGTTTATACTCTTTATTGTGAAAATGTCACAATGGGCGGGGTTATTGTCATATGACAATCTCTTACAACCAACCCTACTATGACGTGTTATATGTATGTGTGCGTGTAACATGTCTGTAAGTGTGTGTCTTGTTATTGCATTCGATCGACAGAATTGAAAATGCAATTACGTTAATTTGATCCCAACGGAAAATGGTGACCCAGCCGGGAATCGAACCAGAGACCTTACAAAGTAAGATCAGGCGACCTAACCGCTATGCCACCGGGCCGTTTTAGTTGTTAGTTTTAATGTAGAAATTGTCCTCATTTTTCATTGATAAGACTTTTCACCTCAGGGGATATGGTTTAATGTCAATATAGTGGTCTGAATTTGAATTCGGACCAATATATTGTTGACATCTTATAAAACCGGAAAGGAACGGAACGTGTTAAACTTAAAATCTCTCAAAAATGTCTACCATGCCCTTGCAAATAGTCTAATTTCATACGGTATTCTAGGTTGGGGAGGGTCTACTTGTATTATTCTAAATCCGCTTATGACAGCGCAGAAGGCGCTTCTTCGGGTTATTGCCAAGAAACCCCGAAGGTACCCCTCAAACGACTCGTTTGCAGAGCTGAAGATATTAGACATCAGGCAGATATACATCAGGCAAAAAGAGTATTTTTTAACTACCTAAAAAGTAAAGATATTCACGTTAAAGCTGAGCATAAAATTTCAACGAGGAGCGCCACAACCTGTAAACACATTGTACATTAAACCCGAACATCCTTCGCCCAAAGACACTTTGGCTTTATAGGACCAACAATTTATAACCATCTAAAAGAAGCTATAAACACTTAAGTCAATCCAATTAAAATCTAAAATTACACAACATTTACTTCAACTTGATAAAAATGAGGGGGAAAAGGCAATAAGTCATATTTTAAAGTAAAGGTCTGCATTATTATTATTATTTTCATACATTGCACCATTGATTTTATAGTAAAATCAATGATTGCACTAAACTTTATATTTTAATACTTTTTATTTATTTGTTCTACAAACTTCATATTACGACATTTTATATTAAAATTTATTTCCATGACCTTGCTATATCAATATTTTAAATATAATTATAAGTTTAATTTGAATTTGCTTATCTATTTTATATTTTATCATATTTTGTATTTTTCATTTTAATATTATGTGCACATGAATGAATCTTTGCCATATATAGAGTTTTCCTTGGTACGGGCTATGGCCTAGTTAGGCAGATTCTGCAACTAATACAATTGTAAATTTATGTTTTTGAATGAGTAAAATTATTATTATTATTATTAAACCATATGATACGGCAGCTCCACAAGGTCTATCCTTCCAACAAGGGAATTTTCAACAGGATCTCGCCCCGTGCCATTCTTTGAAGAAAGTGAAACAGTTTTTACACAGAACCTAATTACTGTACTTGAATGGCCCGGAAACTCCCCCATCTCAACCCGATCGAAAACCCCTGGGCCATTTGCAAAAACGGCTCTCCAAGATGGATTGTACAATGAAAACCAAGATGATCAGTGCAGTAATTCAAGTTTGGTTTCACGATGATGAACTGAAAGGAATCTATAAATAGGATAGAAACGAATTTACCGCGTGAATTTTGTAGCATCCGACGTTTCGGCGACGTTGCAGCCGCCGTCTGGAGTAGACTTAAGAGCTGTCAATCCGTTGTTAGGGCCATATTTAATAGGATAACTCAGAACAGCTCATAATTGAGAGCAGTCATTCTGGTAATAAATGTTCTACTTAAAGAGGTCTTTACATTGGTATGTGATTTACAGCTATTGAAAAAGTGGGCCCAAAAGAACCATTCTATTTTCACGTTTTTTCTATGGTGTTTTTTTTTAATCTATTTCGGATTTAGCATTGAGATGATCGAATCAATCGCTATTCCCCAAAACTGCATACATTCTTGGCCATTGTGAAAAACAGTACAGAATTAAAGGGCGATACATAACATTAAGTCATCGACAGGACATCGATATTATACGAAAAAGTATTAAAGAACGCCAAAAAATTGTTTGCAACAATAAAAACAACGTTTAGAACAATAAAAACAGTGTAAAACCTACCTGTCGGCTGGAAGTTTGCCATTTTCCGAAACGATATCAGCAAGCGTCTCCGACAGAAAAATGTCCTCTACCGTTCTTCCGTAAGATAACGAAGCGATTATCTCAGCCATTGCGCAACATCACATTTTAGTAACACATTAATCTAAAACAACACTGCTTATTAGATAACTTGTTATCAATAACCTCACCACACCTCGCAAAAAGAACAGATTTTTTTGACGTTTGCTTTTGTTTACAAACAAGGATGACAGCTGAAGTAGTTGTTTAAGAATACACAAGATGGCGCTTTACTGAGCATTTGGAAATCAAAATGTTATATGGCGGTTTCTTCAAATAAATAATATGTTTATAGCTGTTAATCAAATGTATACCCACTCTTTACGCTTATCACAATAGTAAATTCAATAAAATCTTTAATTAAGCAATATTACCACAATGGAATAATTCATATTTCACTATTATATCGAGAGAAGTTCACATATTCCAAACATGGCGCTGATTATTATAAAAAACTTTTTAAGACTTCCTAAATTTAATTTTTAAATTAATGTCCACTCTTCACGTTGGCCAGTGCTTAGCCACATCATCAGTAGTGAAAGCGAGTCGGCACCACTGTAACTTGAAAAAAATGTATGGGGAAGAGCGAGAGATACATAGGCAATGGACATACGTTGGCCAACATGTAGAGGGGCAGTAGCAATACATTAATCAAAAACATCATCGCTTATTAGATTTCGTAATATATTTGGTCTCCATGTTCTGTGTATGTAACTGTGATGTCCATTGTTTTTCTTTGTAGGTACTAACATAACAGTAGTCATCCTCCCGTCAAAACTATACATACAAACTGGCACAAAATCACCACCCTAGCTGCATGGAATTTCCACGAGGAAAAGAAGAAGAAGAAGATTAGATAACGTTATATTTTGAGAGGGCCGCCATCTTTGAAAGCGGGAAGTACGAAAAATAAAAACATCCGTGTTTATTAATTGTTACCACGAAATATCATCGAGAAAGACGTGAAAATGGAGAGCTCGTCAGACGGGCCGACGAAATCATCGGGAAAACGCAGGAAAACTAGTACAATAGACGAAAATGCGACGTCGAAAAAAAAGGGCGGGAACGCCGAAGACTACAAGGCTTTTACTAAATTGGATCATATACGGCTTTACCAAGAGAGTTCAGGAGCAGCGGAATTTATTGTTTACGTTGAGAGTTCTAACGAAGACAGACCGATTGGGCGACTAAATATGCTATCATTGGGAAACATATTCAGTCGATTTGTAAAGGGAGTCAAACGTCTCAAAACAGTGACGCGAAACAAGTTAGCTGTTGTATTTGAAACACCACACATGGCCAATCAATTTGTGACCAACACAAAATTTCTGGATGAACAACAGTTTCTGGCTTCTATACCTGCATCAGCCGTTCAAAAAGTGGGAATAATAAAGTATGTTCCAGTTGATATTACCAATCAAAAATTATTTGAAGAATTAACATCATCTATAGACATTATATCCATTCGAAGATTTATGAAGAAAATCAGATCCGAAGACGGAAACTTCACATTGTCACCTCTGCAGACGGTGGCCATCACATTTTCGTCAAATATTTTTCCAGATCATGTTGATCTTAAATTATGGAGATTCCCAGTTCAACAATACATAGCACCAGTGAAGCAATGTTTCAACTGCCTTAAATTCGGGCACATGGCAAGATCATGCAGGAATGCGACGAGATGCTCAATTTGCGCGGGTCGTCATACTTACAAAGAATGCAGCAACAGTGAAGATGTTACATGCGCTAATTGCTCCGAACGACACATAGCCATCTCAACAGAATGTCCGATAAGAAAACAGAAAATAGAAGAAAACAAAAGACAAATCTCGCAACACCAAAATTATCAGGGTCAGATAAGTGAAAAAAATTATCCTTCATTAAAAAGCTATTCCGCCACTTTAACTGATAGGAAAATTACAACCACAAATAACACAAACTTACAAAGAACCACCAACATAGCAAATAAAGAAAAATCATTCATAGATATGATTAACAATGACATGTTTTTAAACAGTATTGTAGAGACAATTTTAAAAATAGTAACTCAAAAAACAAAAGAACCGACAAATTGCCAAAACATTAAAGAACTTTTAATTCAATCTTTTAATAAACACAACTCTACTTCACATAATGGATAACTTACGAATTATGCAATGGAACATTCGAAGCGTTAAAGCTAACCACTTAAGTTTACAGCATTTTTTACACACAAATAATGTAGATATAGTCCTCTTGAACGAGACTTGGCTTAAGACCAACGATAAAATGTCTTTCAAAGGCTTCAAATTTGAACGCCGGGACTCTGATTATGAACACGGCGGAGTAGGTATATTAATAGCAAACAGAATACCATATGATACATTGAGCACATTCTCAGACCGATCAATTCAAAATTTAGCAATTACAATAAATTTACCTAATATTCAATTAAATATACTCAATGTTTATTGCCCTCCTAATTCGGAACCAACATTTCATATTAATAAATTTAACAACATATTAGATAAATTGCCAGAACCATTATTTGTTTCTGGTGATTTTAACGCAAACAACTTGGCGTGGGGCTCCAACAGCAACAATCAAAGAGGTATATATATATTTGATGCCATGGACAAAAGATCTTTATTTATGTTAAACACTGCAGAAAAAACAACGGTAGGTCATTGTACGAGTAGACCAAATGCTTTAGACCTATCATTTATATCTAATGACTTAGCAGCTTGTAGTGAGTGGGAAGTCTTCGACGATCCCATGGGTAGTGATCATTTACCTACTTTCACCTATATTTCTCTAACGCCTACTTCAGATATCTTGAATAATGACAATGCTGTCACACCGCTCTTTCAAAATCAGTTAAATCACAGACGAATTAATTGGGAAAAATATCAATTAGAAACAACAAAACGATTAAATTCTTTTATATTCTCGGAAAATTTCATTGATGATTATAACAAATTTTACAGCATAATCATTGACAGTGCAAATAATTCAATACTGAATAAAACAACAAAACGTGGATCTTTAATAACCCACGAGGGCATTGAACGATCAACGCCAATTATTAGAAGAGTCCCTCTACCTTGGTGGAATTCCAAATGCGATGAAGTTGTATATAATGCTAAGTTAGCATATAAAAATTATGTCAAATACAGTTCCACTGAAAATTTCATAATATATAAAAAAATCACAGCTATAAAGAAAATCACATTAAAACAGGAAAGAAAATCCAGTTGGATTGAATTATGTAATTCATTCAATAGATACACGCCAATCTCAAAAATATGGAGTTATATTAAACGTTTCAGTAAGAAAAAAATCAACATCAAACAAAATACCTCGGAACCGACATGGATGAATGATTTTCTTAATAAACTAGCTCCAACTACTGCTAATCAGAACTTTCCTGATATATCTAATATACCAGATAATGCTCATAATTTACATCTTGCCGATACATTTAAGTTCTCCGAATTAGATGCTGTTTTAAAAAAGAGACGTGACTCAGCAACAGGTTTAGATTTTATCTCATATTCAATGATTAAACAACAGGATATTAAGTGCAAAATAATATTTCTCAAGATAATCAATAATCTTTGGGTAAATCAACTTTTACCAGAATCTTGGAAAATTTCCTGTGTGATACCATTATTGAAGCCAGGCAAAAGTAAAACAACTGCAGATTCATATAGACCTGTAGCCTTATCATCATGCATAGGGAAAATTTGTGAGGCAATTATTAAATTACGACTAGAGTATTTCATTGAGAAAAATGGATTACTCCCAGAGAATCAGTACGGATTTCGTAAAGGTAAGAGCGCTCAACAAAGTATCGCCCACTTACAATCTGACATATTCCATGTCAAAGAAACAAATCAAAGTCTCATGAGTGTTTTCTTAGATATTCGTGGGGCCTTTGACAACGTTGATCACCTTCAACTGATTAATATTTTAATCAGATTACAACTACCCAAGGAAATCATAATTTGGATATTTCATTTCATTAACGACAGACTGATATATGTAAAAATAAATAATAAATACTACGGTCCTAGAAGAACCTATAAAGGAACTATACAGGGTGGCATTCTTTCCCCTCTGCTGTATATAATATATCAACATGCCATTAATTTTCACATGGATAGTAATGTCAAAAATCTTCAATTTGCAGACGATATAGTCATCTATGGAATAGGAAGAGATATAGGTCTTTTAACGAATAAAATTAACCAAACGCTCATTAATGTAGGAAATTTTCTAGACCACCAAAATCTGGAAATTAATACCAGCAAGAGTTCATTTATGATATTTAATAAATCATTGAAAAATAAGGTATATTCCTTGAGGTATAAAAATGAAGAGATTTCTCATGTACAATGTCAAAAATTTCTAGGAGTAACTTTTGATGAAAAATTAAATTGGATAGCTCATGTTAATATAATCGAAGCTAGAGCTCAGAAAGCCTTAAACATTTTGAAACCCTTAGTCTGTAATAATTGGGGAGCAGACCCCAAAATTGTTAAACTACTATATAAATCGATAGTTAGAAGCC
Organism: Micropterix aruncella; assembly: GCA_944548615.1. Taxonomy (NCBI): domain Eukaryota; kingdom Metazoa; phylum Arthropoda; class Insecta; order Lepidoptera; family Micropterigidae; genus Micropterix; species Micropterix aruncella. Next base: position 39,918 of record CALYMY010000025.1, read on the forward strand.
ACTTGGACTATAGTTGTATTTATTATGCTTATGCTAAACACTATCTTTTAAAAAAATTAGATGTGATACAAAATAAAGCACTGCGACTGATCACAGGGGCCATGATGTCCACGCCAATAAATTCGCTAGAAATCGAGGCGGGAATTTCGCCGCTTTGCATTAGGAGATCCTACTATTGCCAGAGATTTCTTGTAAAACAATTATCCATCCTCAATAATCCCCTAATCAAGAAACTTGAGAATTTACCATCTCAAGAACGACAATTCTCAACGACACATCCACATGACAGTTCTGTCAAAACAATATTATTATTAGACCAGTATTGCGATATAAAAAAATGTTTCATAAAAGATAAAGTTGAGCTCTCACAATCTCCGGGTCCCATCAAACTTGCAGAAGGCAGATTTGCAGACGGCAATCTTGCAGACGGCATTCTTGCAGGCGGCAGTTTTGCAGAAGGCAATCTTGCAGAAGGCAGTTTTGAAAATGTCAAACTGACGTTTCGAGGGTCGGCATTTTTGCAGACGGCATTTTTGCAGAAAATGAAGTTAGAAGCAAAACATCGTATTTAAAATTTAGTGTTACCAGAGTAGAAATCGACAAAAGCCGCGTTTTCATATGTCAGGGTAGGGAAGAAACCAGTCCACTTCTTTGAGTATCCTCTCCATCGCGGATCTCAGCAATCAACTTTCGATTTTAGGGAAAGAAAACCCTAACCTAACCTAACCTAACAGAAAAACTTAAAACATTTTTTTAAATGTTTAGTTTGATGTACTGAATCATCCACTACAAGGATGCCGGTAATTAATGTCACTTCGATTTTAGGGAAAGAAAAACCTAACCTAACCTAACCTAACAGAAAAACTTAAAACATTTGTACAGCTAATCCTTGTAGTGGATGTACTGAATCATCCACTACAAGGATGCCGGTAATTAAATGTGGAGAGGTAAAAATATTCACCACTTTAATTTACCCTGACATGATAATTTGCTACTTATTTTTCTAAATTTAAAATTAATAACATATGACCGCTTTACTGCTTTATTTTTGGTTTGTAAAATAATATAAAATTATTTTATTCATGTAATCATGTCCTAATGCGCCATTCTCAAACGTTGCTAACTTCGGGTTTGTATGCAAGTTTGCTTTCTGCAAGAATGCCGTCTGCAAAAATGCCGCCTGCAAGGTTGCCGCCTGCAAGGTTGCCGCCTGCAAGGTTGCCTCCTGCAAATCTGCCCTCAACAGATTTGGAACTGTCAAAAGTGACATTTGTGCAAGACTGCCGCATGCAAAACTGGCGCCCCCCACAATCTCCAATATGGCCATGTTTTAAGGGTCAATACGATAGCAAAATTATGCAAATAAATCCCTTTATATCACAATATCAACATATTGCAGAATTCTACAATGACATCGACAATCACTTTCCCGAGTACATACAATTATATACTGATGGATCTAAAATTAGGAATCAAGTTGGCTGCAGCATTTTTGGTCCGAAGGAAAATTTAAAAACATTTATAAAACTACCTGATATGCTATCAATATTTTCAGCAGAGGCTTTTGCAATAAAACAATGCCTTAAATATATAGAAATTAAAGAAAAAAGAAAATATATAATAATTATAGACGCAAGAAGCGTATTAGAATCGCTTGCTTCATCATCCATAGAAGCAAACGTAAATTATCTTATTTATGATATTAAAGAACTTTTATTTAAATTAAAACAAAAAGGCTATACAATACAGCTAATGTGGACTCCGGCACACTTTAACATCTATGGCAATGAACAAGCCGATAAAATGGCAAAAATTTCGGCTACAACAAATGTCTCAAAATATCCCTGCAGTATACCTTACAGCGATTATTATCCGGAAATAAAACAAAAGACGATCAAAGAATGGAACTTAATATGGAAAGAAACAAAGTTAACTAAGGGGAAATGGATGGGAGAAATACAAAAAACTATCAATATGAAAAGTTGGTTCGAAAAAATTGCATACCGTAATAGACATTTTACAGTAATTGTGTGTCGCCTTCGCTTAGGACACGGTCAGTTCAACCAACACTTAAATAAAATAAACTTATCTGACACAGACATTTGCAGACATTGTAATCAAAACAGCGAGACCATACAACATCTTATTTTAGAATGTCCGACATTTAATATAGAAAGGCTTATTCTAATCCATGAACTTCAGGAAATCTACAAACGGAAGCCAATACCGATAGATATCCAAACACTTTTAACTAATATACTGACATATCAAGCGATATATAAATATGTTTTATCAACATTCGAATTTATTTAAAAAAACTGTTAGAATTAAACATAACAAATTACCATAATGTGTAAACAAGCAATGAAATGTATAATTTAAGAACTAAATTTATGTTAATGTTATAAGTTATTATTTGTAAATCATTGAACGAAACAATGTATATACCTATTTTAATGTTATGATAATAAGCGTGTAATGTGAATATAAACTGTATGCGTAATATGTTTAGGTGTAATGGATTTATGTTCAACACCTGTCCAATTTTGGACAAATAAAAAAAAAAAAAAAATGACATTGCAACACTGAAAGCAAATGTCAAATCAAAGTGACGTTTGTTTGGTGTCAACGTTGTACTTATTGAATTATTTCCACCGAGTTTTCGATTGTTATTGATATCGCAATGGAGAAGCGGGACAACAATAAAAGTAATGCAGATGTCAAGATTGAGGTTTTAGAAGAAGAACAGTCAGACTCGTTTGACGAACTCGGACAAAACATTTTATTGTTTGAAGAGGGTGAAACGCGTATTATTAAAAGAGAAGAAAGCGATGCCGTAGAATTAGACGAGGAAGAGACAAAAGACGTCGTTTTGGTAGAGGTCAAAGTGTTGGTGAAGAGATTAGTTGATTTCTCTTGCGTTGTTTGTGGCTGTAACATCGATACGAGTAAGCCGATGGGTTATTGGAAATGTCTGAAAGATATGGTGGAGTTGCTGTGCCATGCTTGCAGAAAGAAATTTGTGTGCGCGGAGTGTTACCGTGGATTTACTCGTAAGGACCTTTTGAAACGACACATCGAAGGGGTGCATCTCAGGATAAAGAAATATAAATGCGGTAAATGTGACAAAGCTTTCACTCGAAGTGGTCATTTGAGCCGACATATCAAATCAGTCCACCGCCAATTGAAGTATTCGTGTCAGCAATGTGAGAAAGCTTATTCTGAACGTTCTTGGTTAACTAGACATATTAACTTTGTACACCGAAAATCAATTAATTTTAAATGTTGGATATGTGAGAAACCATTTCCAAGTCAAGCAACAGTTAAAACACACCTCAACATGGTCCATCGCAAAATGAAGGAATTTAAATGTAAGCAATGCGAAAGCGCTTTCTTTCGTCAATCTGACTTGACAGTACATACGAATTCAGTCCACCTGAAGTTGAAGCTATTCGCCTGCAAAACATGCAAACGCGGCTTCTCAAGACAAACAGATTTAAATCAACACGTGAACTCTGTTCATCTTAAAGTGAAGAATTATATTTGTGCTGAATGTAACTACGCATGCTCATACAAGCAACGTTTAGTTCAACACATTAACACAGTTCATATGAAACTAAAACCATTTATTTGTACGACATGTAAGCGTGCGTTTGGCCAAAGATGTCACTATAAAACGCATGTAAGTTGTGGGAGTTGTTCCTTTAGAAATACTCAACAGCAGCGTTAGATTACCCGCAGTCAATATCGGGAGTAATTTGTAATGTATTAATTGTTGGCTAGCTGCCATTGCCTGGTAATGTTTTTGCTTTCGAGTATTTCTGTGAACTTTCGTGTGAACTCTGTTTGTCTTAACGTGAAAAAGTTGATGGTGCTGAATGAAACTACGCTTGCACACGAAAAGAATTCGTAGTTTCGAACAAAATTTGCAAACATAGCTTCTCAACGCAAGGTAATTTAAATCAACACTCTTTCGCGAAGAATTATATTTGTGCTGAATGTAATAACGCATTCTCAACAAAGGAAGAATTAGTTCAATACATTAACGTAGTTCATCTGAAATTAAAACCATTTATTTGTACGAAATGTAAGCGTGCATTTGGCGACAGAAGTACCTGTAAAAGACATGAACGTTCTGGAAGTTGTTTATTGAAACATACTTAACAGCAGCGTCAGATTAACCTCGATCAGTCTCGGTAGTAATGTGTAATGTGTAATGTATCGTAGGCTACCTGCCTGAGCGCGTCATTGCGTGGTTATGTTGTTTGCTTTCGAGTCTCTCTGTGAACTTTCGAGTGAACGCTGTTCATCCAGTGATGAAGATTATGTGTGCTGAATGTATTTACGCTTGCTCTGGAAAAGGACATTTGTTTTAAAAAGGAAATTTAAACAATTTATTTGTACGAAATGGAGGCTTGCGTCTGGCATGAGTGGGGACTTTGAAGGACACTGCAGCTTCAGGTTAACCTTAACCCTAATTTATATATTAAGCTATTAGGATTTTAATACCGATGCGTATAATTTTGAATTAGTTAAAGGTTTTTAACGTTAAGAAACCATGGGTTAATAATGTAGTTAATTGCGTTTGTAAAATTTATAAAGCGTTTATTATTAGTTTATATTTTGTTTTCTTTATTAAATAATCGAGTACTAAATGCATTGCGCTCTGCGGTCACTTCACACGTGTCGCTTGCTCCAGTATTTTAAATGTCGCTTGCTCCAGATATTTGCTTGCAACGTTTCTGTTAACTGTAGTGCCAGACCGCAAGTAACAGTAAGGATATGACCGGCCCAGGATGGTAACCATGAGCGTCTTATAACTGATCTTTCGTGCTGGATATTATCTAGCAGCATCCCCTGATTTCACACACTGTGATGAACTACCCATACACGTTACATGTTACATCGTCTCATTTTATTATTTAAATTTTAATATTTACAGGATATAATGGTGGATTTTTTAGTTTCTTTAAATTAGTTTTTTAAGGTTGTTTTATTTTCCCATTTTATTTTATTTTTTTACACCTAATCATAAAATTTATTTATTCTGTATATTCTGCATATGTTTAAACTCATGCTAGATTATGAGTAATATTAGATTGCTGAATTTGTATTTCATTTGACTCGCTATTATAATTAGTACGTAGGTTTAAATATATATCATTAGGATATTAGAAATATAGGTACATAATATAATATTTGTAAGTTTTTTTAAAAGTTTTTTGATTTCAATTTATTTTTAATCTTCGAACTTAATGTAACCATTTGGTGACATTTGTAGTTGAAAGATTACCTTTTATTATGATTATGCGATATGCTGTTTAGAGTAGTATGAATTGAAAATTATATTATTACAAATTTATTATATTTTAAAAATATATAACATAAAAACTCATGTAGTTCGTCAAAGCAGGACTTGTTCGTCAGCGGCTTCTTCAGGAGTAAAGCCCCTTTTACTGTTGACTCAGCATCTCGTAGCCGATAGTATCTAGACATTTGAATAAATTTGAACACATTTCGTGCGGTGTTAGATTTAGATGCTTTATCTCTGTTGGGTAATTTTAATGCGAAAAAGTGACAATCGTCCATTTCACATTCCGCTCTAGCGTATTGCCCTGTCATTCACACGAACTTATTTCCGATTTTAGTCACGAAAAAAAATTTATCGAACTGAGTGTCTCTGTGAACTTTCGAGTGAACTCTGTTCATCTTAAAGTGATGAAAAAGATTCTTATTTTTAAAACAAATCCAAGCAATTAATTTGTACGAAATGTTAGAATTCGTTTGGCATGAGTGGTAACTTGAAACGACATAAACACTCTGGAAATTCTTCTTGGAAATGACAACAGCAACGTCAGGTTAAACTTAACATTAGTTTAATTATTTAACTGTTATGAATATAATACCGATAAGCATACTCTTTAATTGGTTATTGGTTTTTAAAGTTGAGAAACCATAGGTTTATACTGCAGGTATATACTAGGTATAAACTATTTTATACACTTTAAAAAGCGTGTATTTTTGTAGTATATATTTTCTTCTCTTCATTGAAGTATTCGAGTACTGATGAATGTAATAACTTCATGGCGCTATGCGGTTGCTTCACGCGTCGCTTGCTCCAGTATTTTAATCGTAAGTTATTTCTTATTTTTTGAAGTTGGCAACCTTTGCGTTAACTGTAGTGTCAGACAGCAAGTACTTAGCAGTAAAGATTGGTAACCATGAGCGTCTTCTAACTGATATTTCATTTCGGATATTATCTAGCTGCATCACCTGAATTTACCCACTGTCATTCATCATACCCAGAATACCTTATTGTTTAAATTTGTTTTTACTCTCTAGTTTTTTTATGTGAGATTATTGAATAGATTTTTCATTCTATTCAATTCATTTTTTTTTGGTATTTTGTGGAAATGGTATTTCTATTTAGATATTTTCTAATTTTAATTTATATGTTAATATTTACACAATGTTAGATTTATTGTTTCCTGACATTTGATTTTTAACGTAGTTTTATTTTTTCATTTTATTCTGACTTTTTACAGATATAACTTTTCATAATCATTAAAGTATTGTTTTTGTAAAAATATTTTGTAAATAATGGTTGATTATGAGTAATATCAGATTGCTGAGTTTTACAGTTCTTTTTGGTGCGATATTTCAAATATTACGTAAGTATAAAAATATGTACCATTATAAAAAATATGTATATCATATAAGTTATTAGAATTATATATAATATATTAATTGTAAGTTCTCTATCCTTGTAGGGTTTTTTTGAATTAAAATTAATTTTGAACTTTGAACTTTATGCAACGATTTATGTAATAATCCGATATGATATTTAGGGTAGTATGAAACAAAAATTATATTATAACAAGTTTACTGTACATTTTTTCAAAATAAATATAATATTATCTCTAAGGCGTCTTACATTTGGTATGTAGTTCATCAGAGCAGGATCTGAGTTCGGCAGCAGCTTGTTCAGGAGTGAGGTCTCTTTGCGATTGACTCAGCATCTCGTAGCCGACCATGAACTTTTTACAAGCCTTAATGTACCTTCCAATGTTTGTCAGTATGGTAGTTTGTTTAGGTCAAATCTTGCAAGCAGAATTAGAACCACTTCCTCTTATCCTATGGAACTGAAATTTCACATGTTGGTTTAGTTCCGATGACAATGCAATTTTACGGTAAGCATGACCTGATTCTGCACCCGGGATTGGCTCCCGACGAGGGGACTCCTTAACGGTTAACAGCACAAATACGAACTTTTATATACCCATTCAATTATGATAGCCCGTTATACGTTTCATCATGACATTGCTGCTGAGCCCAGGTTTGGCTCCCGACGAGGGGACTCCTCAACGGTCAACAGTACAGACACGAAATTTAATATAGCATACAATTTTGATAGCCCGTTCTAAGTTCCACTGTAACATGGCTGCTGTACCCAAGGTTGGGTCGGGACAGGGCATTTTAAAAAAAGCTTGTTTTAAATAATGTGTTTTTAATATTCTTAGCCAATGAGGCTCCGATGTAGTGCCTTCCTTTTAGTCTGCTCCTGTTGGTACATCAGTATATGAATTAATTATTGAATAAATAGGATCTGTATTGCATTACATAATAAGGGTATTCGTATGTAATATTTCATTACTATTATATTTTACAAGTGTTTATTATTATTATTTATTCAAGAGTATTTATTATTATTATTTATTCTGGGCAGGCAGCTTTGCTGATACGTTCATATAAAATTTTGTAAAACTATTTATAAACAACATTTTAGGTAAAAATCCAGTCTGTTTTAAAATTGATTGACAGAGCTTGCACTAATCACTTCCAATGGTAGTTTATTCCACATGTCTACCACTATATTTTGCAGAACGAGTTTTTTGCTGTGACCTGGAGGTACATCGTGAGAATTGTATATACCTCAATCAGGTGTACACTTTGTCTTATTTGTTTAGGAATAGAATAGAATTATCTCTATTTTATATAATTTATCATACCAGACCCACGCTTCATGCCAGACCCACGCTTCCATTTCGTACAAATAAATGGTAGGAATTTCCTTTATGAAACTAATATCCTTATCCAGAGCGAGCGTAAATACATTCAGCACACATACACTTCTTCACTTTAAGATGAACAGCGTTCACTCGAAAGTTCACAGACACTCGAAAGCAAAAAATATAACCACGCAATGACGCGCTCAGGGGGCCAATTCTTGAAATATTTAGCATGCCAAATTTGTCTGTGTTCGCCCGTTTTTGGATGGGGCCTATTCTTGAATTTCGCATGCTAAATTTGTCGCCAACTTTCCGCATCAAAAATTTTTTTTTTTAAATCGGCTAAGATTCAAATTATTGCACCCGTAAAACTGTGTAATACTTGATTTAGTTACCTTATTATTAAAGGCAGTAAGTAATTCGGAAAAAATAAATATAATCGTTATTTAAAAATATGTATGTTCGGAATGTAACCACGCTTTGAATACAAAAATATTCCATTAAATTATGTTAAATATTAAATAAGCCTGATAAAGTCAGATGTGAGGGAATATTCACTTATTTTCGATGAAAATGTAGAAAATATGATCTAAAGCTAATTTCCAAAATAATTTGTTTGTGTTTCTATGTTGGCATTAGTCTAAAATTTTGGCATGCCAAATATTTCGCCCACTTTTTATCGCTTGGTTTGTCAGGACCCTATTCTTGAACACAAGCGATATTTATAAGTCGCATGCCATATTTTTAGATTACGAGTGTGGCAACGCCGTCGCTTCTGTCATTTGTACCAACATAGAAAAAGTTATAGAAAAAGGAATTTACTTTTAGACGAATTTCTACGTCTCTTTTTTGAGACTATAAATATAATAATGTTTTATCCTGACAGCCTATTATTTATTTTTAATAAAATACTTCAAATAACAAATACTTTTTTTTTAAATATGGTAACATTTAGCGAATAAATTGCCATAATATAATTTTAAAAATGAATAAAACACAGCGAAATATTTTAACAATACCTATTAAATAGAACTATAACATTATATGTTTCCAATTTACTATATCCGTAAATGGAAAATACGCAACCAATGAGACGTTGGATATAAATGTCGAGAAATATAATATAGTACCTAGTAAAAATAAATTAATTTACCTATTTTTTTTTATAAATAACAATTTTAAAAAATCTGGATTAATTCATATGCGTATCTATAAAATTGTACAGACGAAACGATAGTAAAAGTAGGCGATAATTTAAATTTAGACTGCTTTTGACCACTCTATAATTATAGTGCGAAAAGTAGGCGATAAATTTGGCATGCCAAATTCAAGAATAGCTATTTCGTTCGTTCGACTTGCGTTCGACATCCCCGTCCTCCGTTTTGCTTATCGGAGAAGAAGAAGAAGGACAGTTCGTGTAGTCTCCGTTTATACCTATCTGTCAAATCGTTCGGGTGTCAGTGGAAGCGGCGAGCGTCCTTTTTGTTTTCAACGTTTTTTAGTTGAAAGTGCATCGAATATGGCAAATTTGGAACAAATTGTTCTGATGGATATATTAGAGGAATCGGAAGATCAAGCTGCAACACCGGCAAGAGTGATGCATGCGAGAAACGACGCGTTCAGTCTTAGCGATGCCTTGTTTTGCCGTAATTTTAGATTGTCGAAACAATTGGCGTTGCAGTTGATCGGTATTTTGGAGCCACATATAGCTGCACCAACGAGAAGTTCTGCGTTAGACATTTCAACAAAGGTAGGTACCATTTTCCCATTTCTAATCGAAGGTTTCATTTAATGTTCATGACATTGCCAAGCGACAGTGGGACGGTGTCGACCACAACTGGCGAACCCGTCACCCCAGGCTGGTATAACGACATGTGATTGTTCTTTCAGCCGTGGGATGAGCGTAGAAGACTTAGAGACAATAAAAATCTACTGTTAGGTTAATTAACCATTAGGATACCTCCGACCGCCCGACTGGTTAAAGGTTCGAATCTTTCCCTAGTGTAGCGGTGATCGATGTATACCGAATCTATCGCAAATTACGGCATCCTTTGACTGGCTTTCACCCGGAATCGGGTAGCCAAATGGTCGTTTCAAGAGCAGCTGCCACTAGGTAAACAACCGCCTCCGCTCTATAGGAAAAAATACTATTTCCAGACTCCCCCGGCTGTCACTCGGAATGCACAATCGATTGACTGATGCCGCAGTGCGCAAACCGTCCAGGAGCGCCCGAAAATTGACTCCTAAGGGAAACTGGCCCGCAGGCCAGAGTCCTACCCGTTCTCGCACTCTAGTGCGGAGGCCGCTCTATGGGTGTTGACTCGTGAGTTTGGCTGACCCTAAACGCATGGGTCTTAGTGGCTTAACTGCAACAGGGCCCATTAGCTCCTATTGGTAAAAGACAAAATAATATTTGGTCGTGTCTTTACCAGTACGCTCTATTTGTTCGGTGTATTCTCTTATGGCGGTTCAGTTAATTTTATTTCGGGCGCTGTAGTTCTGCTCTAAATAGACTCTTGCCTTTTATTTTACGGATATGCTATGGCAAAAGTGCCGGTAGCAGTGTCTGAAATCCATTCCCATTATAGCTTTATAAAACATACGCTTTAGATATTAATGTTTTTACTCTCTAGCTCGGAAGATATCGTAGAATTAACTGTTCCATGGCAATCAAATATCCCAAAAGACCACGAGTACAAATTAAATAAATACCATGATCTCGCAAATGCCGTCACCCGGAACGGCTTCACTGTTCACCTTCTCGCGGTCGAAGTTGGTGCTGGTGGCCTGTCAGCTAAATCTCTGTTTCACCTTTTTAAAGATCTTGGTCTCTCCAGGAAAATAATCAACTCCTTCCTAGAGAAATTATCTATTTCCGCATCTCAAATTCTATGGCTTCGAAGAGGGGGAGTGAATGAGTGGTAAGGTGAACGCTCACATGTGGCAAGACAGCTGTCCTAAACCTACCACAGCAGTCGTTAGCCCGGAATCCACCGTTCACCCCCCAGAAGTGTAATAATAGTATATGATGGGCCCGACTTCGGTCAGTGAATTCCATGGCAGCATTAGTCACAACATGTGGCTTTCTGTTCTAGACCGACGATATAAACTATATAATAATATAATGTATATACTAACCTACCAATTTAATTATATATAAATTTATATTTTAGGTTTATCAATGAGTATGGCTTCTCTGGAGTAATTGGCTGCGTGCGATTGTACCCACATAGCAATCGTTCCACCTTCGTCGGCACCACACTCCAATTACGATGAGCGATCTTATTTGAATTGGAAAAACTACCATTCCATAAATGTTCAGTTGGTAGGTATTGTATTGTTATAATAATAATTATTATTATTATGTATTTATAGAAATGCAACAGGTGTGGTTGAACTCAAACACAGATTTTATTTTTAGGGAATAGAGAATTCCAGAAAAGATGAAACCTAAATTTTGTTATTCCACTTTAAAGAATAGCCTTAAACTTCAGTTTCTGTGTTCAACTGTTTTTACATCTTTAAGTACCTGATGTTATTATTATTACTCAATGGAGGAGCAGCTTAAGCTGATGTGCCCATTATGTATATTATATTATATGTATACTTGTATATGTTACAGTTAAAACCCGTTTTTAGATAGAACGCGTTTTCCCTAGTTAGAACTAGTTTTTACTTAATGCTTTTGTTAAAACTAGAAATACCTAGTCAAAACTAGAATTTACCACTGATATTTTTGATTTTCAGATAAAACTAGTTGTCACTCCGAGCCTTAGTTAAAACCAGCACTACAGAAACTAATTTGGGATTGAAAACAAGATATACTTTAAAAATATTTATTAAAAAGATCTAGGACACAAAATAATAATCTTACACTAAAGGAACATTTTAGGGAACATCGACATAAAGAAGTTGCCAAGGTAACAATATTAATTAAAAGTAAATAAAATAATCAAACAAGTTGTTAAGGAACATTTGTTACCATACAATAAAAAATAATCAAAACCTTAAAATTAGAAAAGGATGAGGATCTACTTGTTATTGCAAGACAAACTATCGTGGCATTTTGAGTTACAAAGGTAACCATTTTTCTTGCAGAGACACCTTTTTGACATACATCCTTTCTTGCATACGCAGCGCATAAATCCTTGGCCTGTTCCTATGGCTGCTTCCTTAGCAACAGTTCTCAAAGGTAAATTGGTATTCGGAACATCTTCTTCATGCAAAAATTTTTCTTTGCACTTATCAAATTCTGACCTGAAAAGCACATTTAAATAGTTGGCATTTACCTAATAGCGATATAGTTATATGATAAAACAATTAAGCAACCCATAGGTACATACCTGCAATATAATTTCTCGAGTATTCCATATTTCGTTCCAATCTTGTGAAAACCCTGATCATCCTTTTGAAGAACCACTCCGACTATATTACGTAGATCTGCTTTTGCTCTGTCGACATCAGGGATTTGTATAATGACATTATCACCAATTTCTACTGGAACGTGAATTGCATCTGAAGCCAATGTCATTCTCTTGGCCTGTTTTTTTAAGTTTCGATGTGCTGTTTCTCTGGATGCCATTATTTGTCGATTCACATTTGTTACAACTTCGAGGTCTTTGTCATTTGGTGGTATTATAAGAGGCTCTACGGTCGTAGATGCTTCAGCTTCAATGTCATATTCACTGGCTTCTGGTGCGATTGGCGATTCTCCACTTGTTTTGGATGAACTTTCTGCGTCTTTTTGTTTGGCTCCGGTTATAATCTGACGATGTCCACTGCAACTAGCCACAGGCTCAGCTTTTGCATTATCTGTACTATCCGTCATATTTATTTTATTTAACGCATTTTCGAGGTCATCTTCCTCTCGTATATCCTCAATAGCATCTCGTGGTAAAGTCGAAGTCATAAGACCTACTCGTGGTTCTATACCAAACATTGCTTTGTATGGTGATTGTTTAATACCGGAATGAAGCGCCCGATTTTTCATAAACTGTACAAACCGAATACCATTTGACCAATTTGTGGTATCGTTATCTTGCATCCATGAAGCTAACATTTTCTCTATGTCTTGGTTAGCTCTTTCAACAGATCCTTGGCTTTGACTGTGTCTTGGCTTTCCATGGACCAGTTTACACTCCGGCCAAAATGAAACGAGCTCATTTATGACAGAATTTACAAATTCTCTGCCGTTATCCGAGTGTAAGATGCAAGGAGCACCAAATGTCAAAAATATATCAGTCAACTGATACGCCACCTCTACGGCTCTCTTACTTTTCAGTGCACGCAACAAAACAAATTTTGTCAAATGGTCCTGATACACCATTATAAACTTAAATCCCCGATCTTCTTGAGTTTGCATGTCGATAAGATCGACTTGGCAACGGCTGTTCATTTCAGAATGTAGTATGGGTTTTGAAACAAGTCCTTTTTTCTTCATACTCTTTTTACGCTGACAAGTTTCGCACATAGAGAGAAAAATATTTATCATTTCTAAAGTTATGTTCGCATATTTTCGTGAAGTTTCATTTTTAAGTCTATCCCGACCACCATGACCAACGGCCACATGAGCTGCTTCAATTATATCAAAAATTTCATCTACATACAAGTAGTATTTCATGGGCTCTTGTCTAGTCACTAATTTTCGTATTCCACAAATATTGATTACCTTAACCCGCTGAGCACGTAACATCCATTTGGGGACATGAATGGCGGCCGCCGAAATTCCGAAACGTCCACTACTGGATATAGCGCTCGGCTCTTACGAAAATGTCGTTTAAATTTCGAAATGCGATTGTATATTCTATCGAATGATGCCATAATATAGCCAAATATGCAACACTATGAAATTGCTCGATTGCCGCATGCGATGTTAGAAATATGAATTACTACATCCCTTACAAAATCGATGACCTCATTTCTGACGACAGTCGCGAACTGCCCATTCGCGGCGGCGTATAATTCCGCGACGTGTTGTGTTGTGAATTGTTTTGTGTATATAAGTGCAGTGCATACCGGATAAAAGTAAGTAATTTCCATTTTTAAGTAGTTTAGGCCTTAGGATTAAACAATTTACACAGCCCATTTGCTGTTTTTCACGAATTTTCGAAGAAAACACTTTGGCAAAACGTAACGGCTCGCGAAAGATGGCCGTTTTTATTTTGTAATGTTTGTGAAATATCCCGTTATATCGCGAAACATGACGTAATGTCGCTTTAATTTACTAATAAAATAGGTATTGCTTCATTTACATCCTAAGTTATCACATAATTAGGCGTATTTTGAACATTATATGTTGTTTTCAAATATGGCTCGCGAAAATGAAACTTGTTTTGATAATTACTATGAGAGAAAAAAGTGTGATTTTCCATAGTTTTTCGATGAAATGTGACTCTTTGGAGTATAGTAATTAGTTATTAGACATATAATAAGTCTATGATAAGACAATATAATTGAAAAAATCTAACGAATTTTATATTATGGGCATTCAAAGTTTATTATTAGGTTCGGAAGTCGGAAACTCTCAAAACTTTAGATTTTTCTATAATATCAGACAAAGCTCAAAGTTCTGGTGTGATTTCTAAGAAGAAGTGATGTAGTAATAAAGTTATTTTGAAAGAATTTCATATAAAAAAATACCATAAGCAGTCACAAATTAAAAATTAAAAAAATTTTTTTTTACGAGAATACATACAATTTTTCTTGGCTGAATAAATAAATATTTTTTCCGTATTTTTGTATGCAAATAAGTAAAAAAAAAATATCGCTTTGGTAAAGCATTTAATAAAGAACATAACTGTATTTACAATTTTTGATATTTACAAAAACTGTATTTACAAAAAAATCGAAATGATTTTATAGGCGAGTTTTTTCAGTTTGCCAATTTTGTAATATTTATTCATTATTATCTTAATTGTTTTACGAGATAAGGTTATAATGTTTTATATGTCAAATTTCAATGCGATCATTTTTCTATTAATCTTTTTTTAATCCGATTAGTGGTTTATAAGTTATGATCGTTTTTCTCAAGGCCGTTGACTCGCGTCGATTTTTTGCGCGAATATGTCGCGCGCAAAAGTGATGTTTTTGGGCGCGGTGAGTTTTTACCTCGCAACGTGAGGGGTTAAATCGCTTCAGTCTCCTGTACTGTTTCTGAGATTTCTGAACAGCTAATTGTGCTTCTTGAATTTCGTCCACTAAATTGTCGTAGGTTCCTTTTGTCATAATACAGAAGTGGTCCTCTTTTTTTTCGTGATCGCGAATCGCTAATAACTGGTTTAAAAACTCCTCTTTCCATCGCGTTCCTTCATTTAAGTTTGCCATGACAATTGCGCTCGAATCAATCTATACGTGCTTATCAGAATGAAAACAAAGCGGTACTGAATCGAGCGAGCGCACAGCGCGCGAACGGCGCGGGCGTTTGGAAAGAGATTCCCCCGGAATTCCCCCGGTTTGGAAAAACGCGTTTTGTCTAGTAAAAACTAGTTTTATTCAATTATTCAATTATTCAATTTTCTGATACTCAAAACCTGATATTCAATTTTGAGCATTAGTTAATTCTAGTTTTAACAAAGGCATTAAGTAAAAACTAGTTCTAACTAGGGAAAACGCGTTCTATCTAAAAACGGGTGTTAACTGTAACATATACATGTATAAGCATCCCTTGTGTATTGAAATATACATGTGAATAATATCATCAATCACATTGATTTACATTAACTGATTTAATCATTTCCTGTGGTAGGTAGCTCCAATCGTCCACAACTCAATTTGAGATTAAATGTAAAACAGGCTCGCGGCCTCTATATGATGTTAGCGGTAATTCAGTTCAAATTTATAGTTCACCAAGGAGCTCTTGGCCCATTTAGATCACATGGGATCGGGTGGCCGACGGATAGTTTCTAAGGATAGATGATGCCTGGTCGTCAACTACCAGCTGCTTAGGACATATGTCTCCAAACTCCAGTTATTCATCGGAGTATGCAGTCGATTGGCTAACGCCGCACGGTGCGCAAACTGCCCAGTTCCGCCTGAAGTGTTCGAATTTTGAGGCATTTTGTGAACATAGCCCCTAGGATATTGAATAGAATAGAATAACTTTATTGTCCTATACAAACATTACTTAATGAATATTACACTGGTTTTATAAAGACAATTTATGCACAAATGGTGGCAATTTTATTATGCTAGATGAAGATTTAAAAATGCATGTGCCTAAGTCTTCTTTTAAAGCCAAAATTGACTCCTGGTTGAAACATGACGCCCAGCAAAATATCCACAAACTAATATACCCAGACAGTTTCCAACATCAAATTTTATCCTTGACAATCTTATTATTTTTGTTGACTTTTTTTACTACTATTACTTATTCATTAATTTTGGTTACTATTGTTAAATATTATTCGACATTTTTTTCATTTTATTTAATATAATTATTGATTTTCGGTATCCTATTTTAAATATTTCCTATTGTGATCATTGGTTAGTGATTATTAATTATAAATACGTTGTTAAATTAAATAAATATCATAAATAAATTTCATGGTCCAGTGTTCTCAACAAAGAAGGTGGTTAGATATGGTAGACCTTTTGTGAAGAAGGAAATAGATTTGTTAAAACGGATTCCCCTGGGATATAGATGGGATTTTTTAATAATATTCAAGTTCCATTTGTCCGGTTTTTACCAATACCAATATGCATGTCGGCACACCCTTGATTTAAGTCAACGACGGTGTGTTACAAGCTTCGTGATAATTTTGTTACTATTTATTCGATTTGCATATATATGTAAAGGTTACTGTTATGGCGTAGAACCTGGCTGGTTATTTTATTTATTTGTTATACCTACGAGTTTATGTTAAAAAAATAGCTTACATCCATTCCAGTTTGGTTATCATACCCTTGATTTCTAACCCAAATTGCAAATACAGTGGAACCTCTCATAACGAGCATAATTCGTTCCAGACTCTTAATCGTTAAGTGAAACACTCATTAAGCGAAATACTCGTTAAGCGAAACAATTTTTCCCATACTTGTTATGAGAGGTGCGAATTACTCGTATAAGAAGTTACTGTTAATCGTTATGAGAGGTGCTCGTTATGAGAAGTTCCACTGTAATTTTTTCTCGTGAATTTCGGTATTGCTTTTATTAATAACTATCAAATGTATAATTTTTCAGATATGCAATACCAACTTGAAAATTATACATATTAACGCCTTATTTTCTGGAAGCACGCATGATTCCTATATTTAAAATAATTCCGCAGTAGTGGAAATCTTGAGTGAAATTTTTAAAAGAGGACGAACAGGATACTATGTTATAGGTAGGTATTTAAACCTAATAATATAAAAAGCATAATTTACATGCCACAAAATATTCCCTTACTTTCTAACCGTTAGCCATGGTGTTGTCTCTTATAATTAAATTGTTAGGCTTAATCAACGGGCCAGTATTATTGTTGGTTTAATACTGCTTCAATAAAACAATCTCCGTTTGTATTTGAATATTTGAAAAAATCTTTAGTTGCTTACTATATGTATTTTAAATAACTAGTAAATCTAAAAATTTTGGTGTAAAATAATAGTCAACAAGGTGGATATACAAAAAGTATTTTTTTGGTTCTATAGGAAATTTTAAATGTGTGGAA
Source organism: Micropterix aruncella (assembly GCA_944548615.1). Taxonomy (NCBI): domain Eukaryota; kingdom Metazoa; phylum Arthropoda; class Insecta; order Lepidoptera; family Micropterigidae; genus Micropterix; species Micropterix aruncella. The sequence goes on from CALYMY010000025.1 coordinate 57,574, forward strand.
TCCGGACTTCAGTCTGGAATCCACACATTCATCTCTGGCATTGAATCGAAAGTTACTATGAAAGGCCAGTAACAGAAGTTGTAACTGATAAGTTCGATCAACGAGACGCTAGTGGTAAAAAAGTTGTAGTTGGATTATGCTACATTTGCAACGAGCAGCCTATTCGAAAGAAAAGAAAGACAAAGAAGTCTTTAGTTTACTGTAATAAGCCCGTTTGTGATCAGCACACAGCAAAAATCACAAAATGTTTTAAATGTAATCATTGATCTGTAAAATATCTGTGTAAAAGATTGAAATTTAATATATTTTTTTTAATTTCTCATACGGTAGTTGTATATTACTGTGCAAAAAACTCAACAGATTTTTCTCCAACAGTCACATCGCAAAATGTGATAGTTAATTTTATTATGTACAGTACATTCAATATATAAACAATTTAAAATAAATATATTTTGGTATTATTTATATATTAATCCATATTTACTTATTATATTATTAAAATAAACTTTTTTTAATGGTATATTTTACTATATGAAAATCATGCTTTTTCTATCGGGGTACCCGGGTGGCTCATACGTGTTTTTTTTTTGAAATTTTTTAAGTTATTTTTTTTAATAATATATGTAGAATACACATTTTGATAGGAAATCGGTCAAATCATGGGGATTCGAGGTTTTGGCCAATCTTTTTTGGAAAAAGAATTATTCAACAAAACGTACGCCGATGGGTACTCGGGTGGCAACACAAGGGTTAAGATGGTCATGGTGCCCCATGCGAGCATTCACCTTATTTTCCCATTACTCCCCCTTTGAAGCCATTAGAATTGAGTTGCAAAAATTGCTGAAATTTGTATACTTTTTGAGTTGTTAATTTTGTTTGTTTCTTTTTTAGGGGATTGAGCGTTGTAATGGGGTGCCAAAAGTGTGTTTCAGGTGCCTCCTTAAGCATCGGGTCCTACACTATGAGTCAGAAAAGGCAACCAAAATCATAAATGATTGTGCGGTACTGCATAATATGTGTATCGCTAATAATGAGCCTTTTATCGAAGACGACACATAAGTAGATTTTGGTCAATTTGCCTCAACGGCAGCAGAATTGGCTGGAAATGCAGAATCTAGAAATGCCGATCTTAAAGCGGGGAGATGTCTACAAACCCGAATCGTCAATAACTATTTCCGTTAAATTTTGTTGACGGTTGATTACAATTACAGTTACTAAGTCCATCTCACTGATTTTTATTCTGGAGTAATTTGTATTGCTGTTATTTGTGAAGAAGTACCCCTTTCGCGGACTCTATAGGAGCACTTGCATGCATTCTACAGGTTAAAACCTAAAAATATTTATAATTAATTTTCAATATTTAGCTGTGCACATACTAAATTTTTCCTATATATTTTTTTAATAGCTTTTCATATAAACACCTAAAGAGTGAATCGTTGTATTTTCGGAGAATTTAGGGATAACGTCTAAATAAAACGTTATATCGTCATAAAATAAATATATCATGTAAATAAAAGAAAGCGAGTTTTATTTATTTATTTAATTTATTTTGCATATTTTTTAGGTAATTGGATATGTCTTTTAGGTACTGATTTGTCCTATCCATTTTTGCTTCCATCGCAGCATAATGTTTCTCTTTGAGGTCTACCTCTCTCTTCTTCAAAAGATTTTTTTCTTCCGCTAGTTCTGCCATTCGTTGAGAGGCTGTCATGCAGCTCTGTAACCGCCTCTGTGCAGTTGTCCTTCTGGCCGTCCTCACTGTCCGGGTGGTTGCAGGCGTTGAGCCAATCGTAGGTCGAGAAGCGGTGGCGATTACGGGCTGGTGCGTGACGAATTACAAGTGGGTGAAACACCGGCAATCGCGTCCCACTCTTAACGATCGCTTGTAGTCCCAATTGCTGCTCCGGAGACTCACTGTCCCACAACCGTAGGCGTCCCGCACGAGCTTCGCCAACGGGACTTTCAGCCGAGGCGTAATTGGCCAAGTCGGCTCCGGCGAAGGCCAAGTGGAACAGCCCGGTCGAGCGTCTGACTCCGCTGCGGACGTTCAAGTGATGGCGTTACGCCTACCTGTACCCGGATGAGGTAAAACGGTTGCATCGGATGGGCGTCTTGTCGATGTTGCTGTTTCGTTGCTACTATCCAGAGGCAGAATGTCACCCAGATTTTCATCTAACCTGGGGCTAGGCGAACGGGCATCGTCCGTACCGGAGAAATCTAACATGTCCGTCGACTGCTAGTGCCCCCGGATGCTGATCGGGTTCATTTTATTTAACACCACAGTCTCTGCGGTGTCAAGCGACACGTCAGTCGGAGGAGCCGCTTGTCCGCTTTATATGGCGGTTGATGAAAGCTTTCTTCGCTTTCACTGAAGTCCATACGTATTGCCACGTCTAAAAACAAGAAATTAATTAAGATTTGTGAACTGATGCGCTTGTGTACGCTAGGTATTAGTCGGACTTTAACTTACTTTTCGCCACTGCTTCCGGTTTTTTTTCCCGCCGGGCAACGCGTTAACGGCCTTAGCAATGTCCTCCCACCTCCGCTGAGTGAGTTTGTACGTAAACTCCGTAGAAAAATTTCCACTGACCAAATCGGGGTCGCTCAGCACCAGCTTCACGAGGCATTCCCGCTGATCCCGCGATAGATAGCCTATCCTCCTATCGGCATTCTCTTTGCCCATCCTCTTTTCCATGATCCGTCCGTAATCGAGAGGGAAAGCAGGTGTTCGCGCCGGGTTGTTCGTGGTCGTCAGCAAGTTGTCCGTAATCGTTGAGAGAAAAGGCAAAGCTCGCGCCAGGTTGTCAGAAGAGTCAATCAGTCTATTATCCATGAGAGAAAAAGGAATCGAAAAATGTCAGTAAAAGGAATCGAAAAAACAAGAACACATCCGCGCGCGAAGAACGAGGAAAGACAAAAGTTAGGTTAATTAATGACAATGTTTTGACAGTTTTGTGCTTGCATGTTGGTATAAATGACAGCGTTGCCATACTTTATGTATAAAATAATATCATGCCATATATTTTGTTCAAGAATAGGGTTTGTGAAACCGAGCGATAAATAGTGAGCGAAATATTTAGCACACTAAAATTTTAGACTGGTTTCAAGAATTGGCCCCCAGATTCGTAAATGTCGACAGCATACTGAAACGTTATGGCGATGTTTCAGTGCTCACATGAGCACGCTGATCACGCTTATGTTATCTTTTTAAAATGTGCCTGGATTCAAGTCCTTATAACCCAAGCGTTTTTATGGAACTGTTTGGCATCTCGTACAATATTAGGAATAAAGAATAATAAAAAATCTGCATAATGATTACACTCTGGCCAGAAAGAGGAGACCCTACGATTTGGGAAAAAGGGACATGTCTGAGTACCGTCTCCCAAGAGGCGTATTGTACTCAGACTAGTGTTTCTGCTCCTTTACGCCACTCCTCTAATTTCGTGATGGTTTAGCTTGTCTACCAGGGTATTGATGTTTGTACAGTCGAATGCTTTGCTTAGATCGCAGAACTTTTATACACTTTTTTTATACACTGTTAGCTTAGATCGCAGAACTTTTTATAGACTTTTTATTATAATTTGAAATGTAATTTCATTTGTAGAAATACTATGTTTTTGTAATTTCGTAATGTTATTATATATATAATATTTTTTCGTAATGTAATTTCTATACCCAGAGCGGGTTTATGAAAATAAAATTTTCTTATTTCTTATTTCTTACTAATTCTATCATGCAACATCGATACGAGGATTTACTGATTCTATCAACATCCTTTACTGATTCTATCAACATCCTTTACTGATTCTATCAAGCAACACAGCCACAAAATTTTGAATATGCATTCAATTACGACAGCCCGTTCTAAGTTTCACCAAGGCAGGACTGCGGCACCTAGGGTTAGCTTCCAATGAGGGAACTCCTCAACGGTCAATAGCACAGACACGAAATTTTGTATACGCATTGAATTATGATAGACCGTTCTAAGCTTAAACATGACATGGCTGCTGCACTTATTAATAATTTTGGATTTAGTTTTTTCTTGGTACAATTTTGTCCGTTACAATATTTAAGTTGGTATATGAGCTAATGCGCCCAGTTGCATTTAGGCCACTAGGACCTATGTGTAAGGTTGGCCAAACTCACGGTCAACACCCATCTGGCAGCCTCCACGCAGAGGTGTGATCCCGGGTAGGAATCCGGCTTGCGGGCCAGTTTCTCCTAGGAAGCAACCTGGACGGTTTGCACACCGTGCGGCATCAGCCAATCGATTGTGCATTGCGACAGATAACCAGGGGAGTTTGGAAACAGTAGGGTTTCCTATAGAGCGGGGGTAGTTGTAAACCTTACGGAAACTTAATCTAACTTAAGTTTCGATGGTAGTTGTTAACCTTCCGACAATGGGATATAAGATTTCATAGTAGGTACCTACTTACTCCTATGCTAAAAAAGCGATATGTACTCTGTCCCGATAGAATGACGGAATCCCAACTGTTAGTTTGCCTTATTTTATTAATAGGTAAATATTTTATTATAAGATAGTCCATAAAACGCTTGATGCTGGATTGGCGCTTGAAGAGAACAATGTCGATATTTTATGTACTAGTGAATCGTGGTTTAAGGAAGAAGAAAATGACACAGTAAACATTTCCGGTTATGTGTTAGCTAGTAGCTTCTCAAGAACAGCACGCATTAGAGGTGGCTCTGCCATCTTCAGCAAATCCGATGTGCGATTCAAGGTTCGCAGAGACATATGCAAACTATCTGTAGAGTCCGTAATTGAAATCAGTTGTATCACCCTTCCTGATTATTTCATCACTGTCATTTGTTTTTATAGAAGCCCAAGCTCCGATTTTCAAGTATTCGTAAATGTTCTCGAAATAGCATTAGACATGATTGACAAAAATACATCTTCCCTCATTTTAGCTGGAGATTTTAACATGAACTTCTTGGAAAAATCTGGCCTTAGCGATGCTGTCATTGATTTATGTTAAACCTATAATATGACTAAAATAATAAATTTTGCTACAAGAAATACTCCAGTCAGCAGCACATGTATCGACAATATATTTACTAACTGTGAGGTTTTCGCAGTTAGCTCTATAAGCTGTGGCCTCTCGGATCACGACGGACAACTGATTGATATCAAATGCTATAGCAAAAGCAGAGATGTCCGTGAAGTTCATGTTAAAAGAAAAATCACTGACTGGGCTTGAGAATTTCCAGGCAGCTTTGAGGACCACTTCCCCCCCATTATGGATGTAAGTGATCCAAACGAATTTTATGACATATTTTTGAAATGGTTTTTATCAGCTCTAGATACGAAAAAAAGTTATAGAAAAGATAAAAAAAACATTCAATGACTGGGCATCGAAAGGAATTAAAGTATCTAGAGCACGGATTTTTGAATTACATGAACTACGAAAAATAAACACTGACCCAGATTTTGTAAAATATGTACAAAGTTATAAAAAAATCTATAAAAAAGTTGTTTGGAATGCCAAACAACAATATCTTCAATCGATTCAAAGATCGAATGACAAAATCAAAGCTACCTGGGATCTCATTAGCAAAGAGTGTGGCCGCTTTTCTTTATCTGACGAAAGTGTTAAACTTAATATAAACGGAAGTGTTGTATCGGATGCTACTGCTGTTGCAGAGCTTTTTAGTGATCACTTCAACAAGATAAAAGTAAATGTAAATAGTGCATTTGATACTGTAAAAACGTCTCTTGACCTTTATTAACTTTACGTAATAGGAATGATAATAGTTTTAAATTCGCAGAAACGACTCCCCAAGAAATAATAAACGTTAGTAAATTATTCAAAAATAAAAACTCTACCGATCTCTGGTCGATGTCGACAAAAATCCTGAAGAGCTCTGTGGCGGTAGTAGCTGAACATTTGAGTACACTTTTAATATGTGTTTTAACTGTGTTTTCTTGTAAAATGAAATTGGCAAAAGTGGTTCCTGTCTATAAAAAAGGTGCTCGCGAGGACAAAAATAACTATCGTCCAATATCACTTTTGCCAACTTTTAGCAAAATTTTTGAAAAAATTATCTTACAGCAAATAAGCAATTTCTTTGCTATAAGATTTTAACTCCGAAACAATTCGGGTTCCGCAAGTCGTTGTCCACAATAGATGCGATTGCGGGTCTTATGGAAAAGTTGCTCTCCAGCCTGGATAAGTCGGAAAAAACACTGGGTTTATTCTATGATCTATCCAAGGCCTTTGATTGCGTCGATCACACCATCTTACTATGTAAACTCGAGCATTATGGCGTTCGAGGCAGGGAACTAAATCTAATAGAGTCTTATTTGCAAGGACAAACGCAAGTAACTAAAATACAAAATATTGTTAGTAAACCGCAGTTAATTACGAAAGGAGTGCCACAAGGCTCTATCCTGGGTCCATTTCTTTTCCTCGTGTATATAAATGACATACCAGATTGCGTGATATCAGATAATGACGAAATTACCCTTTACGCAGATGATACTTCTCTAATTTTCAGTGATGCAAACTTAGATACTTTAATCAAGCGAATTGATGCCACGGTGAAAAAGCTAGGTACTTGGTTCCACGTAAACCGACTATAACTTAATGCCTCGAAATCAAATTCAATTCATTTCTCTCTTCGGCCTCCCCGAGATAACGTCATTAGCATCCGCTATGGTGAAAATGACCTTGGAAATGTTGACCACATAAAATTTTTAGGTATCCATTTATGTAGACAGTAAACTCCAATGGTCAACTCATTTGGATGAATTCAGCGGAAAATTAGGTAGTGCCACGTTTGCTATTAAAAAAATTGAAATGTTGTGCGGCTTTGAAGTCGCAAAGTCTGTATACTTTGCATATTTCCATTCCTTACTAAGTTATGGTCTCATGTTTTGGGGAATAGCGGCAAATTCGGTAAGAATTTTTAGACTTCAAAAAAGAGCGATTCGCAATTTATTTACCATATCATCGCTAACATCTTTCAGGTCGTATTTCGTTGAATCTGGTATCATGACAATGTATGCCGCTTTTATATACCAGGGTGTTATGTACGCACGAAAAAATATCAGCACCACTCCAACAAATTCGGATGTTCATTCGCATAACACGCGAAACAAACAAGACTTGCGTCCTTGCAAAGTGCGACTAAGTAAGGTTAGAAATAGTTTCCTGTATCAGTCCAATATATTTTATAACAAGATTCCATTGTGCGTCAGGGGTCTTGGAGACGTTCCATTTAAGAGCAAGGTCCAGGATATGCTTATTAAGAACCCAATGTATTCTGTTAAGGACTTTGAGAGTATTGATTTCCCCAATTTTCCATAATTATTTATATTACAATATTTTCTTATTTTTTATTCTTTTTTATTTTCTAGTTTTGATTATTTACATTACTAAATACAATCATTGACTATCAAATATGGATTATAATAAAAAAAAATATATTGACTATTTCTATTGCGACATTGTTATTGATTTGATTTTATATTTTTGATATTTTTAATTTTACTGTTTTATAACCGACTCTTCGTTTTTGTATTTTGACTATCTGCTGTATTTTAACAGCTCCAATTATTTTTAAAAGATCTTTAATCTTTATTTTAAATTGAAATATTAATTGTTTTTACAATTAAAAAATAATAGTCGATATTTAAAAAAATAATTATACCACATAAATAAGGTATAATACCAGTTATTCAATTTGACTATTCCAAGAGTAGAAATTCCTACCAACTGGCTTATTTGAAAAAAAATATATAAAAATAAATAAAAAAAATATATTTATATCATTAAATAGGCGATTCAATTTCGAAACTCAACAGCATTGTGGGAATAATGGATTAATCATTTCAGCAAATCGTATTCCTTGCCTTTCATCGTGAACCACTAACTCCAATCGGAAAATAGTTCAAGCGAGCGAGACAGAGCAGTGGGTTAAAGCGTAATGTAAAATGAACGATCGTATCTTTTTCCTGCACAAAAACTACTTGCCGAAAATAAAAACACCTGAATTAGTTTGAAATCATTTCGTTTTACCTTTGATTATGCCGCTCTATTTTCGATTGCTAGTTTTGTGCTGGAAAAGTGGATAACCGTTCAATTTATACACCGCTCTAACATATTGTTCTATCTTGCTGGCATGAACTAAGTAATTCCAATTTTAGTTCACGCAGAAACGCAATCGGGCCCAATATCAGTGATACACCAACGTGAACAACACTATGGGGCAGATAGCGCATACTAAATTTCGCGTGAGTATATGCCGTTAAGATAAGTAGATACAATACATATATTTCAAAATGAAATAAAAATACAAAAGCCAAGTAACTAATATACCTTTAATATATCTCACAATACCAAGTTTAGGACCTACGTTAAATTACATTAAAGCTGTGCACATTTTTCCTTCAAAATGTTTTCTGGATATTTGCACTTTGGCAAAGATCGTTGCAATGAAAATGTGCGTATTGTGATATGGGCCATAGATACAAATTGGATGACCTAAGTAGAGCGAAATCAATAGCTTCCAAAACAAAACACAGTAGAATTCATTATTGCCCGGCTATATAGCCACATATTTTCCGTGCGGCCGATGTTGCTGGCCAGTTTTGCTGGACAATCGCTTTTCAATCGACAATACTGCAATATTGCTCGGCCAGCTTTATTGCTGTTTTGCTTTGCGCCATTTCTGATGCGAAGCACGACGCACGACAACATTCATTTTGTATTTATATCATCTAATGATTATTATTTTTGATGTATAAAATATTATTATCTATTCTGATGTGCAATCGCGTGAAATAATTAATATTATTTATTAGTGTTTTTTAAATGTATATATTTTTCATTAATAGATAATTGTATTATGAATTTATTATTAACTAGCTGACCGGTGCCCACTTCGTTGGGTGGTAAAACTTTTTACTTATGGTGAAATTATGAGTGTGGTTCGGTTAGTACTGAGTGCTATGATTTATTTCCTGACCGCCAAAAGAAGGGTTATATTTTTACTGCATATGTATACCTATGTGTATTTGCATGCCAATTTGACTATATTACCGTTATTTGGGAGTGTTTTCTTGTGAGTGTCTTATTTGTGAGTGTCTTATCTCTTTAACGACCAATAAACATGACCTAACGATTTAAATTATTTTTTTAATTTAAAAACTACTCTTTGTGACCTTAATATAAAATTTAGACATAGGTATGCTGTCAATGACTTTTTTGTAGGCATTACCAAGCTCTACAATTTTTTTCTAGAACTCAATCATATATCTCTCATCGTTAAAGCAGCGTTCGTAAGAAACGTTTTCATTCGACCGTTTTTTCTCCGAATTACTTTGTAAATCCAACGGCCACAAAAAAGTAATTTCATTTTTCAGATTAATATATAGCCCTATGACACCCACAAATAACGTGGCTTTCTATTTGTAAAATAATTTTCAAAATCGGTTCAGTAGATCCAGAGATTACTTCCTACAACCTCACAAACGTTACCTCTTTATAATATTAGTATAGATTACGACACGGTCGCGGTTTCATACCTTTGTTGTATAATCTCTTTAACTATTTATGCAGTAAAAGGGAAAAGTCTTTTGTTTTAAACACTTGAGACGATAAATTCACTTATTTTGATAAGCATTCATAATTGTTGATAATATGACCAATAAACATGACCTAACGATTTAAATAATTTTTTTTATATAAAAAAATATATTTTAAAACATCACCGGTTACTTATCGTCATAACTATTCAAATATTTGTCCAAATTTGTCCAAATGATGTAGTGTAAAAGACAACGTTTATCTACTTTAAATACCAGATGTGATAAAAGTATTTATTTTGATATAATAGTCTATTTATTACTACCAAATGTGCGTTAGAAATAGTTTTTTTTTATTTTTATTGTATTTATGGTTCACTATTCACAGTTTGGCGATAATGGCTTACACATAAAATATAGATATATGCTGTCGCAGGATTTTTTGTAGGACTATTTAAGATAAACATTTCCATTGTACATTATATATGTGTAACTCCAACGGTTTTTGCGTCGCACGCCAGAATAGCTCGCAGATGGCAGATTTTTTTTCCTACTTACTTGACACTTATCGTTATATTTTGGATAATTCACACTATATCTTTATAAATTATTGCCTATGTGTTATTATGGTGTGTAAGCTATATTATTGTAAAGTTTCATCAAAATCCATTCAGTAGTTTTGCGTGAAAGAGTAACAAACATCCATACATCCAAACTTTCGCGTTTATAATAGTAGTAGGATAGTGAATTCATGGCGAAGATCTTTGAATAGGTATTCATATCATCGAAAACATTCAGGCTAAGATATCTAAAGTATCTCGCTTATTGAAGTCAGGTCGAATCCACATTCTCGTCTTTTTTGTCGTTTTAAATTTTCATTTAAAACAATATAAGCAGCTGCGATACGTATGATTTCGTCGGCCATTGTTACCCGATTGTGTAGCCCGTTTTCGAGTCAAAATGATGGCCCAGAAATATTTCCGAGACTGGCCCGGCTATCTATTTCCCAGCCACATACTGCATTAATAGATAAAATCGATAAAATCAGAATTTCGAACTGAATTACCGGTAACACCAAGTAGGGGGACGTTCAAGTATTACGTATCGCAATTTGGGGGAGGGGGTCTCTTACAAAACGTTACGATGCATTACAGGGGCGGGAGGCGGTTTCGAACAACGCGTTACCTAACATTGTGTTTTTATTATTTAAGTAATAACCAGGGAATTAAAATCTCCCAAGTTGGCAACCCTTTTAAAAATATAAAATATGTTATTTTATTTTAAGAGTTTATTAGTTTAAAAAAAGCTAAAATAGGAGAATCCATGACAATAACAATGCAGGATGAAGCCAACAATGTATGTAAGGACAGGGCCAAGTCAGGGAAATGGCATAATTTAATGTAAAATTAGTAGTAAAAGTTTATTAGGACAAATTTGAGCCCATTTAAACTTATGTTTATTACATTATGTGTGATTGTTTATTAAATACCAATATGAATAAATCAAATAAACAATATACGCATGAATTGCGAGTTAGAAATCTCTTGCTTTATGTATTACTAGCTGTTGCCCGCGGCTTCGCTTCACTTTGATCGATCAATTGATTGATTTACTTTCTGTTATAAAACTGCAAAATTTGTCATTTTTGGTAAATATTAAAATAGATATATTTGCATATTTCCCGCGGTTTTCAGTCCCCTCCCAGCGGGCGAAATAATAAAAAAGAAGCTTGATAAACATGCTTATTATAGACGGTAAAAACTGTTCAACAAGCACGCGTTGTTTACTCAGCGCAGAACGCGCGGCGCTGCGCCGGTAAATGCGTATAAAGCATGCTTAATTTGCTATTAGGCCACGTCAATCTATGCTTGTCAAGCATAGGTTGGTGGTGAACGGTTTTGTGCAGCTTGGGCCACAAGATCCATTTTGTTCTCGGATCGGCTCAACTCGCGATTCAGCTCTTATTCAGAAGCATCCTTGAGTGGAAGGCTACCCCGGGTAAGACTCCCGTGTCTCAGGCCTCAGAGCTGATGGACCGGTTTCTCTCGGTGGGATTGCATACCGGTGCCACTGTACGGTTTGCGCACCGGCCGGCGAAGCCAATCGGCTGTGCATTCTGACTAATTTCTGACGGGGTCTGGAGACTATGGAAATACATTGTTTCCCAAGCAGCGGGGGTGGATGTTGACCTGTTGTCATGCCACTCTTGAAATGACCTTGGGCCCTCGACCCCTTGTGGCACTACGGGCAAAGAACGCCCAGGTCCGGGATAAATTCAAACTAAATTGCCGCTGTAATACAACAGGTAGATGTTGCGTAAGCGACTTCGGACCCTGAAGCAGTCGGGAGGATAGAGGTATCCATGAAGGTTAATTTTAGACGGAGATATCCTGCCAAAACTAGTAGTTAGGGGGTGCGGCTGCCCGCTGGGTACCTTTCCCGTTACCTCGTTGTAAGGCGTTATACTCTAACAGGTTGCTGGTGAACTAGACAGTAGATTGTCTTATCCCCAAAGCCTGGTTTACACGATGCCAGTAATGTGGCAGTACAGTAACCCAGTCCAGCGCTGACATGCAACTGGGCTCGTGTAAACACTATTTTCAACCCAGTGCAGCGCTGACTTCGCGCCCGCAAGTCAGTCCAGTTGACTAGCCACCCGTTCTATTTTCTTGGGCAGTAGCTTCCCCCACCACGCCTCTCAAGTCAGTCCAGTGCAAATGGCATTGTCTAGACGCGTTCGGGCAGTCGCTGCCCGTTTGTTGGGTGTCCACGCTACCTACGTCTTAAAAGATTTTTTCAATAATATTTTCATTTTACGTTTTTGTACTGAACACATTGTCACCCCAGTCCACAGACACGACCGCCAGCGTTAAAAATAGACAGCACGCTGACTTACTGGGTCGGTCCGGTTACATGTAGCCAGTGACTGGCGCCGAAATTTCGAGGACTGGGTTACTGTACTGCCACATTACTGGCATCGTGTAAACGGGGCATTGTCTTAAAAACAAATCTAAACCCTGTAAATCATAATAATAATGTAATAATAACATTAAACACGTATTATATAATGCAATACACATAATCTTTATTTATTAATTTATTCATATATTGATTAATATACAGGACCAGGCTATCTAAAGATAAGGCACTTCATCTGAGCCTTATTGGCTCCTTTATGCAATAAACTATCCTCCGTTACCGAGGAGTGCATCAGTCAATAAGTTAATAGTAAAACACATTTTTAAAACAAGCTTTTATTAAAATGCTTTATCCCGAGCCAACCCTGGGTACAGCAGCAATGTCATAGTGGAACTTACATAGAACGGACCATCATAATTGAACGCTATACAGAATTTCGTGTTTGTGCTGTTGACCGTTGAGGAGTCCCCTAGTCGGGAGCTAACCTTGGGCACAGCAGCCATGTCATGTTGAAACTTAGAACGGGCTATCATAATTGAATGCGTGTACAAAATGTCGTGTCTGTGCTGTTGACCGTTGAGGTGTCCCCTCGTCGGGAGCCAATCCTGGGTGCAGAATCAGGTCATGATTAATATAAAAATGCATTGTCATCGGAACTGAACCAACATGTGATATTTCAATTTCATAGGATAAGAGGAAGTGGTTCTAAATCTGCTTGCAAAAGTTGATCTAAACAGACTAACATAGTGACAAACATTGCAAGGAAAATTAAAGCTTGTAAAAAGTTCATGGTCGGCTACGAGATGCTGAGTCAATCGCAAAGAGACTATACTCCTGAACAAGGCGCTGCCAAATTCAATTACTGCCCTGATGAGCTATATTACAAATGTAAGACATCATAGAGATAATAATATATTTATTTAAAAAAAAGTATAGTAAACTTGTTATAATATTTTTTTTTATTCATACTATTCTAAACATCATATCCGATAGTCATAGTACAAGGTACTCGTATAAATGCAAATGTTACATGAATCGTACATAAAGTTCAAAGTTCAAAATTAATTTTAATTCAAAAAACCCCAAAAGGATATAGAATTTACAATTAATATACTATCTATAATTCTAATATCGTAATGATACATCATATAATATTATAATGATAACATTATAATAATAATAATATCATATTGATAATATCATAATGTCATATTGATAATAGCACAATATCATAATAATACACATTTATTCCTACGTACTAATTAAAATATTGCATAAAAAAACAGCAATATTAATCTTATTTTAGCATCATTTTAAAAAAATATACGGAATACACTTGAAAAAAATAAGCAACATTATTTAGAATGAAATGGAAAAAATATAAAACTACGTTAAAAATCAAATATCAAGAAACTAAAAAAATCAACCATTACATTGTGTAATTATTAAAATATATTAAAAATAAAAAAATCCAAAATTTCCATTGTCATATGTCTAATAATTTCAAGTTAGCGAAATTTATTTTGAAAGATTCCGTTATATTGATAGATAGAAAGAAACCTACATACAGGTTACAAGCATTATAGTAAAAGAAGAAAAGACAACCTAATAAAATACCGCCTTTTTAAACAACATAATTATCAGTTATCATAATATACTTATGGTTTATCTACGGTAAAAACATTTAACTAATTCCAAAACACAGTCTGGCCGAAAACCGTACCTACACGCTACGTTTTGGGAAAAAATATTTATAATGCAACACAGTGTTAGATTAAAGAATCTAAGGATTTGTCTCAGTACAACCTCCCAAGAGGTGTAATGTACTCAGACTAGTGTTTTTCATCTTTTACTAATTCTTTTACGCTACATAGACGTTTCAATTATTATGAGATTGAAAGAAAAAGAAAATACCTTAGTCGTGCTTCCGTTAAATAATCATTAATTTTAACAACGATCGAGACCAACAATTTTTGGGTAAACTATACAAAATGTTAAACAAAGCATAGCCTTAAAAGGTACTTCTAGCTACATTTTGAGTTTCTAACCTCAAAATGTACCTAGAAGTACATTTTGAGACAATGAAAACGACTTATCTTTCTCCGCTTCGAAAATTATTGTTCATTTTTAAAACAAATATGAATAACGAAATTACTAACAAACCGAACGCAATTTCATAAACTGAACCAAGAGGGAAAAAATATGTCATAAGGGTTAGTGTTGCCACATCAAAATATCTCCCCTCCCCCCCCCCCACGCCAATTGATTTCTACTCTTATTGGCCAGACTGTGCACATCGGTATTACTTTCATTAAAAAAATAGAGCGTCTAAATGAATTCAAATCTAAATCATTCTTTATTCTAAAAAAATCTAAATCATTCTTTATCGTTATCTCTCATGCCAAGCACACGCTTACACATCGTACAAATAAAGTGTTTAAATTTTGTTCGAAACTACGAATTCTTTTCGTGTGCAAGCGTAATTACGTTACAGCATAGAAACACGCTGCTGTTGAGTGTTTCTAAAACAACAACTCCCATAACGTACATGCTTTTTACATTGATATCTGCGGCCAAACGCACGCTTACACTTCGAACAAATAAAATGTTTAAATTTTGTTCGACACTAGGAATTCTTTTCGTGTGCAAGCGTAATTACATTACATCATAGAAACACGCTGCTGTTGAGTGTTTCTAAAGCAACAACTCCCATAACGTACATGCTTTTTACATTGATATCTGCGGCCAAACGCACGCTTACACTTCGAACAAATAAAGTGTTTAAATTTTGTTCGACACTAGGAATTCTTTTCGTGTGCAAGCGTAATTACATTACAGCATAGAAACACGCTGCTGTTGAGTGTTTCTAAAGCAACAACTCCCATAACGTACATGCTTTTTATATTGATATCTGCGGCCAAACGCACGCTTACACTTCGTACAAATAAAGTGTTTAAATTTTGTTCGAAACTACGAATTCTTTTTATGTGCAAGCATAGTTACATTCAGCACACATCAACTTTTTCACGTTAAGAAAAACAGAGTTCACACGAAAGTTCACAGAAATACTCGAAAGCATTAACATGACCACGCAATGCGCGCACAGGAAGCTAGCCTACAATTAATACATTACACATTACTCCCGAGATTAAATGCGGTTAATCTAACGCTGCTGTTGAGTGTTTCTAAAGGAACAACTCCCACAACGTACATGCTTTTTATAGTGATATATTTGGCCAAACGCACGCTTACATTTCGTACAAATAAATGGTTTTAATTTCAGATGAACGTGGTGAACGTTAATGTGGTGAACTAAGTGTTGTTTTATTGAGCATGCGTGGTTACATTCAGCACAAATATAATTCTTCACTTTAAGATGAACAGAGTTCACGTGTCGATTTAAATGTGCTCGCGTCGAGAAGCTACGTTTGCATATCTTCAAAATAAAGTAATCTACAAATCTACAAAATAAACAGTAGGTAATCTACAATCAATATAAAAAAAAATACAATATTACACGAATCGTTACATAATGTTCAAAATTCAAAATTAATTTGAATTCAAAAAACCTCGCAAGAATATAGAAACAACAATAAATATATTATCAATAATTCAAATATCCTAATGATTTATATTTTTACCTACGTACTAATTATAATATCGCGCCAAAAAAAAAACTCTAAAATTCAGCAATCTAATATTACTCATAATCTAGCATAAGTTAAAACATATACAGAATATACAAAAAAAAAAATAAGTTTATGATTATGAAAACTTTTAGGTGTATAACGTTAGAATAAAATGGGTAAAATAAAACAGCTTTAAAAATTAAATATCAAGAAACGAAAAATCCTCCATTACATCGTGTAAATATAAAAATTTAAATGAGACGACGAAAAATGTAACGTGTATGGGTAAGTTCATCAAAGTGTGTGAAATCAAGAGGTCGAGCTAGATAATATCCAGCACGAAAGATCAGTTAGGAGACGCTCATGGTTACAATCCAGGGCGTCATATCCTTACTGCTACTTGCGGTCTGGCACTACAGAATAACACGATTAAAATACCGGAGCAAGCGAAGTGTGAAGCGAACGCATAGCGCAATGCATTTATTACTTTCATCGGGACATGTACTCGAATATTTAAATTAGGAGATGAAAATATAAGCTAATAAAATACACGCTTTTTAAACAATACAAAAAACGATAAACTTCAGAATAAACCTATGGTTGGTCAACGTTAAAGTCAACGCTCATACCTTACGAATGCTAACATTTCGTACAAATAAACTGTTAGGATTTTGTTTTAAAACTAAGAATATTTTCTTCACTTTAAAATGAGCAGAATTCACTCAAAAGTTCACAGAGCCACTTGAAAGCATAAACATATCCACGCGATGACGCGCACTGGCAGCTAGTCTGAATACATTACACACTACTCCCGAGACTGATCGAGGTTAATCTGTCGCTGCTGTTGAGTATTTTTCAAGGAACAACTCCCACGACGTACATGACTTACATAGTGACGACGGTGGCCAAACGCACGCTTACATTTTGTACCAATGAACGGTTTTAGTTTCAGATGAACTATGTTAATGTGTCGAACTAAACTATGCTTTAGTGAGAATGTGTTGTTACATTCAGCACAAATATAATTCTTCACTTTAAGATGAACAGAGTTCACGTGTTGATGTAAATTACCTCGCGCTGAGAAGCTACATTCGCATATCTTGCAGGCGAATGGCTTCAACTTCAGGTGGACTGTATTCGTATGTCGATTTAGTTTATTTTGATTAAAGAACGCGCTTTCGCATTGCTTACATTTAAATTCCTTCATTTTGCGATGGACCATGTTGAGGTGTTTTTTAACTGTTGCTTGACATGGAAATGGTTTCTCACATATCCAACATTTAAAATTAATTGATTTTCGGTGTACGAAGTTAATATGGCTAGTTAAGTGACCGCGTTGAGAATAAGCTTTCTCACATTCCTGACACGAATACTTCAATTGGCGGTGGATTGATTTTACATGTCGGCTCAAATGACCACTTCGAGTGAAAGCTTTGTCACATTTACCGCATTTATATTTCTTTATCCTGAGATGCACCCCTTCGATGTGTCGTTTCAAAAGGTACTTACGAGTAAATCCACGGTAACACTCCGTGCACACAAATTTCTTTCTGCAAGCATGGCACAGCAACTCTACCATATGTTTCAGACATTTCCAATAACCCATCGGCTTACTCGTATCGATGTCACAGCCACAAACAACGCAAAAGAAATCAACTAATCTCTTCACCAATACCTTGACCTCTATTAAAACGACATCTTCTTTCTCTTCCTCGACGTCTGATTCTACGGCATCGCTTCCTTCTCTTTTAATAATACGCGTTTCACCCTCTTCAAACAATAAAATGTTTTGTCCGAGTTCGTCAAACGAGTCTGACTGTTCTTCTTCTAAAACCTCAATCTTGACAGCTGCATTACTTTTATTGTTGTCCCGCTTCTCCATTGCGATTAACAATCGAAAACTCGGTGGAATCAATTCAATAAGTACAACGTTTACACCAAACAAACGTCACTTTGATTTGACATTTGCTTTCAGTGTTGCAATGTGAGTATTTAGAAAATTATGTAAGTGTTGCCATGTCACTTTCAATGTTATTACTTTAACTTGTTTGCAATAATGTTAATTAAATAAACATAAATACAGAACTTCACTCTTAATAATAACAATATTAAATGTAAATTATATATAAATAAATACAGAATAACTACATATTATTACCAATAACTGCACAAAAAAAAGTGTTGTTAATAGTGATAATTTTCATGCAAACGTGTAAATTGCGAAATGAAAACCAGTATTTTACTAGGAGACGCAACGTGTATATGGCAATGATAGTTCCTAAAAATTGATTGTTATGATCAATATAGTAACTTTCGTGGTATAACTTTATAGAGGCGCACGGTAGATGGCGCTCTAAGCACGCCCATACGGTTTGCAATAATAAAATGTTATTGCTTTAATATTATTTACATAAAGATGTCAATTTTTCATTTGGTATACTCAGATAGACTTATTTGTCTATGTATTCATATTATCATTGATTTATAAAAGCTTTATAATATTATCATTGAGTTATTAAAAACCATCAAAGCTTTATAATGTATATATAAAAAATGTTTATTAAAAAATGCTATAGATTGCACTAGTAATTGAATGTTGTTATGGTAATTGTTGGTTAAATTATTGGGGTTTTATAAACAATCGGTCCTTTATAAAATAAGCTTCAATTATCAATGTTATTGTAGATGGCCAAATAAATTCCTAATAGTTTGACCGCCAATGTTATCAGCGCCACCTGCATTTCGCCATCTTGGAAGGATAGCCCTATCGCTCTATCGCGTTGCGCAACCTAATATTATATAATAATAATTACGGCATTATTGATTTTGTGGATGTTTAGTACTTTTGATGATTTTGTTAGCTTAGTCAAAGTGTTAGTTACGAAAAAAAATAAGTAAAAACCATTCCGTAAGTATTTTTGAAATATAATTTAGGATTGAATGTCAAATTCTAGGGTTTTTAAAGCAAAAAAGAAAAATCTCTAAAACTATTTATTTTTGGCAAAACATATTGACATCACAGTGACATAGGGACATCACAAATTCTGACCGGGGGGCCTAGTTTTTTTAAATAGCATGTTAAATTTGTCTATGGTCCATGAAAATCAAATGTAGTTTGTAGTAAGGAGAGGAGGTTAATTTTGTTGCATTTTTCTCCCATAACACTTCCTGCAGGAATACGTCGAATTACCAATAATTTTACATACATAAGCAATGGTACAACATATATATAACTACAATTTCAAACAAATGTTACTGTTGAATAACTAGATTTTATACTTTATGGTTCTTTAATAAAGTGGCAACTCTGCGAACTTGTCGGCGCGAAACGCTAGCTGTCGCAAGTGTGTGTCAAGCAACTATTTCCATAGAAGAAATTCGTTTTCTTTCGTGTTTTGTCCCTGCGTACATCCAGCAATAACTTTAACAGGTTATGGGCCCAGGACAACGCCTGCAAAACACGCCGCTCGATCGTATGTCGATCATTGATTTTTTCGCGAATTAGTTTCGTTTAAAAATGGCGGAAATGGTTGCCGGAAGCGTGGCGCCGAACAAGTTTGACGGGAAAAACTTCCGACAATGGAAGTTCCAAATAAGCTGCGTACTGCGTGCACGAGGCCTGAATAGGATTGTGGATGGATCCATAACAAGACCACCGAAAGCCGAGGAACAAGAATCTTGGGACAGAAAAGACGCAACAGCCATGTGCGTCTTAACAGCAGCAATGGAACTTTCGCAAATCATGCTTATCGAAAACTGCGTCACATC
This sequence comes from Micropterix aruncella, assembly GCA_944548615.1. Taxonomy (NCBI): domain Eukaryota; kingdom Metazoa; phylum Arthropoda; class Insecta; order Lepidoptera; family Micropterigidae; genus Micropterix; species Micropterix aruncella. The sequence goes on from CALYMY010000025.1 coordinate 77,434, forward strand.
AAAAGAAGTAATGGATAAACTATTTACCATTTATGACCAGAAAACGGAAACAAACAAGATGATAGTCCACGAACGGTTCCATAATTATAAAATGGAACAGAACGATTCAATCGCCCAACACATAGCCAAAGTGGAGAGCCTGGCTCAACAAAATGATTCTGAATAATTTAAACGTCTTCCGATAGAGCGCCGCGCACGATTTTTTTATTCGATAAAGCAAAAAAAAACGGATTATTCGAAAAAAATCGTAGATAAAAAGATAGATAATTAAATTATCTTTAAAATGGTGCAGGTTTCATAATAATACGCCAGATAGTATTTGCGTAATAGTCGTTTTTGTGTTCGCTTAGACCTAATTTCACAAATTAATTACACTATGTAATATAAACAAAATCTAAAATATTCAAAGCTAAGAATATTAGGAAAATGTTCTTGTTTAACATATATTTTTTTCGAATCGTAAGCAGTACTCGTTTAGGCGTAATTATCAGTTTAAAATCATTAATTTTCGTTAAGAAATTTCTTCATTCGGTCGCCGCGCTGGCCTAGGCCCGCGATAAAAGCTATGCAATAGCTTAAAAAACTATGATATGACTTTCGTCAACTCCTCATATTCGTGTTCGACTGGTTCTACTCCTGTCTTGTTTTATTGTAAAGCTGTGTTATTAATCGCTTAAATCAAAGATGTTAAATCTATGTCCTGAATGCCAGAAGTCAGTATATGAGTCAGTATAAATAAAAAATACGTGTGGCACTCGGGGACTGCCGCGGTAAAGCTATTGCATAGCATTTTTAACAACTTATGCAATTATAATTATTAAGCTATTGTTTATTTATTAAGCTATTGCATAGCTTTTTTCGCGGGCCTAGGCCAGCGCGGCGACCGAATGAAGAAATTTCTTAACGAAAATGAATGATTTTAAACTGATAATTACGTCTAAACGAGTACTGCTTACGTTTCGAAAAAAATATATGTTAAACAAGAACATTTTCCTAATATTCTTAGCTTTGAATATTTTAGATTTTGTTTATATTACATAGTGATTTAATTTGTGAAATTAGATCTAACCGAACACAAAAACGACTAGTACGCAAATACTATCTGGCGTATTATTATGAAACCTGCACCATTTTAAAGATAATTTAATTATCTATCTTTTTATCTACGATTTTTTTGCTTTATCGAATAAAAAATTCGTGCGCGGCGCTCTATCGGAAGACGTTTAAATTATTCCGAATCATTTGCTACCGCAGCCGCAAATGATTCTGAATAATTTCAACGTTTCCCGATAGAGCGCAGTTATCTGATATCAGAAAAAATAAAATAAATAAAATAAATAAATAATTATAATCGCATAAGTTGTTAAAAATGCTGTGCAATAGCTTTACCGCGGCAGTCCCCGAGTGCCACACGTATTTTTAAGCTATTGCATAGCTTTTATCGCGGGCCTAGGCCAGCGCGGCGACCGAATGTAGAAATTTAATTATTTTAAACTGATAATTACGTCTAAACGAGTACTGATTACGATTCGAAAAAAATATATGTTAAACAAGAACATTTTCCTAATATACTTAGGTTTAAATATTTTAGATTTTGTTTATATTACATAGTGTAATTAATTTGTGAAATTAGGTCTAACCGAACACAAAAACGACTACTACGCAAATACTATCGGGCGTATTATTATGAAACCTGCACCATTTTAAAGATAATTTAATTATCTATCTTTTTATCTACGATTTTTTTCGAATAGTCAAAGAATAATATCCGTTTTTTTTGCTTTATCAAATAAAATTCGTGCGCTCTATCGGAAGACGTTTAAATTATTCCGAATCGATTCGGAATAATTTCAACGTTTTCCGATGGAGCGCAGTTATCTGATGTCAGAATTTTTTTTCTTGATACTGCATAAATAAAATAAATAAATAATTATAATTGCATAAGTTGTTAAAAAATGCTATGCAATAGCTTTACCGCGGCAGTCTCCGAGTGCCACACGTAATTTTTTTATTTATTTCATTTTTTCTGATATCATATAACTGCGCTCTATCGGAAAACTTTGAAATTATTCCGAATCATTTGCGGCTGCGAAAGCAAATGATTCGGAATAATTTAAACGTCTTCCGATAGAGCGCCGCGCACGAAGTTTTTATTCGATAAAGCAAAAAAAACGGATTATACGAAAAAAATCGTAGATAAAAAAATACGTGTGGCACTCGGGGACTGCCGCGGTAAAGCTATTGCATAGCATTTTTAACAACTTATGCAATTATAATTATTTATTTATTTTATTTTTTCTGATATCAGATAACTGCGCTCTATCGGAAAACGTTGAAATTATTCCGAATCATTTGCGGCTGCGGAAGCAAATGATTCGGAATAATTTAAACGTCTTCCGAAAGAGCGCCGCGCACGAATTTTTTATTCGATAAAGAAAAAAAAACGGATTATTCGGAAAAAATCGTAGATAAAAAGATAGATAATTGAATTATCTTTAAAAAAGTGCAGGTTTCATAATAATACGCCAGATAGTATTTGCGTAGTAGTCGTTTTTGTGTTCGGTTAGACCTAATTTCACAAATTAATTACAATATGTAATATTTACAAAATCTAAAATATTCAAAGCTTAGAATATTAGCAAAATGTTCTTGTTTAACATATATTTTTTTCGAATCGTAAGCAGTACTCGTTAAGACGTAATTATCAGTTTAAAATCATTAATTTTCGTCAAGAAATTTCTTCATTCGGTCGCCGCGCTGGCCTAAGGCCCGCGATAAAAGCTATGCAATAGCTTAAAAGATAGATAATTAAATTATCTTTAAAATGGTGCAGGTTTCATAGTAATACGCCAGATAGTATTTGCGTAGTGGTCGTTTTTGTGTTCGGTTAGACCTAATTTCACAAATTAATTACACTATGTAATATAAACAAAATCTAAAATATTCATAGCTAAGAATATTAGGAAAATGTTCTTGTTTAATATATATTTTTTTCGAATCGTAAGCAGTACTGGTTTAGACGTAATTATCAGTTTAAAATCATTAATTTTCGTTAAGAAATTTCTTCATTCGGTCGCCGCGTTGGCCTAGCTAGGCCTGCGATAAAAGCTATGCAATAGCTTAATAATAAATACAAATATGGGCTTTGGTGATTGTCAGACTTCGGTAGGAGGCTGCACTAGTTAGAAGAACAAGGATCATTTTTTAGCATATCCATATTTTAGTCTTTTTGCTAATAAGCCTCGGTATTTTGCCTATCAGTTCAGAGAAACTTGGACTACCTGTTTCTACTGATCAACCTTTTGAACTATGTTTACATACTGTTACAAACCTGATGAGCGCGAAACAGCGCCATCAACTCGCTGATAACCCGGCTCAAAGAACCCGGGTCCGCATCGCTCCAGCTCGCCAGACTCGGAACATTCTTCTCAATGAAGACATCATCGACGCCACGCCTTCTTGAAACATATCGTCGTCGAACACGAAGTCGGGCGGGAAGCAAGGCGCTGAAATATCGAAGAGTATCTCCCATTTCAGCGATTTACCCCCGTACGGAAAAATCAACGTGAATTGATCGGCGAGCGCGTTCTTGTTGCCCGTGGAACTCTTCACTCGGTCGATTTCGATCCGCGGCTTCGGCACAAACCTTAAAAACAGAAAGATAAAATGTTCGCTGATTCACTCGCCTCGCAAAATCGGCGCCTTACCAAAATTCAAATCGTGCCACAATCCTTTCACGAAATGTCTAAAGGACGGCAAAATCAGATTAATTAACATGTCGTTGCTCATCTCCACTGGCATCGCTTGCGATCAATTAGTTATTATCGCTTTAATGAAATAAAAAACAAAACGAAATGACGAAAAGCAAAACAAACGCGACCACCACAACGACCACAAACGATTTAAATTATCGAAATATAGCAACATATTTCAGATTTTTATAAACATGACATTTAGGGCACACATCAGCCAATGAAAAGGCATGCTTAAACTATAATAGGGCGTTTACACTCTCGCGCGAGGCGCGAGACGAGACGCAACATCATATCGATCAAAACGAGATCTTATATAGTATAGATCTTTCATATAAAGACAAGAGATATACTCGTCCGAATAAATTCGAACATATTTCGTGCGGTGTAAGATTTGACCTTGGCGGGCAGTTTTAAGGCCCTAGTCTTCAAAAATTTACGCCTAGCGCTCTTATGATGAGATGTCAACATTTTCTATTTTTTAAAGTAAACATACAATATGAAAAAATACATTGTATGCGATAATTGGCAATATGAGTAATATTTAGGATTTTTTTGACCTTTTAGTTCGGAATGTAGGACTAAGTAAATGGGCCTCAAACTTAGTTCGTTTTTTTTAATACGCTTGGAGTTGATTTTCTGCACTTAGATATGGACAACTAATAATTTATCGAAAAAAATATTCAGCGCAAAATTGAATTCATATGTTCCTCTTTAGTATACGCTGGTCAGATTTTTTAAAAGTTTTTTGAATTTCTTAATCTAAACGTTACAATAAGTAAGATTTTCTCGTTTTTTTACGTTGAATAAACCATACTTTCTCTCTTTAAAAGCCTCTCAAAATAAATAATATTTAAATATTATAAAATAGAAGCGTTGATTGATAGAATAAAAATAAAATTATTATAAAAAGTATTTTTTTTCATAACATTCTCAATTTCTGAAAGTACGCCCAAATCCCGGCTTTATATAAGAAAACGCTGATAGAAATTTACTACATAGTACGAGCCGAGCGCTCGTAGTGTTCGGACGTTTGGATCTACGCAAATTTTCGTGGTATCTCTCGCTCTAACAGGTATTCTCCCTCACACACAGATTCATTAAATATATCGACACAGTTAACGCGTAGTCAAAGCTTACTCTACTTATAAATATTATAATATTTATTTTGTGGTTTGATTAGTTGTATAATATAATAATTATAAAGGAAAAACTATCATTGTACAAATCGAAGGATATTAAAGTCAAATGTTAAACTAAAGTAAATAGAATGCAAGGTTAAGTATATTTCTATTACTTCTTGGCATTTCTAAGGGGCTATTAAAAATGGCAAAAGTGAAACAATATTGTCCGTCCGTCCGTCCGTTTTAAGGCTCTGATGATGGATCAGAAAACTGGCAATGGAACTTGAAGAGTTTAGGTAGTAGACATACAGAGTTTTGGCTCATTCGTCAGAATTCATCGAGCAGCTGCTATATTTGAGGTCTTATGACTCTGATGATGGATCAAAAACTGTCGATGGAACTTCAAGAGTACAGGTAGTACACATACTGAGCTTCGGCTCATTAATTTCAATTCGACAAGCAGCTTCCACACTTGAGATATTGAGGCTCTGGCGGTGGATCAGAAAACTGCTAATGGAACTTCGAGAAAGTAAGTGCTAGACATTCTCAGTTTTGCTCATTCGTCTCAATTCGACGACTAGCTTCTACACTTACGGACATGAGGCTCTGATGATGGATCAGGAAAATGTCAATGGAACTTTAAGAATATGGATAGTAGCCATATCAAGCAATGGCTCATTCGTCACATTTATACGTGTTACATAAATCGATACGTAATTGGGGATAAAACTTAGATTAAAATATATATATTTTACATTTTTAAGTAAAAGCTTGTTTTTAAAATATTTATTCTATTATTTTATAATTGTGTTTTAGCCAAAATTTGGTAATTTTACAGATCAACCGACGAATCTCGCCAGCCATTATTAGATATTAGTAACACAGAAACCGATCCACGCGCGTCATTTGTAGTAAATTGCTTTCAAACTGAAAGAGTTTTAGAAGCACCAGTATACACTGAAAATACGGAGACACACGTATTCGAATTCCACAGAGGAAACTCCTGACCGATCCCAAAGTAATGAAATTGCTAAGATACACGGTACGTTCTATAAAATGAAAAAAATACGAAGACAGTTCACTACGTCAAAAAATGATTATACTTCGTATTGATATTTTAAACTCATTAAACCACGCATTTAGCTTTTACTCAAAATGCGACGAATCTATATGTCCTGCGACTGACAGACTAGACAAAACACAGCAGTAGACTTAAATGACATAATGCTTTGGAAAAAATGAGCCACATTATTTCCTTTCTGGCTTCAAAAGCAAAAAGGCTTGGTTTTGATGTAGATAGTAACCTTGCTGAAACTTTTAATTCTGCAATTGCTAACTACGCTGAAGGAAAACAATAAATTACACACCACGAAATTATTACCAAGAAAGATGCTCAGCTGCTCTAATTTCCTAAACCTATCGAATCCATAAAGTCATATCTAATAAACCAACTGGAAAATTAACAAACAAGTATGACATACAAAAATCAAAAAGAAAAACATACAAAAGAACGTTTCGTAAAAAATATCACAGTAATAAAAATGATCCCGATTATGGTCAGAAGGCTCAAAGATAAATGAAACTTTCTGATCAACAAAAGAATGCAATCAACAAATTTGTAGCCAAGAATGGATAGAGCAGACAAAGAAGGTTGACAGCATCTATATTTTGAGAGATATGTAAATAAAAAGATAATATAAGTTGTGCACCTCTAGTAAAAGCTATTGTTAAACCGCGAAACATTTAAAATATTGCGTCAATTATTTATAGACCAGATAATGAACAAAAAGCATTTAGTCAATTATGTCTGCAAGAAAAAGTAACAATTGAGCGCTGTGGACTGTACATCCACAAAACAATTCTATACTTAGGAGCAAGCCCTGATAGTCTTTATAAAACAGAAGTTGGCAAAAATGGACTAGTAGAAGTCAAGTTTCCATTTTCAGCAATAGCTATAAATCCTGAAGATGCAATCAATAACCATAAAATAAAAGTTTGGAAATTTAATATAAAATACAACACTTTTATAATAAATAAAAACCATGTTTATTATTACCAAATTCAGTGTCAGGTAAACGTTACTGAAATAGATGTGTGCTTATTTGCTGTGTGGACTGGAGAAGAGTACTCTATAAAAGTTGATTACATATATAAAAAAAAAGACGAAGCGTTCTGGAAAACAAATATGATTTGTCCATTGACATAATTTTATGTAAACCGTTTTGTTACCCGTATTTATCGACTCGCGGTTTGATCACTCCATGCTAGTAAAATAGCCCACCTAAATAATTGAAGCCATGCAGAAGAAAGCTGATAAAAGGAAAGTTAATAATCCACCTACTTAGCCAAAAATCATCCTATAAGCATTTACTAGTATATAAAATACTTGTCTACTAGTATATAAATCACTTGTTTGATATTTGTGACTCATGAGTATATTTTTTGGTTTTCTTAATAAATAAATATAAAACATTTTGTTCTGATCTTTTACTTACGTCATAAAATTATAGATCCTTGAATTACACATCATAATAATAATTACCACGAAAATATTAGCCTGGGATAACAGTCTCAGCTACCAGTCATATTCTAATCCCGACAGGAACTAGAATGTGATTAATTGTTGAGTTGTTTATCTCTGGCTAATTTGTTCATATGAGCTCTAAAGAGTTTAAAATCTAATATCCATGTATAAATTCTGAAAAAAAAACCCGTATAAAATATCCAAAGACGAGTAAATACATAAATACATTTATTTAGTAGAGCATCTTTCATGTCAAAATCGACCCCGAGTTCGCGCGAACCCCCCGCGGCCCGCCGTACCCACACACCCCTGGCCCGGCCGAAGTCAAATATCCTTAGAGTATAATATTTATACTCTAAGCAAATATCATATTTTGCACGGAAGGTGACAACCGTCATCTCACACTTCGCTCTAGCGTATTGCCCTGTCTCGTTCACACGGACTAATTTCCTATTTTAGTTCACGAAGAAACGCAATCGAGCCCAATATATACAGAAGAGCGGTGTCAAGTACAACGGGCAGACTTGACATACCAGGCTTCTATAACGATATGTGGTCGTTCTTTTTGCCGTGAGACGAGACAGCCTTAGAGGCAAAACAAATCTACTGTCTTGCCTTGCCAATAAGCCCGTTAGAGGCCAACTCCTTACGACGAGGCACCGGGAAAAGTACCCAGCGGACAGCCTCGCCCCTTAAATACCAGTTTTGGAAGGTTATCTCCATCTGAAACTAACCTCCGGCATACCTCCGACGGGTTACGGGTCCGAAGTCGCTTACGCGGCCTCTATCTGTTGTATTACAGCGGTAATTCAATTTGAATTTATCACGGACCTGGGCATCCTTTGTTCGTAGTGCCACATGGGGTCAAGTGGCCTATAGGTCATCTCAAGTTCAATTAATCATTTTAGTAAATCGTCTTTCTTTTGTTTCATCGTGAACTAACACTTATCGGAAAATAGTTCAAGCCGACGAGATAGAGCAGTGCGTTAAAGCGTGATGTAAAGTGAACGATCGTATCTTTTTCCGCACAAAAACTACTTGCTGAACATAAAAACACCTGAATTAGTTTGAAAACATTTCGGTTGACCTTAGATTATGCCGCTGTATTTTTGATTGCTAGTTTTGTGCTGGTAAAGCGAACAACCGTTTATTTTATATGCCGCTTAAACATATTGGGCCCGATTGCGTTTTTTTGTGAACTAAAATAGGAACTTAGTTCAACTGAACGAGACAGAGCAATACGAAATGATCCGTTGTCGATTTTCCTGCACCAAAACTACCTGTCGAACCTATAATTAGACGCCTGAATATGTTTGTAATCATTTTGTGCGGTGTTAGATTTATCTGGTTTATCTTTAGTGGGTATCTTTAGTTTTACTCCCTAAAAGTGGCAATCGTTCATTTCACATTCCGCTCTGACGTACTGCTCCGTCTCGTTCACATGAACTAATTTCCGATTTTAATTCAAGAGAAACGCAATCGAGCCCACACTCAGAGAAATTTTTACTAGACAACGCTGCATTTTTACATTGCGAGCGAAAAATTGCGAAATTAACCATAGAATATTGTGGCAATGACAAATTACCCTTTGCGGGGTCAGCAACGCTTACTTTGTCGAATGCAAAAATTGCGGAATCAACAATGTAAAATTGTGGCGCTAACAATATTTTTCGACATTGTTATTACCTCAATGCTCTAAACTGCGGGGTTAACAATTTTACAGCTTGTGAGTTTAACAATGTAAACGTAACATTGATTTTATACGTTGCGGCGATAGCAATGTTCCGCTACTTTGATAAATTGACAACGTGGTAATCTGCGGAATTCACATAGTTAAATATTGTGATTTTCACAATGTAAGCAGAATATTGATTTTATACATTGCGACGATGGCAACTTTACGGTACTTTGATAAATTAGCAATGTGCTAATCTGTGGAATTCACATAGTTGAGTATTGTGAGTTTCACAATGTAAGCGGAACATTGCTTTTTTAATGTTGTGGATAAATTAGCAATGTCCATGATTAACATAGTTGGTTTGTCAGTTCCACAATGTAAGCGAGACATTGATTTTATACGTTGCCGCGCTAGCAACTTTTACTAGCAACGCTAGCTAGTAACTACGTAAGTTGTGAATAAGGCAATGTTTGGGGGCTTCCAACGTTGTCAATAATTCCGTCGCGCGAGTTTGCGACGCTATTCCAGTCTGCATTTTACGGCGTCGTATTTTCAAGAAAGAATTAAAAGCACAATTAGGAACTGTTCAAAAGTGAAATCAGTGATTAAGTGGCGACATCTCAGAAAAATGGAGAAAGAACAGCAGCTACTGCTGGATTTCTTAATATCGAACAACCTCGTACACCTGTCGCAACGTTCCAGGGTAAGTTTTTTGAAAAAAATATTTATCGAGTCTGTATTGGCGTCTCATCGCACGATAACATAAGAACACGCGGCCGTTCCGCCACCTTTGAGTTGTATGGCTGTGACTACATTGTACCGAAACTATTCTACTTTAGATACCTCGTTTCGGAATCAGCGTGGTGAATATAGTCGAATGATATTGAAAGATCAATAATCTAGAATAATACCTAAACTATAGAATTTTTTTTCTAGACAACGCTGCATTTTTACATTGCGAGCGAAAAATTGCGAAATTAACCATAGAATATTGTAACAAAGACAAATTACCCTTTGCGGGGTCAGCAACGTTTTCTTTGTCGAATGCAAAAATTGCGGTATCAACAATATAAAATTTTGGCGCTAACAATTTTTTTTGACATTGTTATTACCTCAATGCTGTAAACTGCGGGGTTAACAGTTTAACAGCTTGTGAGTTTAACAATTTTACAGCATGCCTTCACATGGCGGTTTGTGTAGATTTCATAGTGCACCATTTTAAATAAATTAATTAAAATTTCCACAGTAATTTAAAAATAACACATTTTGCTTGTATCGAATATAATTGAATGCCTATTGGTAAAAAAAACTGAATTAATTGCAATTTAGTTTTAACTGCAGTATATTTCCTGTCATAGCATAATATGATATTGAACCTGTAATAAGGCTGGATATTTTTTTTGTTACAGAAGGGTCCTGAACACATACTGTCTCTTCGCGTAATACTCAGATTGATGCTACAGAGAAGTTTTTGTCACCTGCATGTGGCTGGTTCATCATCTGCCAGGGCGGCGGTGAGTTAGAAAAATCATAAAAGAGTTTATAAGGGAAACCTCTTGGAAACCTGCAACATCTTGTCAACATCTTGTAACATCTTGTAACTTTAAAAAGTGACAATCCATTTGCATTTTTATTAATTCTGATTATTCTAATGTTGATTTTGTTTTATTTATTATTTGGATTAGATTTAGTTTTATCTTATTTTATTTTTATTTTAAAAAGATTTGAATTTTCTATTTTTAATTTAATTTTTTGTAGACTATTTTAATAATTAATTTTATTTGATTGTGTCTAGAAATATATGCATTGTTAATAAATAGTAATCATAATGCACAAATAAAATTGCTCAAGTCTGCCTTAGAACAGGCTCAGGCCTAGTTAGGCGACTTTCGGTCAAAACCATGTCTCAGTCACAATAAGAATCAGTTGCATTTTCATTTTGTTTTTACAATAATTCAATTAGGAAGATTACAAATTTTCAATTATATACATTTCGTATTTATAGGCGGATTTTTGATTATTCCTTAATTTTGATTTTTTTTCATTATTTTTTATAATATTGGTGAATTATTTTTTATTAATTGTTTTCTACTGTTACATTTTAAATTATATACATTTCGTATTTATAGGCGGAATTTTGATTATTCCTTGATTTTGATTTTTTCTTTATTTTTTATATTATTGGTGAATTATTTTTTCTAATTGTCTTCTACTGTTAGTTCTACTTATCCGGTCTGTTTAGATTTTTTTCATGTTAAACCAGTCAAATAATTACATTTTTAATAAGATATTATAATTAGCAGATAAGTCAATTTAGCAGATAAGTAAATTTGTCAATCTGTTTTAATAACAGGTAATTGTGAGATACATAGTTTTACGCATTATCACCATAAATGTACCACCACAATTTCGGACAATAAAAATATTTCTATTTCTATTTCTATACATGTATGAATAAAACTGTAATCTGTAAATTTATGGCTTCTTATGTTTGTTAATCTTGGTTAAGAGAAGACAGAGATTAACACGGAAATCATACGTTTCTATACAAAATATTACAGAAAACTCTTTCAAGTTTTGGAAGACTATTTTGTATGGAAATTTTCTATTTCCGACCTAAACTCTGTCTCCACATAAAATTATTCGAGTAAAATTAAAATTAAACACTCCTTTTGTTATAACATGTATGTCAGTTGTAAGTAAATAAATGTTTTATTTTGTGTAACTGTTGTTTATGTTTTAGGTTATTGGATACACAAACATGCACAAGTAATGCAACATAGGCTTCAGATCTTCTTCAGGTTTTATTTGCAATGCTGTTCCTGGTCAACCGCAGTGTAAATATTGCAGGAATAGCAATAATGGATTTCTTTTTCCCTGCAATTAATATTTACACAGCGGTTGTACAGTATACAGCAGTACAAATAAAATATGCTGAAGATCTGAAGCAATGCGTACGTTGCTTTATTAGCAACTTTCAAGTTGTTAGAAACACAACTTGAAAGTTGCTAATAAAGCAAAGTGCGCATTGCTAAACCCACAAGGTTGAACCACAACTCTGTTAGAAACACAACTTGAAAGTTGCTAATAAAGCCAAGTGCGCATTGCTAAACCCACAAGGTTGAACCACAACTCTGTTAGAAACACAACTTGAAAGTTGCTAATAAAGCAAAGTGCGCATTGCTAAACCCACAAGGTTGAAAGGCGGAATTGATTGCGAATCAACAGAGTAAAGTTGTGAAATTCGCAATGTGTTAACATTGCGAATTTCACAAAGTAAAATTGTGAAATATGAGCCATCAAAGCAAAGTTGTGAAAGCGCGCCTTTGTGAAATTAACAATGCTATGCTCTGTCATATAAGCAATGTTTTTCGACAATTTTGGCGTTGTGGCTCCCACTATTTTACCTTGATGGCTCATATATAACAACTTTTTGTTGTCAAATTCACCATGTTTTTTTCTGAGTGTGTCTGTCTCGGCCAGTGGTTGGTATGCCGTTAATATTTCACTGTTCTTGTGGGAGTCGTCCACATTTGCTTCTTTCACTATGGCCGTGTCTAGCAGCGTGTTTATTGTATCCTCTTCAGTTACGACTCCAGGCAGGTCCGGCAGGCGTTGTGGTTTAGCCTCAAGTGATCGTTGAATTTTCCACATTTTCGCATAGTTGTTTTCGGGACTTTCAATGACACTGTTCCATTGGACCTCCTGATATTTTTGTAGTGATCTCTTTAGTATGTTCTTAGCGGTGTTGTATATCTTACGTAGAATGTGTCCCCTCGGTGCGCTCTTCGCTTTTAGTTTGCTTCGATTGCGGTGTTGAATCATGTATTGGATGTTCATTGGCAGTTCCTCGCATTGTTTTGACTCTCGTAGCGGTGCCATCTCATTCAGAGCCCCTCTTAGTATATCTTCTATTTCCTAGACGTATGAATCTGCCTCGGCGTCAGTAGTTGGTTCTGCAAGCGGCAAGTTTGTTTCTATTAATTCTTGAAATTTAAGGCGAGATTCCTTAGATGCAGTGATGTTGCTCATCATCCGCTTGAGTTGCAAATGCTTATACGCCTCTATGTCTACCTCCAATTGCCATGGAGAGTGATCCGATGATAGAGTCGATATTCGGCTGATCCCTGCGTTACCAATGCGACATCGAGTATTCCGTTGCCTTGGTGGCATGGTCGAGATGGCAGACCAGTATGTATCAGCTTAGCCGTTCGATTGTTGATGGGCCGCTGGACCAACGCACCGGCTCCTTGTGTTTGTGAGTGCCCGAGTTGTTGCATTCTCAGATTTAGATCCCCGACATTGATAAAGGTAGTGTTATCTTCCAGTAGTGCTTCCCAGTCAGCTCGGAATTGATATAACGGCAGATGTAGGTTATATAGTCCTCGTATGATGATGCTTCCGTCGATTGTTTCTAACCTGATTGCTATTCCCTCAATTTGTCGGTCTTCCTCGTCCACGCCTGGAATCACTGTGGTCAGGTTCCAGCGAAGTCCTTGTTTTATGTACATTGCCGTGACGAGATGAGCTTCTCTGGTGTCGTAAACCTTGTTGAAGCCCGGTATGTTGTATTTGCTTTTAGTAAAATCAACTTTACACTCGTTCACGATTAGAATATCCGGCTGATTCTTGGCCACCAGTTGCTTAAGTTCAATATATTTATTTTTAATTCCTTGGATGTTCGAGTGCATGATTTTCATGCACTGTTTCCTTTTACTGACCACGTTATGCAACTTATCCATGATGAGTTCCAATATGAAGTCCAGAATAGTGTCTGTGGAGTATCCCTTTACTTGTAAGCTTCTCATTAATTCTCTTGCCTTACAGAGTAGATCAGGTGACGCCTTTCCTTCATCTTTATTCTCAGAATACTTGCGTGTAGACTGTAAGCCACTCGAAGCTTCCGCTACTGCCGCATAGCTTATCCCCTCAGTCCGTGTAGTACTGCTTGATTTAGGGGCATCTACCACTGGATTTCCTTGTTCCATTGGCTGCTGTTTCATTTGTCTGTTATTTTTGGCAAAAGCCTGTCGTCTGTCTTTTTGTTTTTTGATTTCAAGCTGGAATAGCGGACATTTTGCTTGTCTTGCCGTATGCCCGATTTCGTGACAGTTGTAGCATACGCGCCATACTTCACCGTCCTCATGTTGCTCGATAGCATCCGGTTGCTCGATCCGATGACAGTGAGATTGTACATGACCGAATTGCCAGCACCGTTTGCACTGAGTTACAGCAGAATCTCGTATTTTGTATTTTTCAATCGCAGCTCGCTGACTTAAGATAAACTTAATGTCGCGGGCTACCCGCATGTCTGTTTCACCCGGGAAAATGAGAATTAGTGCTGAGCTTTTCATAATGATCACTCGTTCTGCTTTAATTCCGTATCTCGTAAGAATGTCTGCCTTAATTTCATCCTCGGTGTATCCTTTAGCACGGATACCCTTGGCTACAAGTTTCTTAAGCTGGGCGGCGATCGTCTTTACAGCCGTATGTGTAGTAATTGTATTTGCTGTGGTCATTATTAAGCCATCTCTGTTTGGCCTGGCGTGCTTCCTTGTCTTTAGGTGTGTATATGATTTTCTTGCTTTTCGGGTCCGCCCGTATTACGCAATTGGTCGCTCGAGCAATTTCATTCGCTTTTTTCCACTCGTTTTTGTATGATATCCACGCATCATATTCACATATAAACGGGGGGTATCGCTTTGTATTTTTCTCTCTCTCTCTGTTTTCTTATATGCTTCAGGTGACGTCGTGTTGGTATCACCGCTTAGTACCGTTCGGTGCGACGACTCGGTACTGATAGGCTGCAGATATGGTTTAAGAACACGACGTCGTTTGATCGCTCCATTTTCGCTCCAGACCGAGACAGTATCATCTGACTCACTTTCCTGGTCTTCTTCGGTAGGTATGGGAAAGCAATGAGAAGGAGTTTCTCGTGATTATGCCGGCTTCATCAGTTTTTAATTTCGCTTGGGTTCCAGCGCTTTGAAAGCCGGGATTGGACCTTGTCTTGTCATGTGATGTTCTCTGCATATCTCTTGCAGCGATGTTTTTAATGCCTCGAGATTCGTCATATTTCTTTTGATTTTCTTTGGCAGTTTGTTTCTTTGTATGACTTACTCTTGCAGCTGGGGTCCATAGTCCTTCAACTTGTTTTTTTGCCATTGGTTTTATGGTTTCGCACCTGAATTCGACGCGGTTTGTTTTCTTGCAATATGTGCATATTATTCTTTCACGAATAATAAATTCATTGTATGCGATCACTTGGACGAACAGTGGTCCTGAGCATTCACATAGTGGGCCTTTGCCTTGTTTCAGCTTATTCGTATTTGCAAGGTAGTGCACATATTTTGTGCTAAACTTTGCTGGACTGTTCTTGGTTCTTTCTAGTTCGCTGCGAATAAATAATTTCACAGCGCTTACTTGTCCACACTCGCACTTGTGGTTCTTCGATAAGGATTGATCCATAGAAGATCCATAGATCCATAGATCCAGTCATAAAAGTTTAATTCTTCCGTTATGTTCTCGCAATAAAAACATAGCACTGAGTCTAGTCCGGTGTGGGAGTTTATTGGGGCCGTGTTATGCACGGTCCTTTTGAATGGCGACTTATCGTCCATTAGGCACTCATTGTTAACCTCCATATCTCGTTAGTGTCGTTTGGTACTTGAGTGTGTCCCGACTCCATCATCACCTCTCGCGCCGCGGAGGGGCGCAGGTGACGTTTGGTTGTCGGGTTAGCGGTGCTCGCGCCCCGCTCGACACTCAAGTGGCACTTGATACTTCAATTCGTTTCGTTCGGTTCGGTTATTGGGACACGCGCGCAGACGTGCACTTCGGCCGGCGCTCGGCGACAAACTTCTTTGTTTAGGAGTAGTCAGTCCAAGTAATTCCAAGCGATTTCTGTAATTCCTATTCTTCCGGCCCACTGCAGTTTTGGTCGTTTTCGCTTTGGCGTTGTGGTAACATCCTGAAGAGGGATTTAAGAAAAAATGTAGACAATTTGTTTTATAATTTGTATTGCTAGGTATTTACCTTTAGTTACTAAACTTGATATGGTTAGTTGTATGAAATGGTTATAATATACTAATGACTTCGTTTTCGTGTTTTTATTTTATATTCCATTCTATTGTACTGAGCTTAGTAGCGTATACGTAAAATTTAGTATGCGCTGTCTGCTCTATAGCGTAGTTCTGGTGAGTATGTACCATTGATACTTACTAAAATTATTAATTCATTGTTACCAGAGCGTCGTTAAATTTAAAAATAGAATGTTATATTCAATGATGTAAATATAGTTATATTTTACTATTTACGAATAATGCAAACCGACAATTGTCCGGATTCCGTCTTTCTACAAATCTTATAGGAAGCGTACATATCTCTATTAACATAGGGGTTGGCCGTCCATATATTACGTAATCACCAAGGGGGATGGGGGGAATTGGAGATAAAGCTTACGCTAGATTACGTTGGGAGGTGGGGGTGTGGCCGTTCTTATTACGTAATCAACGTTGGTTACAGCATCACGATTTTATTTACTAAACCTGCACGGAAATACCGCAGTGCCGCGCCGAAGATACCGAAGATCTTCGTCGCCCGGGCCTGTTCCTGTACGCGCTGGCAAGCCGGTGGCCGCTCTGCGTCGCGGCGGCACGGCACGGCAGACGCGCCGCTGCAACTCTGGCCTAGCGCGCCGCTGCACGCTCCAACTCGATCTTTGAAAGATTAGTGTGGTTGTATGGTGCATCGACTACGGCGGATTTACACATGGAATATCATATATATGTGAAGTACATATGCCAAAGCGTTTCCATTGCTCTCGGGACCGTAGTCTCAACGGGGACCGATGAGGAGTGGGGGCAGTTTAAAAAGAAATAAAAAAAATGCACGAAGGATCCGGAGCTCTGAAATTTATTTTCTGAATAATATTATAAAAAGCGCTGAGCAAGATGCGCCATCTAGCGGTAGGTAGAATATCGTTATATTGTTTATTAGCGATACTTTACCTACCTCTAGATCAGCCTTCCGCAACCCCGGGGTCGCGACCCCGCACGGGGTCGCGAAATATAATTATGGGGTCGTCAAAAAAGTCAACAAGGTCCTGTACTTATCGATTTTTATTAAAGTTTATGCTTAAAATATAACCTCTCCATACACATTTTGATTCCAATTTAATTAAAACGGAGAGATTCGATGAACTTAAAAAAAAAGGAGCAGCTGATCGATTTAACCCGTTGAGTACCTATGATACGACCAAATCTGGTTGTGAAACAATTATCCGTTGAGTATGATACGACCAGATCTGGTTCCGCGTTTTTTTTCACTTCTTTGACGTTCTCATATTTATTCATAATTATCTAATTGTTTTACAAAATGATATTTCAATATTCTATATTCGAAATTTCAATGCAATCATTGTGCAGTTGTTCTTTTTATGATTGGTGTAGTAGTTTCGTAGTTATAGTATTTTAAGTCGATGTCGCCGAAAATCCTGCAAAAGAGACAGATGCATCCATGAAAATACCCATTTACTCCAAGGGTTAATGTCCGATGAAAGCCTTCGAGCTATTTTCCAAACCACGGATCTATCCAAGTTCTGGATAATGACGGAAAAGGAATATCCACTGTTATACAAAATATCTCTGCTGAAATTGCTGCCATTCGCATCTACATACCTGTGTGAGACAGCTTTCTCCACATTGACCGCTATAAAAACAAAATATCGCTCCAGACAATGTAGAACCTGATTTGAGGGTGTCTATTTCGGATAATATATCACCGAGAATTAATTTACTGACTGAATGTGTGCAAGCACAAGGTTCAAATTAATTTTTAAACTTACCTAATTTTCTTAGTGAATAAAATGTTAAAATAATTGCTTGTCTCATTTAATGCCTTCATAAATATGTTAAAAGCATATTTTCTCCTATGCTCTAATATTATTTTCCAAAATAAATAAACTTTCCGATATAACTTACGACATAAAAACAGCTAGAACATGCAGGAAAATTGAAGTTTACCTTGATCTCGTTACCTGAACCAACCTTTGCATTTGTAAATTTAGTGTTTTTTTCTGGGGTCGCTGAAAACTCTTTTTTTAATTTTGGGGTCGCAACATCAAAAAGGTTGCGGACCGCTGCTTATATATAACAGTCAAGTTCTTCAACGTTTTAACTAAAAAATATATTTTTTAATTTTTTTTAATCAAAAGTTGCTTATTTGCTCGTACTGATGCAGCCCCTTGAAGTACGCCGGTTAATTAAAACTCACCCTTTATATATAATGCGTGCGCTAGCACCCCCTATAAACACATTTTCGAGGGTTGAAAACATGCTGTCGTAAAATTCATTCCCATGGCTGGCTTTCTAAGGGTTAAGCAGTGAAATAAGCAAATTATCGTGACGGAAAATATGATATAGCTGGCTTTGATATTGAAATTTGGATCTGGCGGGTTTTTTTAAGGAATCTAAGATCTGTGTTTTGCTAACCTTAGGCTGTGGTGTCACTAAAAACAGAGGAGTTCGAATTGTACGCCATTAATCGACAGACAGAACAATTAAATATCGTTAAAACTTCCTGAAGGGATGGGTCCGCCCGTTGTTGTTGACACCTCCAAGGACGCCATTATTCGCTATGAGAGTTTTTTAAATGATTGCATTGCTCTAATTGGTCGGTACATTTATGGCAGCGCTTGAACACCAGTTGTTATGGAGGTAATGAAGCTTCAAAGTAAATGGTGTTTTTTTTTTAAATATCATCTTTGAATCTGCCGTAGTTTAAAACTATATAAAGTTTTTAAGAAAAGGTGAAGTGATAAAAGGCCATAGAATAGAAATGTATTTTTTTTATAAAATTATATCTGGCGGATTCAGAAATTACACGAGACAGTCTAGTTATAAATGCAAATTTGTTTTATAGATAAAAATTGATAGTTAATTTTTCAGAATGTTTCCAGAAAGTTTTAATCTTGTTCTTGGGCTGATACAAACCACTTATTTACCACAAACGGTAACTGCTGTGCGGCATCCACACGCTTGCCACAAACGCTTGGCAAGCAAACAAGCGTGTGGATGGCTGGCAAGAGTCTTCCACGAGCTTCCTTTGATTTGCGAGCAAAAATCGTCTCAGTCGGATCGGCGGCAAGCGCTTGTAAGCCTACACACGCCAAACCAAACGCCAGATCCTGCTGCATCCAAACGCTTAATGCAAACCACTGCTACAAACGCTTGGCAAAAAAAAGATGACATCGAAATTAAAAAATCATTTCTTATCAAAATTATAAATTTCAAACAAATATAATGAAATAAAAACGAAACACTTAAATGGGAAGCAACCTGTATACTACGTGATTTGGCCAGCCATGATAGTAGCAAGTGCGGCCGAAAAGTAAGCGTAGGTAATAGCAATGTGAACTAAACAGTAAACATTTTGAAATATTAAGATATTGTCTACAGCGATAGAAAGTGCTCTAACTCAATATAGGTAAATTGATTTTAAATTACTGTAAAAGGGGAATAAAATAATTGAAAAAAAAAACACAATTTTGAAAAGCGTGGGCTGCTTGATATCAATTGTTATAAATATACCATTGTGGTAGCTATTTGTAAATAGCTACCAATGAGTTTTTATAAAAATAAAGTAGAAAAGACCTCACGTTTTTAAAAATTAATATTTTTTGTTGTCAATTACTGTATTCTCACTTTAAACTTATTCAAGATCATTTAACTAGGGTATATTTATTCACATATTTGTCCAAATTTGTCAAAATTATATAGTGTAAAAGACAAAATTTATCTGCTTTAAATACCAGATGTGATAAAAGTATTTATTTTGATATAATAATCAATTTATTATTACCAAATGTGTGTTAGAAATAATTTTAAATTTTTTATTGTTTTTATGGTTTACTATTTTGGCGATAATGGCTTACACATAAAATATAGATTTATGCTGTCGTTGGCTTTTTTGTGGGACTATTTAAGATACACATTTCCATTGTACATTATATAGGTACGTGAAACTCCAACGGTTTTTGCGGCGCACGCCAGAATAGCTCGCAGATGGCAATTTTATCCTTACTTCTTCTTCTTCATCATCATCAGCGCGCATTCGCCCACCGTTAGGCATACGCCTCTCCAATCACTCTCCATCCGGATCGGTTAGTTTGGTTTGTCAGCCTGATACTACCCAGAGATTCTTAGCACCCCCTGCCCCGCCATTACCGTAACCGCTGCCGTGGCTCGGGCTAGTGGGGCTGCTGGGGACTGGGGGCCGTGGTAAGGTTGTACTGTTCATCATCGTGATTGGAGGTCCCGATACCCGCCACGTCGGCCACACGTCTTGGCGAGCTCCACACTTTCAGGAAAATATTTCCATTTCCTAGGCATGTGGCAACCTGGTCGGATTACTTAACTACCGAATTGCACTATATTTTCTAAATTTATTATTTAATTATTATTTATTGTTGAGAAAATTTTCAAAATATCAATCTATCACGAATATCAATTTCTTAGATTTTTTTCCCACTTACTTGACAGTTATCGTTATATTTTAGGTAATTCACACTACATCTTTATAAATTATAGCCTATGTGTTATTCTGATGTGTAAGCTATATTATTGTAAAGTTTCATCAAAATCCAGTCAGTAGTTTTTGCGTGAAAGAGTAACAAACATCCATACATACTTACAACCTTTCGCGTTTATAATATTAGTAGGATTCCAAGGAGGATTCCATTATATTATTATTGTACCTACTGCGCTTAGTAGATGTCTGCTCCATAGCGTGGTTCAGGTTGATAATATATACCATTGATATTAAATTAGTAAAATTATTAATCCATTATTACCAAAACGTCATTAAATTTAAAATAATGATGTAAAAATAGTTATACATTCTCAACGAAATAAGGCAAACTGACAACCATCCGGATTCCGTATTTCTATAAGGTTGGCGTACATATCGCTATTAACATAAAGGTGTGGCCGTCCGTAGGTAATCATCGAGGAACTAGGGGGTGGGGAAGGGGGTTGGAGCTAATGATTACGCTTGTGAAGTTGGGGGGGGGGGGTGCCCGTCCTGATTACGTAATCAACGTTGGTCACCGCATCGCGATTTTTCGGGTCTAAACCTGCACGGAAATACCGAAGTGCCGCTCCGAAGATACCCCTTCGCGCGATGTGCGTAGATACTCCACGCGCTGCTAGGCGATCCTCGTCGCCCGGGCCTGTTCCTGGAAGCGCTGGCAAGCCGGTGGCCGCTCTGCAACTCTGGACTAGCGCTCCGCTGCACGCTCCAACTCGAACTTTGAAAGATTAATGTGGTTGTGTGGCGAATCGACTATGGCGTATTTTCACATGGAATTTCTAAGTACATATGCCAAAGCGTTTTCACCTCTCTCGGGACCGTAGGCTCAACGAGGGCCGACGAGGAGTAGGGGCAGTTTAAAAAGAAATAAAAAAAGTGCACGAAGGATCCGGAGCTCTGCCTCTTTGTGGAAGAGTCGTCAAACGCTTTACAAACGCTGGGTTCACGATTCATCACAATTTCCGCCAATTCGGTTTACATAATCGGTGTCAGAAAGAGGGGGGGGGGGGGGGGTTAGGCCGCTGATTACGTCTGTTGACATTGGGGATGGGTTGGGGGGTGTCGAAAATACCAAAAACGTAATTACGTAATATGTGGACGGCCCCGGTGTGTACCTACTACGTGCAATTTAAAAAGGTTCGTTATTTAGAGTTTATACAATGAAAAACTCTTATTTGAAAAAATACATTTTAATTTCCTGGCTCACCAACCGACCAGGAGGGAAAGTATTGTAATCGCGCTAAATATTTTTTTTAGTTGAAGACAGAAATATCCTTTTCAAACCCCCCTGAGGCGATTAGGATTATTTCCAGATTAAAGCCTGGCTGTGTGCCTGATGTGTGGCTGTGTGCCTGCTGATTCCTCCACGATAGCGCCCAAACGGTTAATCCGACTAAACTGAAAATTTGTATATTTATTTACATTTATTTTTATTTTACATATATTCATCATTTGTTCATAGCAAGAGTTGAAAAGATTGTAGTTGAAATCATTCCATCAGAAATGGCATCGGTTATAAATATCTCCCTAAAAATGTTATTCTTTGAGGCTAGAAATTCGGTAGGTACACAAATGTCTAGTTGGACCGAAATCCCATTGTGAAATTTTGCCTGAAGTATCTTATATACAAGCCACACTAGAGTTGCCAACTATAACGGGCGAACCCGTCACCTCAAGAAGTTTTAACCATATTAGATCGTTCTGTCTTCCGTGAGGTGAGCGCATATGACTTTGGACAAAACAGTCCACCGTCTATATATAGTTACGCCACATGCCCGTAAGAAGCCAACGCATTACCTCGAGATAACCAGGTTAACCATCCGACGGGCCACCACTCGCGCCCTTACTTCAAGTTGCAACCAGATTACTCCGGTCTCCCGACTGGTTACAGGTTCGAGGTCGATTTCGCGGTCCTCTCCCTTACGTAGCGGTAATACGGTATCTACCGAATCTATCGCGGACCACGGCGTCCTTTATCCGGCTTTCACTCGGAATCGGGTAGCCGATTGATTGTTTCAAGAGCAGTTGCCGTAAGGTAAACAACTACCCCCGCTCTATAGGAGACAGTCTAATTCCAGACTCCCCCGGGTGTCGGTCAGAATGCACAATCGATTGGCTTACGCCGCACGGTGCGCTATCCGTCTAGGAACGCCCGAAGGTTGACTCTAACAGGGCCCACTAGCTCCCTGCTGATGAGGTACACAAAAGAGAGGTGGGGGAGGGGGACCAATACTATTGCAACGTTTTCCTACTTTTACATTGAAGCATATACATGAGAGATAGGTACATGCATGCCAAGTTACATGCTTTCTGCCGGTTAAGAACCATTACTTCTGTTTTTTGAGCTAAGGAGCCGTACCATTACACTTTTTATTTATTATTATTATTATTAAGAAAATATTCGTGTATTTATTTATATACAATTTACATAAATGCAATACATGCCAATTTTGAATCATTGAACTTTCCATGGCAACACTTACGTACCTAAATTTTTTAAATATTCACATTGCAACACTGACAACAAATGTCAAACCAAAGCGACGTTTATTTTGTGTTAACTGTTCCTTGTTATACAGTGATTCCTCCGAGTTTTCCATTGTTATTGATATCGCAATGGAGAAGCAGGATATTAATGCAAGTAATGCAGATTTTAAAATAGAGGTTTTTAAAGAAGAGCTGTCAGATACAGGCGACGAACTCAGACAAAACATTCTATTCTTCGAAGGGGGTGAAACATGTATTATCAAACCAGAACGAAGCGATACTGTTGAATCTGACGTCGAGGAAGAGGCAGAAGATGTCATTTTGACAGAGGTCAAAGTATTGGTGAACAGTTTAGTTAATTTCTCTTGCGTTGTTTGTGGCTGCAACATCGATACTAGTCATCCGATGGGTTATTGGAAATGTCTGAAAGATATGGTGGAGTTGCTGTGCCATGCTTGCAGAAAGAAATTTGTGTGCACGGAGTGTTACCGTGGATTTACTCGTAAGTACCTTTTGAAACGACACATCGAAGGGGTGCATCTCAGGATAAAGAAATATAAATGCGGTAAATGTGACAAAGCTTTCACTCGAAGTGGTCATTTGAGCCGACATACACAATCAGTCCACCGCCAATTGAAGTATTCGTGTCAGGAATGTGAGAAAGCTTATTCTCAACGCAGTCACTTAACTACACATATTAATTTCGTACACCGAAAATCAATTAATTTTAAATGTTGGATATGTGAGAAACGATTTTCATGTCAAACAAATGTTAAAACACACCTCAACAGCGTCCATCGCAAAATGAAGGAATTTAAATGTAAGCAATGCGCAAGCGCATTCTTTTATAAAAGAGGCCTGAAAATACATACGAATTCAGTCCACCTGAAGTTGAAGCCATTCTCCTGCAAAATATGCAAACATAGCTTCTCAACGCGAAGTATTTTTAATCGACACGTGAACTCTGTTCATCTTAAAGCGAAGAATTATATTTGTGCTGAATGTAATAACGCATTCTCAACAAAGGGAGAATTAGTTAAACACATTAAAGTAGTTCATCTGAAATTAAAACCATTTATTTGTACGAAATGTAAGCGTGCGTTTGGCCAAATATGTCAATATAAAAAGCATGTACGTTGTGGGAGTTGTTCCTTTAGAAACACTCAACAGCAGCGTTAGATGAACCGCATTTAATCTCGGGAGTAATGAGTATTGTATTAATTGTAGGCTAGCTGCCTGTGCGCGCATTGCTTGGTCATGTTTATGCTTTCGAGTATTTCTGTGAACTTTCGTGTGAACTCTGTGTTTCTTAACGTGAAAAAGTTGATGTGTGCTGAATATAACTACGCTTACACACGAAAGAATTCGTAGTTTCGAACAAAATTTAAACACTTTATTTGTACGAAGTGTAAGCGTGCGCTTGGCATAAGAGATAACGATAAAGAATGATTTAGAATTTTTTTTGAATAAAGAATGATTTAGATTTGAATTCATTTAGACGCTCTATTTTTTAATGAAAGTAATACCGATGTGCAAACAGTCTGGCCAATAAGAGTAGAAATCAATTTGACGCGGGGGGGGGGGGGGGGGAGGGATATTTTGATGTGGCAACACCAACCCTTATGACATATTTTTTCCCTCTTGGTTCAGTTTATGAAATTGCGTTCGTTTTTTAAGTAATTCTCGTTATTCATATTTGTAAATGATCAATTTTCGAAGCGGAGAAAGATAAGTTGTTTTCAGTGTCTCAAAATGTACTTCTTGGTTCATTTTGAGGTTAGAAACTCAAAATGTATCTAGAAGTGCCTTTTGAGGTTATGCTTTGTTTAACGTTTTGTATAGTTTACCCACAAATTGTTGGTACCTACCTGTCTCGATCGTTGTCAAAATTAATGATTATTTAACGGAAGCACGACTATGGTATTTTCTTTTTCTTTCAATCTCATAATAATTGAAACGTCTATGTAGCGTGAAAGAATTAGTAAAAGTGGAAAAACACTAGTCTGAGTACAAAACAACTCTTCGGAGGTTTTACTGAGACAAATCCTTTAATTTTTTAATCTAACACTTACTGTGTTGCATTATAAATATTTTTTTCCAAAACGTAGCGTGTAGGTACTGTGTTCGGCCAGACTGTGTTTTGGAATTAGTTAAATATTTTTACCGTAGTTAAACCATAAGTACCTATATTATAATAAATGATAATTGTGTTGTTTAAATAGGCGGTATTTTATTAGGTTGTCTTTTCCTCTTTTACTATAATGCTTTTGTAACCTGTATGTATGTATATATCTTTCTATCCATCAATATAACGGAATCTTTCAAAATAAATTGCGCAAACTTTCTAACGTCTGAATGTAATATGACATTGGAAATTTTGGATTTATTATTTTTAATATATTTTAATAATTACACAATGTAATGGTTGATTTTTTTAGTTTCTGGACATCTGATTTTTAACGTAGTTTTATATTTTTTCCATTTTATTCAAAATATTATTGCTTATTTTTTTCAAATGTATTCTGTATATTTTTTTTAAATTATGCTAGATTATGAGTAATATCAGATTGCTGTTTTTTTATGCAATATTTTAAACGGTACGTAGGAATAAATGTGTATTATTATGATATTGTGATATTATCAATATGATATTATTATTATGATATTATCATTATAATATTATATGATGTATCATTACGATATTAGAATTATAGATAATATATTAATTGTATGTTCTATATCCTTCGTAACGATTATTTATGTAACGATTCGTGTAACATTTGTATTTATACGAGACCTTGTATTATGATTATCGGATATGATGTTTAGGATAGTATGAATTAAAAAAATATATTATAACAAGTTTACTATACCTTTTTTTAAAATAAATATATGATGTCTATGATGTGTCTAAATAGACGCTACATATGTGTCACGCTACATAGACGTGTCTATGATGTCTTACATTTGTAATAGAGCTCCTCAGGGCAGTAATTGAATTTGGCAGCGCCTTGTTCAGGAGTATAGTCCCTTTGCGATTGACTCAGCATCTCGTAGCCGACCATTAACTTTTTATAAGCTTTTATTTACCTTGCACTGTTTGTCAGTAGGTTAGTCTGTTTAGGTCAACTTTTGCAAGCAGAATTAGAACTACTTCCTTTTATCCTATGAAGTTGAAATTTTACATGTTGGTTCAGTTCCGATGATAATGCATTTTTATGTTAAGCATGACCTGATTCTGCACCTAGAATTGGCTCCCGACGAGGGAAAACCTCAACAGTCAACAGCACAGACACGAAATTTTGTATACGCATTAAACTATGATAGCCCGTCATAAGTTCCATCACGACATTGCTGCTGAGCCCAGAGTTGGCTCCTGACGCGGGCACTGCTCAACGGTTAACAGCACAGTCACGAAATTTTGTACACGCATTCAATTATGATAGCCCGTTCTAAGTTTCAACATGACATGGCTGCTGTGCCCAAGGTTAGCTCCCGACTAAGGGACTCCTCAACGGTCAACAGCACAAACACGAAATTCTGTATAGCATTAAATTATTATGGCCCGTTCTTTGTAAGTTCCACTATGACATTGCTGCTGTAGCCAGGGTTGGCTCGGGATAGAGCATTTTAATAAAAGCTTGTTTTTAAATAATAAATACCTATATGTTCAGCACATATAATATAATACAGTTAATTTACTTTAACTTATTACTTTAACACGTAAGTAAGTAAGTTATTACTTAACTTAATAATATAATACAGTTCAGCACACATAAACTTCTTCACTTTGAGATGAACAGCATTCACTCGAAAGTTCACAGAGACACTCGAAAGCAAAAAAACATAACCCCGCAATGACGCGCTCAGGCAGGTAGCCTACGAGGGGGGGCGCCAGTTTTGCATGCGGCAAACTTGCACAAATGTCACTTTTGACAGCTCCAAATTTGTTGAGGGCAGATTTGCAGGAGGCAACCTTGCAGGCGGCAAACTTGCAGGCGGCAACCTTCAGTACTTACAGTTTTTAAGTTTTTCTGTTAGGTTAGGTTAGGTTAAGTTTTTCTCTCCCTAAAATCGAAGTGACATTAATTACCGGCATCTTTGTAGTGGATGACTTTTATACATCAAACTAAACATTAAAAAAAATGTTTTAAGTTTTTCTGTTAGGTTAGGTTAGGTTCTCGAAACGTCAGTTTGACATTTGCAAAACTGCCTTCTGCAAGATTGCCTTCTGCAAAACTGCCGCCTGCACGAATGCCGTCTGCAAGATTGCCGTCTGCTAATTTGCCTTCTGCAAGTTTGATGGGACCCGCCTACGATACATTACACATCACTACCGAGACTGATCGAGGTTAATATGACGCTGCTGTTGAGTATTTTTTAATAAACATCTCCCAGAACTCACGTGGTTTTTATAGTTAACTCTATGGCCAAATGCATGCTTACATTTCGTACAAATAAATGGTTTTATTTTCAGATGAACTGTGTTAATGTGTTGAACTAAATGATTCTTTTGTGAGCATGCGTGGTTACATTCAGCACAAATATAATTCTTCACTTTAAGATGAACAGAGTTCACCTGTTGATTTAAACAACTACGCATTGAAAAGCTCTGTTTGCATATCTTGCAGGAGAATGGCTTCAACTTCAGGTGGACAGAATTCGTATGTCGTTTTAGGTCACTTTGATTAAAGAAAGCGCTTTCGCATTGCTTACATTTAAATTCCTTCATTTTGCGATGGACCCTGTTGAGGTGTGTTTTAACTGTTGTTTGACTTGGAAATGGTTTCTCACATATCCAACATTTAAAATTAATTGATTGTCGGTGTACGAAGTTAATATGTCTAGTTAAGTCACCGCGTTCAGAATAAGCTTTCTCACATTCCTGACACGAATACTTCAATTGACGGTGGACTGATTTTATATGTTGGTTCAAACGACCACTTTGAGTGAAAGCTTTGTCACATTTACCGCATTTATATTTCTTTATCTTGAGATGCACCCCTTCGATGTGTCTTTTCATAAGGCTTTTACAATTAAACCCCCGGTAACACTCCGCGCACACAAATTTCTTTCTGCAAACATTGCACAGCAACTCCACCATATCTTTCAGACATTTCCAATAACCCATCGGCTTACTCGTATCGATATTGCAGCAACAAACGACGCAATAGAAATCAACTAATCTCTTCACCAATACTTTGACCTCTACCAAAAAGACATCTTCTGCCTCTTCGTCGACGTCTGATTCAACAGCATCGCTTCGTTCTGGTTTAATAATACATGTTTCACCCTCTTCGAGCAATAGAATGTTTTGTCTCAGTTCGTCGCCCGTGTCGGACAGCTCTTCTTTAAAAACCTCTATTTTAAAATCTGCATTACTTTCATTAATATCCTGCTTCTCCATTGCGATATCAATAACAATGGAAAACTCGGAGGAATCAGTTTGATAATTACCACTGTATAACAAGTAACAGTTAACACAAAATAAACGTCGCTTTGGTTTGACATTTGTTGTCAGTGTTGCAATGTGAATATTTAAAAAAATTAGGTATGTAAGTGTTGCCATGGAAAGTTCAATGATTTAAAATTGGCATGTAAGTATTGCATTTATGTAAATTATATATAAATAAATACACGAATATTTTCTTAATAATAATAATAATACATAAAAAGTTGTAATGGTACGGCTCCTTAGCTCAAAAAACAGAAGTAATGGTTCTTAACCCGCTGAGCACGTAACATCCATTTGGGGACATGAATGGCGGCCGCCGAAATTCTGAAACGTCCACTACTGGATATAGCGCTCGGCTCTTACGAAAATGTCGTTTAAATTTCGAAATGCGATTGTATATTCTATCGAATGATGCCATAATATAGCCAAATATGTCTCACTGTGAAATTGCTCGATTGCCGCATGCGATCATAGTTTTATGAATAACTACGTCCCTTACAAAAACATCGATGACATCATTTCTGACCGACGTGTGACCGACGAACTGCGACGCGAGCCGGCTACACTAAAAAGTGATTTTTTGTGCGATTTTGTGTGATTTGGTGATTAAAAGTGAGTGATTTCCTTTCTAAAACTCTTAATCAACGAGCATTACTTATTGTGCGTAGCCCATTTCCTTTTCTTCATTTGTTTTCGAGTGAAAAACTTTGTGCGGCCAGGCGCCTTGTTTATCAAAATGGCTGGTAATTTTCGTCACACTTTTGAAACGACGAAATATCACTTGATATGACGTAATATTTGTTTATTTCGCTAATTAAATAGTTATTACTTCATTTACATCAAAAATAATCATAGGATTAAACGTATTTTGTGAATACAAAGTGTTTGAAACTGTCACCAGTTTTTTTGAGTTTGTAATTTGGCGGCAAAAAGCGATATTTCTCAATGTGTATAGTGAAACATAGTATTTCTATCGATAATGAACTAAAAAAAAAGCCGACGAAAAATTTTTTTTCGATATTTTATTTTTGAAGAAATTTGTATATTTGAATATTGGATTTTATAGTGAAACTAAAATAACATAAAACTTATCATGCATAAATAAATAAAAAATGCAGCAGTAACATAAAAGTTTTTTCAAAATTTGGGCTTATTTACTGAGAAAAAATTGGACTGTTTCGTCCTAAAGCTTCTGTATGCTCACCTGACCAGTCAAAACGATCTAATATCTTTATAACTTCCTGAAGTGACGGGCTCGCCTGTAGCTGCGCCCATGGTTGACTCACGGGCGAGGAACTCCTCAACGGTCAAAAGCACAGACGCATTGGGATGACTATTTTGACTTTTTTCTTAAAAAATGTGTTTTTGTTTTTTTAGATGTCAAGAAGATTCAATCTAAGCCCTGATCGGACCCCTCCTCGTGCCTTCATGGAGCTCCTGGAGGGGTCCGTGTCCGAATATTCGGACGAGGAAGCGGGTCCGGTATTTTGTTACGAGGACGGTGACGATGAATTGGACGACGATTACGCCTACGTCCCCTGCGATGTTGATATCGAGGAACGTCTCGATGCCACATCGCAGGCGATAGATCTGCCAATCGATCGGCAAGCCGTTGAAATCGAGGGCCATCTCGATCTCAACGACTTGCCGATAGATTGGCAGAGCCCAGGTGGTACTCTCCGACAATTGTAAGTATATATGTCAGTCTCTAGTCAGACTGTCAGACAGTATCAGTCAATTTATTTATTGTGTTTTTATCTTTCGATAGTCACTCGTCACCGTCCTCGGCGGACCCGCAACCGTCCACAAGTGCCGGCGCGTCGGCTGAGCCGCAACCATCGACCAGTGCCGGCGCGTCGGCTGCCGAGCCTCAGACGCCGTCGCCGTTCAAGAGGCCGACGATTCGCCGCCCGCCGCCCAGGACTGAACAGCGCTCGCCGCCCGGCACGGCCTACTACTGGCCGGACCATTTCCTCTCTCCAAGCTACAGAGAGGTAAGAAATACAAATATTTATTTATTTTCCAATATTATTATCCAATATCAATATTATATCAATATTTTCCAATATCAATATTATATCATAGTGGAACTTATAACAGCCGTAAGAGGCCAACGCCTTAACCGCGAGATAGCCAGAAGTGTAACCCAACGGGCTTACACTCACGCCCTTACTTCCAATTGCGACCAGATTCGAGAGTTCGAGGTCGCTTGCGCGGTCCTCTCCCTTACGAAGCGGTGAGACGGTGTAAACCGAATCTATCGCGGACCACGGCATCCTTTGCCAGGCTGTTTACCCAGGATCGGGTTGCCGATGGTCGTTTCAAGAGCAGTCGCCGTAAGGTCCGCAACCACCCCCGCTCTATAGGAAACAGTACTGCTTCCAGACTCCCCTGACTGTTAGTCAGAGTGCGCGATCGATTGGCTTATGCCGCACGGTGCGCAGACCGTATAGGAGCGCCAGAAGGTAGATTTCCAGGGGAAACTGACTAAAATATCCTCGTTTAAAACGACGTTATCAATTTAATCAATTATAATAAATAAATACAAACGGAGCTGCCATGGAATTCACCGACCGGAGTCGGGCCCATCATAATACTATTTTTTTACACTTCTGGGGGGTGAGCAGTGGATTCCGGACTTACGAACCGGCTGTGGTAGGTTTAGGACAGCTGTCTTGCCACATGTGAGCGTTCACCTTGCCACCCATTCACTCCCCCTTCGATTACTAATAAATACATGTACGTAAATGCAAATGTATGTAAATAATAATAGTATGTAAATAATAGAAGTAGGTAAATGTATATATTTATGTATAAATGAGAATATTATATGTATAATGTTAAATATTATATAAACAAGTAAAATATTACCATAGTTCTATAATTGCAGTATAAAATTACGTGCGCATCTTAATTTAAAAGAAAAGAATCTACCCTAGTACGTGCACCTAGTTGGGTAGTTTTTAAGACATAATTTTTGTACTACTTTCTCTTAAATAAAGCATTATCTATATAGCTATATCAAGCTCTCGCTAGCTCGTTCACAGAGCACCAACACGGGTTTCTTAAAAATCGGTCGGTTGTTACAAACCTCGCTCATTTTACTGATTATACTTTGGGACGTATGGATCGGCGTATTCAGGTGGACGCGATATATACTGACTTCTCAAAGGCCTTTGATCGTGTCAATCATGTTGAGCTAATAGCTCTTTTATATACAATTGGCTTTTATTATAATTACAATATACATAGACAATTGACTTTTATATATAATTAACTTTAAATATACAATTGGCAATGATGAAATTCTGGAAGTAGATCGAGTGCGTGATCTAGGAGTCATCTTAGATCGCAAGCTTTTATGAATAAGCACATTGATTCAGTCGTCAACAGGGCTTACAGCACCCTCGGTTTTATCATGAGAGTTTGTAGACCTCTTAAAAACACTCATTCTTTGACAACGGTTTATGTTGCATACGTACGCAGCCTGCTTGAATTTGCTTCTAATATTTGGTCTCCACAGTATGCTACATACAAGCTGAGGATTGAGCGTATTCAAAAACGATTTATACGTCATCTAAATTACCGCTTATTTTCCAGCGGCTTGTCGTACGCTGAAGGTCTGCAACGCTACGGTTTAGAGACATTAGAGGACCGGCGAGTAGTATCAGATATGTCGTTTCTACATAAAAGTGTGTAATGATATAAAATCGAACGCCTCCTGTCAAATAGAATACTTAATATCTAAACCAAACCATGCCAAGTAAGTACACCTATTGCCATCTATACGCAGCAACGGGAAGGCAAGGTGAATGGTCTTCAAAGCGTAAAAGTAGTAATTAGTCGATTCATTCATTATCCTAAAATTTAAATCAATTTCAAAACTTGTAGCGACATCTAGCGGAAAAGAAAAGCGAGAAATGTTACCGTCGATAAGCAGATAACTGTAAAAATGCCGACAAGAGAATATAAAATGTATTAAAATAAGATTAAAACTCAATAAAACAATAAAACGTTTATATATTCGTTAAAAATGAAGCGTAATAGCAATAAACCACTAAATAAAATAAAACTAAATAGACTGAGCTAAATCATAATTAGAAATTGATTCGATAGATCAGATGCAGCACTAACGGATGAACGAACGCAGTAAAGGAATACGCGAGATTGGCGCCTTGGTATAAATTTATCTCGTGATCCAATAAATATATAAAAAAAATAACTCCTGAGTTCACAACGCCCTGACGGAAGACTGTAGCATCCGTCAGTGTGATAAATAGTGCATCGACAAATCAAACGATGTCGGATATTCAGTAATGACAAATATCGTACTTATAAGTACCTTAAAAAATAAAAAAATCTCAGCTGATTGGAGCAATCGTCAACCGATATTGAGAAAGTGACTTAAAACTATTAGCATACATTGATCTGGAAGTATTTAACTATAGAACACCTTTGATAATCCACTAGATAAGAATTGTGTCATAGAACATCAAAAATCAATATTTCTCATCAAGACGAGATCTTAAAAGTGTAGGTTACAAGCCGATCTTAACTTATAAACCTCAAATTGATTCAAACTATCTAAAACCAAGTGCATAAGGGTCTAACAAATTGGTCTAGACACATAGAATACTCCTTATTATTCTTCTTCTTCTTTTGGAGAATACATTTTAGTCAGGACAGGAGAAATTCACATATGAAGGAGCGCGTACAAGAGGAAACAGGGCTATCCACTTGAAATCTTATTCTCTGCATACTTTGAATATCTTTATACATATATTAGCATCTTCCTCTTCGTTTAGTCACTTCTCCGTTCAATTTTATCTTCTTCATCAAGCGCTTATCGCTGATGACACATCGCGCGCACGTCTAAGTAAGTAATAATATAAAAATAAAAGTTATACGCTACAAATGTCTCCCAATTGGTGGGGCTGTTTGAAGGTTGTTTGAAGATTGGTTGAAGATTGATTAGCATAGATATTAAAATTATAATCCATAGACTCAAACAATATAACAAGAAATTAAATATAACAATAAAAGAAAATAAAAAGATAAATTTAAAAAAAATTGCTACAAAATGGCGTGCCCAAAGTGGGGCCAATAGAAGCAACAACAATAAGTAATGTAAATAAAAAATAATTCGCTACAAAATGGTGCCCAAAGTGGGGCCAATAGTAGCAAAGCAAACAATCATAATTAAAGAAAATAATCATAATAAATAATCATTATAAGAAGAAATTACAAGTAATATAAAAGATAATATTAAAAAAATTGCTACAAGTGTTCATACTGGGTTGGACAGTTCATACCTCCGGAGTAGGGTGAGCATATGAGCGCCTTCCCGACTCGCACGTGCTCACTCAACTTTTTACGTACCAAGGTTCAACACTAACTATGGTTCCAATTCGTTATTGCCGCGCGTTATGTATGCATACAATGTATGCTTTAACGATATTGACATATTTAACCATCAGAATAGTCGATCCTTTGTTAAGGAAGTACGTGAAAAGCTGATTATCAGATCGGATTGAATTAGCATGCACAAGCACTCACAAGCACATTCGCACTACAGATACACACACCCACACATACATACACGCACCATATTTTGTAATCCTTATATAGCAAATATAGTAAAGGCGGAATATTCTTACTTTCCAGAGGTCTCCGTTGCGCGCTCTTCGGTCTTCGCCCGCTGGCTCTGGCACATCATCACCTGCCTCTGTTTGGTCGCCGAGTGCTCTAAGGTTAGAACTTATTCATTTTATATTGACTTTTTGATCGATCGATTGGTGGGGGTAGGTACATCAAGACAGTAGACAAAGTACAAACGCGAGAATTAACCGAAGCGGCCAGACTACATTTGCCATTGTGCGTCGTAAGTGCGACGGGGTCGCACGTGTCTTCGTTCTCCCATAATCTCTCCTATATAAGCGCACTATAACGCTCGTCACCAGTTAAAGGTTATCTTATTTTTACTTTGTTTTCACCATCGAGTAAGTTTTCAGAAATTCACAAAACGATCACAAACAAATTTATTGAAATTTATGTTGGCAATTGCAATTTAGGGGCAATTGTAGCATTCGTTGAGGATCTTATATGTTTCAACGAGGTCACCCCTGGTCCGACGATCCTTAAGTGTAGGCAGCTGCAATCTGCGGAGTCGTTCTGCGTATTCCAGATTTTTGAACCCCATTGGCATCTCGGTCGCTCGGCGGTTTCAGGCTGTGACCTCTTAAGTGACGGTTTGAATTGAACACAAACATGCTTTCCAACTCTAGGCAGTCATAGTGTTGCCTCAGTATTTTGTATGTCTCTATGAGATCTCCTCTGCATCTCCGTCGCTCCAGAGTTGTCAGTTTGAGGATTTTTAATCTACATTCATAGGGTGTTTTTCTTAAGGTTTTTGGCAGTTTTGTCGCTCTACGTTGTATACTTTCAAGCGGGTCGATGTCCTTGGCAAAATAAGGATTCCAGATTTGAAAACAATACTCAATCAGAGGACGACTGTAGGTTTTGTTAATTTTTTGAAATGTCTGTATCGTCAATACTTGAAAAGCTTTCTTTACCAAATATAGAAGTGAGTTTGCCCGTTTTACGATGTTTTCAATATGGTTTGCCCATTTCTAGTTGTCCGTTATCGTTATACCGAGATGCATTTCTTAGGGTTGATTTTAATAACCCAGACTTGAGTCCATTTTGTGATTTCATCTAAAGCTTCTCTTAACGTTCCACAACTCAAAACAGCATCTGCAGTAAGCTAACATCATTGTTTAAATTTGAATTTTCAGCGTCCCTTTGGCGGCGGCGGGGCGAGTCCAGGGGAGAGCAGCGGGCGGGCGGCGCTTGAGAGCCGGCGCACGGGGCGGAGCGGCGGGCAGCGGACGGGCCGGCGCGGCGGCTGGCGAAGGAGGCGGCGCAGTGGCTGGCGGGCGAGGCGGCGCGGCGGGCGCCGGGCGCCGGGGGCGGGCAGCCGGCGGGGGGCGACGGGGGCGAGCGGCGGCGGGGTCGAGGGGGTTTAGAGGCGGTAGGCACGCCGCCAACAGAGCTGTGCTCGGTGAGACTGTGTGGTGTCGAGGTGATCCGATTATTGAAGTATGTAAGAATGATGAAGACATCCCCGCGCCATTGAAAGAGTTAGTGGATAAGGCGGAGAAGGTTTCTCGTGATCGGCGCGCTAGGGAGACAGCAAGGTTATTGCGGCTGCGGGACGTCGGCACGAATGCGGACGAAAGCGACGAGAACGAGTTGTCAGTGGATGCGGAATCCATCATATCGCGGGAACTGTTAGAAGGAGATAGAACGGCAATGCAATTCCAGTGGTTCCCTATGGATACTTTTAGGGGCCGCCGGGAAGAATTTCATTGTCGCGCTGGTCCTACCGTTCAGGTCCAAAGTGAATATGAGGCGTTCCGCTCTTTTTGGGACGATCAAATTCTGGAGCATATCGTGCAGGAAACTAATCGGTATGCTATAGAACTGTCGGCTGCTTCGGAAAGGTTTGCTAGAGATTGGTACGAGACAAATGTGCATGAAATAATGATACTTCTTGCATTTTACCTTTTGAGTGGCATTGTTAGGCTGCCATCACAAAATGATAAATTTTCAAATCATCCCCTGTTGAAAAACCCCGTGTTTAGAAATCTAATATCAAAAGACCGTTTTTGGTATTTAAGCGGAGCCCTTCATTTTGTAGACAAGTCTACCCGCACGCCCGACTCACCCAGGACTTTCTGTCTTGGTCCATTGGTTGATCACTTCAACGAAAAGTTTCAAACTAATTACGTGATGGAACAAGACATATCGTTGGATGAGTCGTTGCTGTTATGGAAAGGTAACCTGCTCTTCAAGCAGTTCATTAAAACTAAATCCGCCAAATTCGGCATTAAAACATTTGAAATTTGCGAATCGACTACTGGTTACCTGTGGTCGTTTCATATTTATACGGGTAAAAATCACGCTGATCAATCTCCGCTTCCAAAGAGCACCGAGATTGTCGCACGCCTCATGAAGCCTCTTCTAAACAAAGGCTATATTTTGTACATGGATAATTGGTTCAATTCGCCTATGTTATCAAGGTTTCTGAAGCGGAACAAAACAGATTGTGTTGGCACTTTGCGTAGATCGCGCAAAAATGTGCCGGCACTGCTCCAACTGGCAAAGGTTGATCAAGGCACTTGTCTAGCACGGCATTCCGGGGATGTTGTTGTGATGGCTTACCAAGATAAGAACCAGATTTACGTAACGTCAACATACCATACCACTGAGTCTCTACTAATAGACGGTAGACCTGGACGTCCATCACACTATAGACCGGCGCTTATTGCGGACTACAATCTCAAAATGGGTGGTGTTGACAAGAAGGATCAACAGCT
Source organism: Micropterix aruncella (assembly GCA_944548615.1). Classification (NCBI taxonomy): domain Eukaryota; kingdom Metazoa; phylum Arthropoda; class Insecta; order Lepidoptera; family Micropterigidae; genus Micropterix; species Micropterix aruncella. The sequence goes on from CALYMY010000025.1 coordinate 114,421, forward strand.
AGAGCCTTTCCTGGTTGAAACTAAAAAAAATATGAAGTGGTACAAGAAACTTTTCAAGAGACTCCTCAATGTATCTGTATTTAACAGTTGCATTGTCTTCAGAAAGTGTTTTCCCGAGAAGAGAATGATTTCTCACAAGGACTTTCGATTAAATTTGATTGAAGAGATTATGGAGCAGCATTTGGCTCATGTCCCTCTTCGAGCAAGTCATGTACGACCAACCAGAGACGTCCGCTTACCAGCTGTACGTTTTTCAGGCTCTGGGCATGGACATTACCCAGAGCTAATACCTGCCAATGCTGCAGGTAGTACTCCGCGAATTCAATGTATCTGGTGCAAACTACGTCGTCCTCGAGTACCAGGTAAGATTGGACCAAGAACCAGGTTCCAGTGTAAGAAGTGCTTAAAGCCACTGTGTTTGGAACCACCTTGTTTCGAGGAATTCCATACATTGGAGTAGGCTGATTCTCTGTTTTATAGTGATTTTTATAAAAATAGTTGACATTAGTTTACCTATAGTATCATTATTTCAGTACGATGGATGGATGGATGTGTGATGATTGATTGGATCTGTAGAATTTGGGGGGGGGGGGGTGTTGGCTCGGTGCTCGATACAAACTAAAAGTTATCCAAAATCGAAGACTATCGCGGTTGTGACATTATAAATAGGATAGAAAACGAATTTACCACGTGAAATTTGTAGGACCCGACGTTTCGGTGACGTTGTCTACCCTAGACAAAGGCGGCTGCAACGTCACCGAAACGTGGGGTCCTACAAATTTCTCGCGGTAAATTCGTTTTCTATCCTAAAAAATAAAAGTTATCCATCTCTGATACTTGGTAATAACTGTATTTCATCATTAGGTATAATTTTATGTACCAACTGATAAACTGTATGACTCACACTGAGAAAAATATTAGATTGATTCTTACATAATGTTTTATATAGAATAACGATGTTTTACTCTAAAATCGAAGACTATCGCGGTTGTTTGACATTATAAATAGGATAGAAAACGAATTTACCGCGTGAAATTTGTAGGACCCGACGTTTCGGTGACGTTGCAGCCGCCGTTGTCTACCCTAGACAACGGCGGCTGCAACGTCACCGAAACGTCGGGTCCTACAAATTTCACGCGGTAAATTCGTTTTCTATTCTATTTATGAGGTTTTACTCGAAATTTTGTTGTATTACAAGGAGTTTTGATGAAACTCCATTACTCGATTATATGTATCATTATATTTTAACATGATTCATGTGTCCGACTAACCGTACGTATACTACTACATGCTGCCATGTTAGAAGCGAGATCCCAAGTCGCACCTAATGAAATATACGTAATCCTTGTTGAAACATGCGTATTTCCGTGTATTACAGCGCTATATTTTTCTCAGTGTACAGCTTGTTTGTATCGGCAAGCCACAAGTTGCCGCCGTCGCTCACTACTCACTACCGTTGAATAAGCCGATACTCCGCAATTTTTTAATTGTTTATATTTTTCTATGTTTCGTTTGTATTCTATTTTTTTTATTCATACGTAATCACGCTGTGATGTAACATGATGTGTTTTTTGTGATACATTATAAGTTTTTATCAAATGTGGCAATTTTTAAACGTTCATGTATTTTGTACTGGAAATTTAGTACCAATAAAAAAATTGAAAGCATAAGTCGCATAAAATATAATTGATAAAATCCAATCTTGTCAACTTTTTTCACTTAGATTTTTTTTGTCAAATTTTTCTATGTTTCCTTTGTATATAAAGAAACCAATACATGTATACCTAATCCAACTGATGAAAGTTTTTATTTTAGTCGGTACAATTGTTTTATTTGTTTATTTTGTATTACATGTTTGTTTTATTTTTATCAAATGAGTGTTGTTACTATAAAATTTTGTACTGGAAATTTAGTAAATAAAAAAAAAATGGTTTGTTGAGTTTTCTTCTAGGATTTTTTAATAATAATAATTATTATTATTATAAATAGCTTTTAAAACGAATTTACCGCGTGAAGTTTGTAGCACCCGACGTTTCGGCGATGTTGCAGCGGCCGCTGTCCAGTCTACTCTGGATAACGGCGGCTGCAACGTCGCCGAAACGTCGGGTGCTACAAACTTCACGCGGTAAATTCGTTTTTTAACCACTTTGTATAATGCCTTTGCCATTATTATAAAATCAAAAACTTAACGCGTTTGTTTGACATTATAAATAGCTTTATAAACGAATTTACCGCGTGAAGTTTGTAGCACCCGACGTTTCGGCGATGTTGCAGCGGCCGCTGTCCAGTCTACCCTGGACAACGGCGGCTGCAACGTCGCCGAAACGTCGGGTGCCACATAGTTCACGCGGTAAATTCGTTTATAAAGCTATTTATAATGTCAAACAACCGCGATAATCTTTTTCATAATAATTGCAAAGGCATGATACAAATGTGGTTAAAAAACGAATTTACCACGTAAAGTTTAGACACCAACGTTTCGGCGACGTTGCAGCCGCCGCTGTCCAGTCTACCCTGGGCAACGTCGCCGAAACGTCGGGTGCTACACACTTCACGCGGTAAATTCGTTTATAAAGCTATAATGTGAAGCAACCGCGATAGTCTGATTTCATAATAATTGCAAAGGCATACAAAAGTGGTTAGAAGTTTTTCGAATGTATTGAAAACTTGACGCTTATTAGATGTCCAATAACTAATTATTATACTCCAGTCACATTTCATAGAAGAAACTAGAAAATCACACTCCGAATTTGCCTAAACAAATGAGCACGCACCGCGGCGATATTGCATAGACAGGCGCGCTGCCTAATTTTATCGATATTCGCGAAATCGCGGGGTGCGCATACCTATTTGTTTACGTAATTAGTATGAAAGAATTACCATATTTTGAGTGTGATTTCCTATAGTTTTTCTATGAAATGTGACTCTTTAGAGTATAATAATTAGTTATTAGACATATAATAAGCACATAATAACACAATATATTTGAAAAACTTTATCCACTTTTGTATTATGACCTGTCAAAATTAATACCAAATTTTCGTCACCGACTCGCAAAAGTTTGGATTTTTCTGTAATATCAGACAAAGTTGAAAAGTCTGGTATGATTTTATAAGAAGTGTAGTGTAGTGGAAAAGTTATTATGAAAGAATTTCATATAAATAAAGTCCCTAAATAGTCAGAAATACAAAATTAAAAAAAAAAATTTTTACGAGGAGACATCAAATTTTTCTTGGTTATTATGACTGAAAAACTAAATATTTTTGTATGCAAAGAAGTAAAACAAAATAATGGTTTTGGTAAAGCATTTAATAAAGAACATAACTGTAAATACAATTTCCGCATAGACTTTCGTGTTTTGTGATAAAAACATCGAAATGATAAATAGGCGAGTTTTTTCACTTCGCCAAATTTGTAATTTGTCGCCATTATTATCTTAATTGATTTACGAGATAAGATTATAATGTTTTATATGTCAAATTTCAATGCGATCATTTTACAGTTCTTCTTTTTACGATCCGTATAGTGGTTTACAAGTTATGGTCGTTTTTATCAAGGTCGTCGACTGGCGTTGATTTCGCGCGCGAAAATGTCGCGCGCAAAAGTGATGGGTGAGTTTTTACCTCGCAACAGGAGGGGTTAACCGGCAGAAAGCATTTAACTTGGCATGCATCTACCTATCTCTCATGTATATGCTTCAATGTAAAAGTAGGAAAACGTTGCAATAGTATTGGTGCCCTTCCCCCCCCCCTCTTTTGTGTACCTCATCAACAGGGAGCTAGTGGGCCCTGTTGGAGTCAACCTTCGGGCGCTCCTAGACGGTTAGCGCACCGTGCTGCGTGAGTCAATCGATTGTGCATTCTGACCGACAGCCGGGGTAGTCTGGAATTAGACTGTCTCCTATAGAGCTTGGGTAGTTGTTTACCTTACGGTAAGTGCTCTTGAAACGACCAATCGGCTACCCGATTCCGGGTGAAAGCCGGATAAAGGACGCCGTGGTCCGCGATAGATTCGGTAGACACCGTATCACCACTGCGTAAGGGAGAGGACCGCGAAAGCGACCTCGAACCTGTAACCAGTCGGGAGACCGGAGTAATCTGGTTGCAACTGGAAGTAAGGGCGCGAGTGTTGCCCCGCTGGGTGGTTAACCTGGTTATCTCGAGGTAAGGCGTTGGCTTCTTACGGGCATGTGGCGTATCTAGACAGTGGACTGTTTTGTCCAAAGTCTTCTGCGCTCATCATGTTACCTAAAAACATATTGTTTAAGACTAGCTTTACAAAATTTCATCTGAACGTATCAGCAAAGCTGCCTGTCCAGAATAAATAATAATATTAAATACAGTTGTAATAAATAATAAAAATAATAAACCCATGTAAATCATAACAATAATAATAAATACGCTTATTATATATTGCAATATATATCCTATATTACTCATAATCTAAAATAATTTAAAAAATATACAGAATATACTGAAAAAAATAAATTCAATGATTATGAAAAGTTTTATGTGTAACACGTTAGAAAGAAATGAGAAACAATAAAACTACGTTAAAAATGAAATAATAATATCATGTTACTATAAAATAGAACATTACATGTAAATATTTAAATGTAAATTAATAATTAAATTGACAATAAAAATATCCTAATTAGAAATATTAAATCCACGGAAAGCTATATTTTTTTTTATACCTAGAACACAATGAAAATTCTACTAAATAATCTCGCAGAAAAAAAATAGAGTAAAAAGGAATTTAGTAAATATTCCTAATGCAACGAAAAATGACACGTCTATGGGAAAGTTGATCACAGTGAATGAATTCAGGAGATGAGCAAGATAATATCCGAAATGAAAGATCAGTTAAAAGACGCTCATAGTTACTGTGCTGAGCCGGTTTATAGGTAGCAAAGGGTTTCGTGCAGCTTGGGCCATAGATTCAAATTGAATTACCGCTCACGCTGTAATACAACAGATAGAGTCCGCTTGACTTAGGACCCGTAAACAGTATGGAGGACGGAGGTTACCTGCAGGTTGACTCCAGACGGAGATATCCTACCAAAACTGGTATTTAGGGGGAGAGGCTGCCTGCTGGGCATCTTTTTCGGTACCTCGTCGAAAGGCATTAGCCTCTAACAGGCTTGTTGACAAAGCTAGGCAGTAGATTGTCTTATCTCTACGTTCATACCGCGGCTGAGAGAATTATCACATATCGTTTTTTTTCTTTAGCCACAAGGCTGATGCCTTTTCGTGGAACCCGCATTGTTGCATTTCGGCAACATCTTCTAGGTGGGCATTTATAGCATCACGCAGTCAAATACTCAGGCGGTCACCCATCCCAGTATTGACTGCGGCCAACGCTGCTTAACTTCGGTAACAACGAGGAGAACCGGTGTCAACGCCTGGGGTAACGGGTTCGCCCCTTGTAGTCGACACCACCTTACTTTCCTGGGCCTGCCATATCCTTACTGCTACTTGCGGTGTGGCCGTGCAGTTATCGCAAATGTGGCAAACGTCAAAACAATTCGGAATAGCTCACGATTAAACTACCAGAGCGAGCGATGCAATGGTCTTACTACTTTCAAAGGTACAGGCTCATTAAAAAAAATATATAGTTTAAAAACTTTTAAAAGTCACGCTTTAATAGCAATGTGAATTAACGTAATTTATATATAAGAAATTTTGCTGTTGAACGGTAAATTAGAATTTAATTCCCTAAATATTCGATTTTCCATGCGTAGGTAAGTAACGAATCTGTTGAAATTGCACGTAGTACACCCCTACGTTAATAGCGATATGTACACCAACGTTATAGAGAGACGGAATCCCGAAAATTATTGTCAGTTTGCCTTATTTTGTAAATAGGAAAATATTGCTTTTATGCTAATCGATCCATAATGTATTTACATCATTGAATGTGACACTCCATTTTTAAATTTAAAGACGCTCTGGCAACAATGGATTAATTATTTTAATAAATATCAATGGTACATACCAACCTAAACTACGCTATGGGGCAGACGGCGCATATTAAATTCCGCGTTTACACTACTAAGCTCAGTACAATATAATGGAAAATAAAATAGAAATACAAAATCACCTAAGTAGCACAAATTGTAAAAGTTGAATTGCAAACTTTGAACTTTATGTAACGATTCGTGTAACATTTGTAGTTGAAAGATTACCTTTTATTATGATTATGCAATATGATTTTTAGAGTAGTATGAATTAAAAATTGTATTATATCAAATTTATTATACCTACTTAATAAAAAATAAAAATAAAAAAAACATAAAAAGTCATGTAGTTCATCAAAGCAGGACTTCTTTGTCAGCGGATTCTTCAGGAGTAAAGTCCCTTAGCGATTGACTCAGCATCTCGTAGCCGACCATGACATTTTTGACTGCCCACTCCTCAGTATCTGAGGATAGTATATTGTACGGATGAGCATATGAGTCTCCGATGAACCCTGTGGTTTAGTTCCGTTAGAGCACCTCGAATCAAAACTCGAATATATTCGGTCGGTTTTGCACTACATAATAACGGTACTAATTATTGTTATTATTATTATTAATTCTGGACATCCTGCTTTAATGTTAAGTCCAAATATGATCTTGTAAAGCAAGTCATACATAATTTTAACAAGTTTTTAGATAAAAATCCAGTCTGTTTTTAAATTGAGTGATAGAGTTTGCACTAATCACTTCAAAACGGCGAAAACAGCGGGCTGCCTCACACCCTCACTACCATATTTGACCGGATTTCTCCATTCCCCAGTCTGGTCACAAGTTTGAAGTTGCTTTCGCGACCTCTACCTGGTGTTAGCAGTAATTCAGTTTGAATTTCTCTCGGACCGTGGTGCACTTTGCCCGTCTTTCACAAGTAATCGGGTGGCTAACGGACTTCGAACGACTACCTACCGCATTCTCAGGCTTCGAATTCTCTGGTTGGCCTCAAGCAGTCGAAGTCCTTCGTTTGCAAACACGAAAGACTATCTAATGACACTCCAGTAAAGGAATGCAATGGAAACTCGATAGGTCCGTTCAGTTTGCAGCAGACACGATGGCGATTCTGAAAGACGTCAACGCTCCACCCGTCAAATGGCAACTGGCAATGGCTTGCTTTAGCACGTGAGAAAACTACCAGCAAAAAGCAGTACAGTTTGTTACCGCGCATCATTTCTACTCCTAGGGCACCCTGCCTAGCCTGACTTGCAATCTCCCTTTTATAAGTGTGACCATTGCAGCGTAGTTCGCGTGACTATTGTCATTTCACTGAGTATTAGATGGCTTGTTAGCGTTCCCCACCCCAAACGCCCGCGGCAGTTTCTATACTATATTCAGTAAAAAATATGTATAATAAAATTGTTGAAATATTAAACTTTATTCTATAACCACCCTAAACCTCATATCGCATAATCTTACTAAAATATATAATTACAAATGTTAGGTACTTGAATCGTTACATAAAGTTGAAAGTTTATTTCAATTTTAAAAGAACCCGCAAGGGTATAGAATTTAAAAGTAATGTATTATTTATAATTCTATTATCAATGATATGTGTCATATAAAAATAAAGATGGCAATCTCCACAAAATATATAAATTGAACTAATGATGCAAAATTATTCATCTGTAGAACACTAATCTTCCGATTAATATTGGACCCGACAATAGCGGCTAAATCCAATACTTTTTGCTGTGTTTCTAACAACGTTCGCATCAAAATCGTATGTCTCCAATGTTGTTTGTTTCGAACATGGCAACCTCCGAATTAGTCAATCAGAACACAGCAGTTAGTATGGTGGACACACACGATTCCGCAACAAATCCAGCAATGTCCACTATGAGTCAACAAAAACGGCAATCTCCTTATGTTTGCATTTTATCTTTTTGCATTTTATCATAATTTTAACTTAGGAATGGTTTAACTCACAGAGCCCCAATTGGCCTATATCGGTCACAACACGATTCAGCGAGACGGCCCCGTTTTAATTTAATTTTAATTTAATTTGTTTTATTTTATTATGTTATACTATGTTAATATGTTTTATTTTAATTATGGGTACAGTGGTTTGGCAGTAATTATTGTTTTGGTGAGACAGTCATAATTCAATTTTTCAACTAATTTGTAATGGACATCACATTGTCGATCGGCTGAGGGGCCGAGGCCTGAAGGTTTAAACCCGCTCACTCCGTAACATCCGATTGGGGACATTTATGTCGGCCGCCTAAATACCGAAACGTCCGCTACCGGATAAAGTGCTCGCCGCTGCGAAAAATGCAATTTACGATTCGAAACGTCGTACTATATGCTTTCTGAGGGCGCAACGACATGTCCAAAATATCTTTAATTCAAGATTTCTGTGTGGCAATATCAAACGGCGATTTAAAAAGTGACCATAGACGTCAAAACGGCAGTGTCCATCGGCCACCTCCGCGGCCGCGTATAGTTCCGCGAAATGGTTGATAAAAACAGTGTTTTGTGCAGTGTTTTGTGCCATTTACTGGAGAACAGTGAGTAATTTGCATGTTTAAGTAGTTTAGGCATGAGGATTAGTCAATTGAGATAGTCCATTTGCTGTTTTTCACGAATTTTTAAAGAAAACAATTCGGCGACAACAAACGGCTCGCGAAAAAATGGTTGTTATTATTTTGTAATGTTTATGAAATATCCCGATATATTGCGAAATATGACGTAATGTCGCTTTAATTTACTAACAAAATAAGTATTGCTTCATTTACATCCTAAGTTATCACATATTTAGGCGTATTTTGAAAATTATATCTTGTTTTGTAAAATGAATCGCGCAAAGAAACTTGTTTTGATAATTACTATGAGAGAATAAAGTGCGATTTTCCATAGTTTTTCGATGAAATGTGACTCTTTGGAGTATAGTAATTAGTTATTAGACATATAATAAGTCTATGATAAGTCTATGATATGACAATATAATTGAAAAAATCTAACGAATTTTATATTATCAGCATTCAAAGTTTATTATTAAGTTCGGACGCGGAAACTCTCAAAACTTTAGATTTTTCTATAATATCAGACAAAGCCAAAGTTCTGGTGTGATTTCTAAGAAGTGTGATGTAGTAATAAAGTTATTTTGAAAGAATTTCATATAAAAAAATACCATAAGTAGTCACAAATTAAAAATTAAAAAAATTTTTTTTTTACGAGAATACATAAAATTTTTCTTGGCTGAATAAATAAATATTTTTGTATGCAAATAAGTAAAAAAAAAATATCTTTTTGGTAAAACATTTAATAAAGAACATAACTGTATTTACAATTTTTGCATATTTTACGTATTTTGTGACAAAAAAATCGAAATGATTTTATAGGCGAGTTTTTTCAGTTTGCCAATTTTGTAATATTTATTCATTATTATCTTAATTGTTACGAGATAAGGTTATAATGTTTTATATGTCAAATTTCAATGCGATCATTTTTCTCTTTATCGTTTTTAAATACGTTTAGTGGTTTATAAGTTATGATCGTTTTTCTCAAGGCCGTTGACTCGCGTCGATTTTTTGCCCGAATATGTCGCGCGCAAAAGTGATAGGTGAGTTTTTACTTCGCGACAGGAGGGGTGATATCACTTTTATCTGCTACTGTTTCTGTTTTTTATAAAAGGTTTTTTTCGTTTTCTGCAAATAACGGTTTTATGGAGGTTGCCGTCTTTGTTTTTATATGACACATATATCCGGCTACCTATGTACTAATTATAATACAGCACCAAAAAAACTTTAAAATTTAGCAATATGATAGGATTTATAATGTAGCAAAATTTAAAAAATATACACAAACAATTTGTAAAAAGTTTTAGTTATGTAAAAAATTAGAAGTGAGAAAAAATAAAACTATCCACATTGGTATCCAATAGCGGTAGGTAGAATATCGTTTATATTGTTTATTAGCATTACTTTACCTACAACTAGATGGCCCAACGCGCTTAAACGCTCGTCATACTTATATATATAACAGTCAAGTTCTTCAAAGTTGAAGAACTTGACTGTTATATATATATATAACAGTCAAGTTCTTGAACTTCATAATTAAAAAAAAAATTTTTTTTCCATTTTTTTAATCAAAAGTTGCTTACCTGCTCGTACTGATTCAGACCCTTGAAGTATACCGGTTAATTAAAACTCACCCTTTATATTAGCATGCGTGCGGTAGCACCCCCTATAAACACATTTTCGAGGGTTGAAAACATGCCGTCGTACAATTCATTCCCATGGCTGGCTTTCTAAGGGTTAAGCAGTGAAATAAGCAAATTATCGGGACGGAAAATATGATATAGCTGGCTTTGATATTGAAATTTGGATCTGGCGGTTTTTTTTAGGGAATCTAAGATCTGACTGTTTTGCTGACCTTAGGCTGTGATGTCACTAAAAACAGAGGAGTTCGAATTGTACGCCATTAATCGGCAGACAGAACAATTAAATATCGTTAAAACTTCCTGATGTGATGGGTCCGCCCGTTGTAGTTGACACCTCCAAGTACGCCATTATTCGCTATGAGAGTTTTTTAAATGATTGCATCGCTCTAATTGGAGGTACATTTATGGCAGCGCTTGAACACTATTTGTCATGGAGGTAAAAATTGATAGTTAATTTTTCAGAATGTTTCCAGAAACTTTTAATCTTGTTCTTGTGCTGATCCCAAACCATTTATTTACCACAAACGGTAACTGCTGTGCCGCATCCACACGCTTGCCACAAACGCTTGGCAAGCAAACAAGTGTATGGATGGCTAGCAAGAGTTTTCCACAAGCTTTCTTTGATTTGCGAGCAAAAACCGACTCGGTCGGATCGGCGGTAAGCGCTTGTAAGCCTACACACGCCAAACCTGCTCCTGCTGCATCCAAACGCTTAATGCGAACCACTGCTAAAACGCTTGGCAAAAAAAAAATGAAATCGAAATTAAAAAAATCATTTTTTATCAAAATTATAATTTTCAAACAAATAAAATAAAATCGAAACACTTAAATAGAAAGCAACCTGTACACGTACGTGATTTGGCCAGCCATGATAGTAGCAGGTGCGCCGAAAAGTAATTCACTGCTTAACACAGATTTTAATAGCAATGTGAACTAAACAGTAAATATTTTGAAATATTAAGATATTGTTCTACAGCGATAGAAAGTGCTCTAACTCAATACAGGTAAATTGATTTTAAATTACTGTAAAAGGGGAATAAAGTAATTGGAAAAAAAAACATATTTTTAAAAAGCGTGGGTGGCTTGATATCAATTGGTAAAATATTTCATTGTGGTAGCTATTTTTAAATAGCTACCAGCGTTATTATGAAAATAGAGTAGAAAAGATCTCACGTTTTTTAAAATTAATATTTTTTTTTGTTGTCAATTACTTTATTCTCACTTTAAACTATTTATTTATCGACTACGTCATTTATGTAACTATATTGAATATCTGGGGCACGTGCTGTGGCATGACAGATATCAGCTGCTCCAACTGATATTGATGGGCGAAATTGATGGTAAACGACGCCGTGGAAGGAGGAAAAAGTCGCGGTTGTGCAATGTCGGAGAGTGGACCGGGATCACCAGTACGGAACAGCTTTTCCGGATGGCGCAAGACCGACAGAAGTATTCAGAGCTAACGGCCAACCTCCAGTAATGGAGAGGCACTTCGAGAAGAAGAAGAAAAGTTACTGTAATACTTTCTATCGCTGTTAAACAATATATTTATATTTCAAAATTGTTTTTTACTTGTTAATTCACATTGCTATTAAAAGCTGTTTTTTTTAACTTTTTAAACTATAATTTTATTTAAATAAGCTATTACATGTACCGTTGAAAGTCGGTAGTAAGACCATTGCATCGCTCGCTCTGGCTCGCATCATCGCTTTTGACGTTTGCCACATTTGCTATAACTACTGCCAGACCGCAAAGAGCAGTAACGATATGACCGGCCCAGGTAAGTAGGGTGGTGTCGACCACAAGGGGTGAACCCGTCACCCCAGGCGTTGACACCGGTTCTCCTCGTTGTTACCGAAGTTAAGCAGCGTTGGCCGCAGTCAATACTGGGATGGGTGACCGCCTGAGTATTTGACTGCGTGATGCTATAAATGCCCACCTAGAAGATGTTGCCGAAATGCAACAAGGCGGGTTCCACGAAAAGGCATCAGCCTAGTGGGAAAAGAAAAAAAAACGATATGTGATAATTCTTTCAGCCGTGGTATGAACGTAGAGATAAGACAATCTACTGCCTAGCTCTGTCAACAAGGCTGTTAGAGGCCAATGCCTTACGACGAGGTACCGAAAAAAGATGCCCAGCAGGCAGCCTCTCCCCCTAACTACCAATTTTGGTAGGATATCTCCGTCTGGAGTCAACCTGCAGGTAGCCTCCGTCCTCCCTACTGTTTACGGGTCCTAAGTCAATTAAGTGGCCTCTATCTGTTGTATTACAGCGTGAGCGGTAATTCAATTTGAATCTATGGCCCAAGCTGAACGAAACCCTTTGCTATCTAAACAGGCCCAGCACAGTAACTATAAGCGTCTTTTAACTCATCTTTCATTTTGGATATTATCTGGCTCATCTCCTGAATTCATTTACAGTGATCAACTTCCCATACACGTTTCATTTTTCGTCGCGTTAGGAATATTTATTAAATTCCTTTTTCTCTGATTATTTTTTTGCGAGATTATTTAGTAGATTTTTTATTGTGTTCTAGGTATAAAAAAAATAGCTTTCCGTGGATTTAATATTTTTAATCAAGATATTTTTATTGTCATTTTAATTGTTAATTTATATAATAATATATACATGTAAGGGTCGATTTTATAGTTTCTTGATATTTCATTTTTAAATTAGTTTTATTGTTTCTTATTTCTTTCTAACGTGTTACACATAAAATTTTCATAATCATTAAATTTATATTTTCAGTATATTCTGTATATTTTTAAAATTATTTTAGATTATGAGTAATAGGTATAGGATCTGTATTGCATTATATAATAAGGGTATTTATTATTATTGTTATGATTTACATGCGTTTATTATTTTTATTATAAACCTATGTAACTCTTGCACTAATGACTTCCAACGGTAGTTTATTCAACATGTCCACCACTCTTTTTTGCAGAACGAGTTTTGTGCTGTGACCTCGAAGATTTGTGTTGACGTTGAATTTATTTGTAGGTATATATTCTTTAGCTCAGGTACATCTTACAGGTCAGGTACATCTTAATAATTTGCGAGAATTGTATATATCCAATCTGGTCCATACGTTGTCTTCTTTGTGTATGAGTAGTCAGTCTAAGTAATTTCAAGCGATCTTCATAATTCCTATTCTTCAGGCCCACTGTCGTTTTGGTCGTTTTCGTTTTGGCGTTTTGGTAACCCCCTGTAGGCTGCCGATTTAAGGAAAGAATGATTTAATGAAACCTATACACAATTTGTTTTATAATTTGTATTATAATTTACCTCTAGTTACTAAACTTGGTATGGTTAGATATATGAAAATATTATAATAAATTAATGACTTTGTTTTTGTATTTTTTGACTTAGTGTGGTGTCTGTCCATAGCGTAGTTCCGGTTGATATGTACCATTGATATTTAATCAAATTATTAATTCATTATTTCCAAATGTTCATTCTTCCATTATTACCAAAACATCTTTAAATTTAAAAATTGAATGTCATATTTAATGATGTAAAAATAGTTATAATAATTTACGAAATAAGGCAAACTGAGAACTTTCCGGATTCCGTATTTATATTAGGTTGGCGTACATACCTATCGCTCTTAATATAAGGATGGGGCCGTCCACATGTTAAGTAATCATCGAGGAACTAGGGAGTGGGGAGGGGGGGTTTGAGCTAATGATTACGCTTGATTAAGTTGGAGGAGAAGGGGGGGGGGGGTGCTTGTCCTGATTACGTAATCAGCGTTGGCCACTGCATCGCGATTATTTTGGTCTAAACCTGCACGGAAATACCGAAGTGCCGCTCCGAAGATACTCCACGCGCTCCTAGGCGATCCTCGTCGCCCGGGCTGTTCCTGGAAGCGCTGGCAAGCCGGTGGCCGCTCTGCAACTCTGGACTAGCGCTCCGCTGCACTCTCCAACTCGATCTTTGAAAGATTAATGTGGTTGTGTGGCGCATCGACTATGGCGGATTTACACATGGAATTTCTAAGTACATATGCCAAAGCGTTTCCACTGCTCTCGGGACCGTAGGCTCAACGGAGGCCGTCGAGGAGTGGAAGCAATTTGAAAACAAGTAAAAAAGGGCACGAAGGATCCGGAGCTCTGCCTCATTGTGGAAGAGTCGTCAAACGCTTTACAAACGCTGGGTTCACGATTCATCACAATTTCCGAAATTCGGTTAATTACGTAATCGGAATCGGAAGGGGGGGGGCAGGCCGCTAATTACGTCTAATGATATGGGGGACGGGGGGGGGGGGGGGACAGGGAGGTCGAAAATACCAAAAACGTAATTACGTAATATGTGTGTGGTACGAGCAATTTGAAAAATGTTCGTTATTTAAAGTATATACATGGAAAATAAGTTATTTGAAGAAATACATTTTAATTTCCCGGCTCACCAACCGACCAGGAGGGAAAGTATTGTAAACGCGCGTTGAGTTGAAGACGGAAATACCCTTTTTAAACCCCCCTGAGACGATTAGGATTATTTCCAGAATTCCAGAATATATTCCAGAAAGCTTGTCTGTGTGCCTGTCTGTGTGTCTATTCCTCCACGATAGCGCCCAAACGGTTAATCCGAGTGAACTGAAAATTTGTATAGGTATATTCATCATTTGGTCATAGCAAGAGTTGAAAAGATTGTAGTTGAAATTGTTTCACCAGGAATGGCATTGGTTATAAATATATCCCTTAAATGTTATCCTTAGACTAGAAATTCGGTACACAAATGTCTAGTTGGACCGAAATCACATTGTAAAGTTTTGGTTGAAGTATCTTATATACAAGCCATACTAGAGTTGCCAACTACAACGAGCGAACCCGTCACCTCAAGAAGTTTTAACTATAGTAGATCGTTCTGTCAAACAAGAGGTGAGCGCAGAAGACTGTACCAAACAGTCCACCGTCTAGTTACGACACATGCCCGTAAGAAGCCAACGCATTACCTCGAAAAACCAGGTTAACCACCCAGTGGGCCTACACTCGCGCCCTTACTTCCAGTTGCAAAGATTACTTCGGTCTCCCGACTGGTTACAGGTTCGAGGTCGCTTTCGCTCTCCTCTTCTTACGTAGCGGTGATACGGTGTCTACCGAATCTATCGCGGACCACGGCGTCCTTTATCCGGCTTTCACACGGAATCGGGTAGCCGATTGGTCGTTTTAAGAGCAGTTGCCGTAAGGTAAAAAACTACCCCCGCTCTATAGTAGACAGTCTAATTCCAGACACCCCCGGCTGTCGATCAGAATGCACAATCGACTGGCTTACGCCGCACGGTGCGCAAAATGTCTAGGAGTGCCCGAAGGTTGACTCCTAGAGGAGACTGACCCGCAGGCCAGCGTCCTACTCTGGCTCCCCCTTCTGCGTGGAGGCCGCCGGATGAATGTTGACCCGTGAGTATGACCGATCCTGAACGAATGGGTGTTCGTGGCCAACAGGGCCCATTAGATCCCTGCTGATGAGGTACACAAAAAGGGGAGGGGGGGGGGGGGGGCAATACTCTCGCAACGTTTTCCTACTTCTACATTGAAGCATATACATGAAAGATACATGCATGCCAAGTTTCATGCTTTCTGCCGGTTGGGAACCATAACTTCTATTTTTTTGAGCTAAGGAGCCGTACCATTACACCTTTTTATGTATTATTATTATTATTAAGAAAATATTCGTGTATTTATTTATATATAATTTACATAAATGCAATACATGCCAATTTTGAATCATTGAACTTTCCATGGCAACACTTACATACCTAATTTTTTAAAATATTCACATTGCAACATTGACAACAAATGTCAAACCAAAGCGACGTTTATTTTGTGTTAACTGTTACTTGTTATACAGTGGTAATTATCAAACTGATTCCTCCGAGTTTTCCATTGTTATTGATATCGCAATGGAGAAGCAGGATATTAATGAAAGTAATGCAGATTTTAAAATAGAGGTTTTTAAAGAAGAGCTGTCAGACACGGGCGACGAACTCAGACAAAACATTCTATTGTTCGAAGAGGGTGAAACATGTATTATCAAACCAGAACGAAGCGATGCTGTTGAATCAGACGTCGACGAAGAGGCAGAAGATGTCGTTTTGGTAGAGGTCAAAGTATTGGTGAAGAGATTAGTTGATTTCTATTGCGTCGTTTGTGGCTGTAATATCGATACGAGTAAGCCGATGGGTTATTGGAAATGTCTGAAAGATATGGTGGAGTTGCTGTGCAATGTTTGCAGAAAGAAATTTGTGTGCGCGGAGTGTTACCGGGGGTTTAATTTTAAATGCAATATGAAAAAACACATCGAAGGGGTGCATCTCAAGATAAAGAAATATAAATGCGGTAAATGTGACAAAGCTTTCACTCATAATGGTCATTTAAACCGACATATAAAATCAGTCCACCGCCAATGGAAGTATTCGTGTCAGGAATGTGAGAAAGCTTATTCTGAACGCGGTGACTTAACTAGACATATTAACTTCGTACACCGAAAATCAATTAATTTTAAATGTTGGATATGTGAGAAACCATTTCCAAGTCAAGCAACAGTTAAAAGACACCTCAACATGGTCCATCGCAAAATGAAGGAATTTAAATGTAAGCAATGCGAAAGCGCTTTCTTTCGTCAATCTGACTTGACAGTACATACGAATTCAGTCCACCTGAAGTTGAAGCCATTCACCTGCAAAACATGCAAACGCGGCTTCTCAAGACAAACACATTTAAATATACACGTGAACTCTGTTCATCTTAAAGTGACGAATTATATTTGTGCTGAATGTAACTACGCATGCTCATACAAGCAAAATTTAGTTAAACACATTAACACAGTTCATATGAAATTAAAACCATTTATTTGTACGACATGTAAGCGTACGTTTGGCCGAATATGTCAGTATAAAAAGCATGTAAGTTGTGGGAGTTGTTCCTTTAGAAACACTCAACAGCAGCGTTAGATTAACCGCATTTAATCTCGGGAGTAATGTGTAATGTATTAATGTAGGCTAGCTGCCTGTGCGCGCATTGCGTGGTCATGTTTATGCTTTCGAGTATTTCTGTGAACTTTCGTGTGAACTCTGTTTTTCTTATCGTGAAAAAGTTGATGTGGGCTGATTGTAATTACCCTTGAACGCGAAAAGAATTCGTAGTTTTTAAAACAAAATTTAAACACTTTGTTTGTACGAAGTGTAAGCGTGTGCTTGGCATGAGAGATAAGGATAATTAATGATTTTGTTTTTTTTAGAATAAAGAATGATTTAGATTTAAATTCATAAGGACGCCCTAATTTTTTAATGAAAATAATACCGATGTGCACAGTCTGGCCAATAAGAGTAGAAATCAATTGGACGTGGGGGGGAGGGGATATTTTTATGTGGCAACACTAACCCTTATGACATATTTTTTCCCTCTTGGTTCAGTTTATGAAATTGCGTTCGTTTTGTAAGTAATTCTCGTTATTCATATTTGTTTTAAAATTGAACAATTTTCGAAGCGGAGAAAGATAAGTCCTTTTCAGTGTCTCAAAATGTACTTCTAGGTACATTTTGAGGTTAGAAACTCAAAATGTAGCTAGAAGTACCTTTAAAGGTTATGATTTGTTTAACATTTTTTATAGCTTACCCACAAATTGTTGGTACAACCTACCTCTCTTGATCGTTGTCAAAATTAATGATTATTTAACGGAAGCACGACTAAGGTATTTTCTTTTTCTTTCAATCTCATAATAATTCAAACGTCTATGTAGCGCGAAAGAATTAGTAACAGTGGAAAAACAAAGGTCTGAGTAAAATACACCTCTTAGGAGGTTTTACTGAGCCAAATCCTTAGATTCTTTAATCTAACACTTACTGTGTTGCATTATAAATATTTTTTCCCAAAACTTAGCGTGTAGGTACGGTTTTCGGCCAGACTGTGTTTGGGAATTAGTTAAATGTTTTTACCGTATATAAACCATAAGTATATTATGATAACTGATAATTGTGTTGTTTAAAAAGGCTTTATTTTATTAGGTTGCCTCTTCTTCTTTTACTATAATGCCTTTGTAACCTGTATGTATGTATATATCTTTCTATCTATCAATATAACGGAATCTTTTAAAATAAATTTCGCAATTTTTCTAACGTCTGAATGATCAGACATATGACATTGGAAATTTTGGATTTTTTTATTTTTAATATATTTTAATAATTACACAATATAATGGTGGATTTTTTTAGTTTCTTGATATTTGTTTTTTTACGTTGTTTTATATTTTTTCCATTTTATTCTAAATATTTTTCCAAGTGTATTCTGTATAATTTTTTTAAATTATGCTAGATTATGAGTAATATCAGATTGCTGTTTTTTATGCAATATTTTAATTAGTACGTAGGAATAAATGTGTATTATTATGATATTGTGCTATTATCAATATGATATTATTATGATATTATCAATATGATATTATTATTATGATATTATCATTATAATAATATATGATGTATCATTACGATATTAGAATTATAAATAATATATTAATTGTATGTTCTATATCCTTTTGGGGTGTTTTGAATTGAAATTAATTTTGAACTTTGAACTTTATGTAACGATTCATGTAACATTTGCATTTATACGAGTACCTTGTATTATGATTATCGGATATGATGTTTAGAATTGTATGAATTTTTAAAAAAATATTATAACAAGTTTACTATGCTTTTTTTAAATAAATATATTAATATCTCTATGATTTGTAATATAGCTCATCAGGGCAGTAATTGAATTTGGCAGCGCCTTGTTCAGGAGTATAGTCCCTTTGCGATTGACTCAGCATCTCGTAGCCGACCATAAACTTTTTATAAGCTTTTATATACCTTGCAATGTTTGTCAGTATGTTAGTCTGTTTAGGTCAACTTTTGCAAGCAGAATTAGAACCACTTCCTGTTATCCTATGAAATTGAAATTTCACATGTTGGTTCAGGTACGATGACAATGCATTTTTATATTAATCATGACCTGATTCTGCACCCAGGATTGGCTCCCGACGAGGGGACACCTCAACGGTCAACAGCACAGACACGAAATTTTGTACACGCATTCAATTATGATAGCCCGTTCTAAGTTTCAACATGACATGGCTGCTGTGCCCAAGGTTAGCTACCGACTAGGGGACTCCTCAACGGTCAACAGCACAAACACGAAATTCTGTATAGCATTCAAGTATGATGGTCTGTTCTATGTAAGTTCCACTATGACATTGCTGCTGTACCCAGGGTTGGCTCGGGATAAAGCATTTTAATAAAAGCTTGTTTTAAAAATGTGTTTTACTATTAACTTATTGACTGATGCACTGCTCGGTAACGGAGGATAGTTTATTGCATAAAGGAGCCAATAAGGCTCAGATGAAGTGCCTTATCATTAGGTAGCCTGGTCCTGTATATTAACGTAGTTCATTTGAAAATAAAACCATTTATTTTCAATTGCGATAGACGTATCTGTAAAAGACATGAACGTTCTGGAAGTTGTTTATTGAAACATACTCAACAGCAGCATCATATTAACCTCGATTAGTCTCGGTAGTAATGTGTAATGTATCGTAGGCTACCTGCCTGAGCACGTCATTGCGTGGTTATGTTTTTTGCTTTCGAGTGTCTCTGTGAACTTTCGAGTGAACGCTGTTCATCTTAAAGTGAAGAAGTTTATGTGTGCTGAATGTATTAACGCTTGCTCTGGATAAGGATATTAGTTTTAACCCCTGCAATTGCGGGGTAAAATTTAGCTGTCCTTTCTGACCAGACAGTTTTGCGCGTGACGTCGATGGTCTTAAAAAAACGACCATAACTTTTAAACCACTATACGGATCATAAAAAGAATAACTGTAAAATGATCGCATTGAAATTTGAAATATAAAACTTTATAACATTATCTCGTAAAACGATTAAGATAATAATGAATAAATATTACAAAGTTCGAAAACTGAAAAAAACTCGCCTATTCAATTTATTTCGATGTTTTTATCACAAAATACGTAAAATATGCAAAAATTGTAAATACAGTTAAGTATGTTCTTTATTAATGTTTTACTTATTTGCATACAAAAATTTTCAGTTACTCAGCCAAGAAAATTCGATGTATTCTCTTTAAAAAAAAATTTTTAATTTTATTTTTGTGATAACTTAAAAGTTGTTTTTTACATGAAATTCTTTCAAAATAACTTTTCCACTATATCATTCTTCTTAGAAAACACACCAAACTTTCAGCTTTGTCTGATATTACAGAAAAATCTAAACTTTTTTGAGTTAGCATTGTAAACTTGGTAACTTTGACGGAAACTTTGATAATACAAAAATGGTTAAGGATTTTCAAATAATATGTCTTATTATATGCTTATTAGATGTCTAGTAACTAAATATTATACTCCAGAGAGTCACATTTCATCGAAAAACAATAAAAAAAACCCAATCAAAATGTGATAACGAAGAGCGTCGGATAAAAAAATGTCCGATGTCAAATTACAAATCAAGTTGAATTGAGCAAAATATAGCCAATTTTGTGATTATATACGATGTAAATGAAATAATAGCTGTTTCATAAGCGAATTAAACGAATATTACGTCATAATTCGCAATTTTTCGGCCGTTTTACAACAAAAACAAACGAACATTTTTTGCAACGCGTGAGTAAGTCGAACTATTTTACGCGATAATTCGTAAAAAAAAGCAGATGATCTGTCCCAAATCAGAAATTCTCTTTCGGAAACCTTCCTAGAATGCAAATTACTTACGGTTTTGCAGGAAATAGCACAAAAATAACCCAAAAATCACAGAACACGGACGATGCACAAACGCTCTGCAGCCACGCGGCAATGGCGCCGACCACTGCGCCGGCGCGGCTTCGGGATACTGATGTTTGTAAAATATTTATCGCCAGAGAGTCGTCGATTAGAGTTGGACCGTTTCATGTATTCGATATCGGTTACTTTAAATATGCGGAAAGGATCGCAATTCGAGTAATAAATCGCATTTTACGCAGCGCGGAGCGCCCTAACCAATATTGATTAGAGACCATCTTCGACAAGTAATTGTCAAAACCAAGAATGGTTAACTCAAGTAGGAGGGGTTAAGGCACTCCATTACATCGATTCCTCCCACCTTGTCAACGTAGTGGTATTTACCGATGCAATGAGCCTCCTGCAGAAGCTTAGCTTCCCCTCTCTCAATAACTCGCCAACGCACATCGAAAATGAAATTCGCTGCAAATACGATGCCTTGGTGGCGGCCAACTTCCGGGTGATATTCTGCTGGATCCCTAGTCATTCGGGGATTAGGGGAAACGAGACGGTGGACGAGCTGGCGAATTCGGCTCGCACTTTCGGCTCCGAAGTCGATTGTCGTCTGCCTGTCTCCGACTTCTTCCCCTCGATAGACAATAAACTTTTAAAAAATTGGACTCAACGATGGCGCACTTCCTCTAACACAAAGGGCAAGAGGTTCTCACTTATCCAGGGCGAAATCCTTTCGAAGCCATGGTACCACCACCAGCCATTTAGTCGGAAAGAGATTTCGATAATCTGCCGCATGAGGATCGGACACTGCTCCACCCCATCGCACCTCCACCGTATTAATGTTCTCGCGTCTCCGCAATGCGATTGTGGACACGAAGATTGCACGCTGGACCATCTATTTTTTAACTGTCCCATCCTCAATAATTATCCGAGTTTTATCCCAGACCTTGTAAAATATAACATCCAACTCCCTCTATGTGTTCTCCACTTGTTATCCCTCAACTCTCCCAAAATTTATAAAGTAATATGTAAATTTATTTCCCTTAATAATATTTCTGTATAGTGTAATAGCTTATTTCACACCCTTTCCTTGTTTGTATCATCCCCAATAACCATGTTTTATGCTATAATGTACCTACATTTTTATAAATTACCCCTTGTTTCAGTATTGTGCCGACTTATACATGTAACTGTGCATGTGAAACTAACCTAGATGCCCTCCGAAAACGACTTGGCAGAAAAGCACCGACTATCGGTGATTGCCATGAAACAACAAGAAGAAGAAGAAGAAGCCACTGCTCGAGCGCTCGCCGACGGACGCCCGATCTTGGTATCCGCAACTATTCCGCGATCGCCTCTCGCGGGACCAAATAAACTTATTTTTTAGCCGTGAAGGGCGACAATTTTACTGTTGTGATCGATACTGAAATTTTCCGCAACCTCGATGATCGGTAAATGCCATAAGTACCTACTTCTAAGTCCGTCAATTCCATATCCGCCGTTTCATCCGGAACTTCCTGAGGGTTAAGTATTCTTTTAGTTTTTCCTCATGAGAGAAATGATTAATTTTCTCAAGAGCTGATTAGAAATAAAATACTTGCCATAAATATTTCCGGCATCCCACCAACCGCACAGCGGACGACTATTTCTGGCTCTGGCCTTCTCCCATGTTAGCTCTGTCGTGCCCTCCTCGCAGCGGGTTGCAAGTTCCCTGTCCGTACACAAAACAATGTTTCATTATGAGATTACAAAAAACCACTAGTGACCGCATGGATTCGACGGATAATATAGATTATTGATCACAAAATCGCACAATCATCTTCTTCTTCTTGTTGTTGTTTTATGGCAATCACCGATAGTCGGTGCTTTTCTGCCAAGTCGTTTTCGGAGGGCATCTAAGTTAGTTTCACATGCACAGTTACATGTATAAGACGGCACAATACTGAAACAAGGGATACTAATTTATAAAAATGTAGGTACATATAGCATAAAACATGGTTATTGGGGATGATACAAATAAGGAAAGGGTGTGAAATAAGCTATCATACTATTTTACATATTACTTTATAAATTTTGGGAGAGTTGCGGGATAACAAGTGGAGAACACATAGAGGGAGTTGGATGTTATACTTTACAAGGTCTGGGATAAAACTCGGATAATTATTGAGGATGGGACAGTTAAAAAATAGATGGTCCAGCGTGCAATCTTCGTGTCCACAATCGCATTGCGGAGACGCGAGAACATTAATACGGTGGAGGTGCGATGGGGTGGAGCAATGTCCGATCCTCATGCGGCAGATTATCGAAATCTCTTTCCGACTAAATGGCTGGTGGTGGTACCATGGCTTCGAAAGGATTTCGCCCTGGATAAGTGAGAATCGCACAATCATATTTAACACAAAATAAACGTCGCTTTGGTTTGACATTTGTTGTCAGTGTTACAACGTGAATATTTATAAAATGTAGGTATGTAAGTGTTGCCGTGGCAAGTTCAATGATTCAAAATTGGCATGTATTGCATTTATGTAAATTACATATAAATAAATACACGAATATTTTCGTAATAATAATAATAATACATAAAAAGGTGTAATAGTACGGTTCCTTAGCTCAAAAAATAGAAGTAATGGTTCCCAACCGGCAGAAAGCATGAAACGGCATACATGTATCTCTCATGTATACCGGTTTCTCCCGGCGGGATTGCATCCCGGCGCCACTGGACGGTTTGCGCACTGGTCGGCGAAGGAAATCGGCTGTGCATTCTGACAAATTTCTGACGAGTTTGCAGACTAAATATATATACTGTTTATACTGTTTCGTGGCCAACCCATCATGGGAGCTAACGGGCCCATGATGGGTTGGCCACGAAGACCCATGTGTTCAGGGTCGGTCATACTCACGGGTCAATACCCATCCGACGGCCTCCACGCACGGGGTGCGAACCTGGGTAGGACTCTGGCCAGCGAACCAGTTTCCCCTGGGAATCAAACCTCTGGCGCTCCTGGACGGTCTGTGCACCGTGCGGCGCAAGCCAATCGATTGTGCACTCCGACTAACAGTCGGGGGAGTCTGGAAGCTGTATTGTTTCCTATAGAGCGGGGGTGGTTGCGTACCTTATGGCGACTGCTCTTGAATTGACCATTGGTTATCCGATCCCGGGCGAGAGGCGGGCAAAGGACGCCATGGTCCGCGATAGATTCGGTATTTACCGTTTCACCGATTCGTAAGGGAGAGGATTGCGCAAGCGACCTCGAACTCGGAACCAATCGAGAGACCGGAGAAATCTGGTCACAATTGGAAGTAAGGGCGCGAGTGTCGCCCGCCAGGTAGCATTCCTGGCTATCTCGCGGTAAGGCGTTGGTCTCTTACGGGTTGTGGCGTAGCTAGACGTCGGACTGTTTTGTCCAAAGTCTTCTACGCTCACTGCAGGTCGATAGAACGACTAATCGTTAAAACTTCCTGTGGTGACGGGCTCGCCCGTTGTAGTCGACACCTCAAGATGTTTGTACTGTTATATGACTATTATACTGTTTCCTAAACAGCGGGGGTGGATGTTGACCTGTTGTCATATTACTCTTAAATCCGACCTTGGGATCTACTATCTTAATTGTTTTACGAGATAATGTTATAATGTTTTATATTTCAAATTTCAATGCGATCATTTTACAGTTATTCTTTTTATGATCCGTATAGTGGTTTACAAGTTATAGTCGTTTTACTCAAGGTCATTTACTTGCGCCGAATTTACGCGCGAAAATGTCGCCGGCGTAAGTGACAGCTGAATTTTTACTTCGCGATTGGAGGGGTTAAAAAGTAATAATCTAAAATTAAAGATTAATTTTGGCCAACGTATGTGCAATTAGCCAATTGGCTCTCGCTCTTTCCCATATTTTTTCCGTTACAGTGGTGCCGACTTGCTATCACCATTGATTTCTATCACTAACGGTGTGGCCATTGATTTATGGTGTGGCCAAGCATTGGCAAACGTAAAGAAATGGTATTTAGGAAATTTTAAAACTTTTTTATATAAATCAGCGCCATCTTTGAGATATACTATGAACTTCTTTCGATATAATAGAAAATATGAATTATTCGATTGAGATACCATTACTTAATTAAAGATTTTATTGAATTTACCATTGTGATAAGCGTAAAAAGGCTAAAAAATATTATTTATTTGAAGAAACCGCCATATAACATTTTGATTTCCAAATGCTCAGTAAAGCGCCATCTTGTGTATGTTAACAACTACTTCAGCTGTCATTCTTGTTTGTAAACAAAAGCAAACGTCAAAAAAATCTTCATTTTGCGAGGTTATTGATAACAAGTTATCTAATAAGCAGTATTGTTTTCGATTAATGTGTTACTAAAATGTGATGTTGCGCAATGGCGGAGTTAATCGCTTCGTTATCTTATGGAAGAACGGTAGAGGACATTTTTCGGTCGGAGAGGCTTGCTGATATCGTTTCGGAAAATGGCAAACTTCCAGCCGACAGGTAAGTTTTTCACTGTTTTTATAGTTGCAAACGTTGTTTTTTATTGTTGCCAACAATTTTTGTTTAATAGTTTTTCGTATAATATCGATGCCCTGTCGATGACTTGAAGGTCAGGCTCTTTAATTCTATACTGTTTTTCACAATGGCCAAGAATGTACAATGGCCAAGAATGTGCCAAATATGCACATCTAGAGACGGGCCAAATTATCGCCTAGTTAGATGTGCTATTGGCAGGAAAGGTCATGAGGGATGTGTTAAACCTCCCTATATTAATTATTATAAGAAGCAAATGTTACATGAACAATGAACTGTATACCTAATCTAAACAAGGTCCCATTAGCTACCCTTTGGGAGCTAATGGGCTCTTGCTGAGTTGGCCACGATGACCCATTCTGTTCAGGGTTGGTCACACTCACGGGTCAACACCCATCCGACGGCCTATACGCATGAAGTGCGAGCCTGGGTAGGACTCTGGCCTTGGTCAGTTTCCCCTGGGAATCAAACTTCTGGCGCTCCTGGACGGTCTGCGCACCGTGCGGCGTAAGCCAATCGACTGTGCACTCTGACTAACATATTGAGATGTCAACCACAATGGGCGAACCCGTCACCGCAGGACGTTTTAACGATTCATCGTTCTATCGACCGTGCAGTGGAACCCCCCGACTGTTAGTCAGTCGACTCTGATTAAAAGTCGGGGGAGTCTGGAAGCAGTACTGTTTCCTATAGAGCGGGGGTGGTTGCGGACCTTACAGCGACTGCTCTTGAAACGACCATCGGCCATCCGATCCTGGCTGAACAGCCGGGCAAAGGACGCTGTGGTCGGCGATAGATTCGGTATACACCGTTTCACCGCTTCGTAAGGGAGAGGACCGCGCAAGCGACCTTGAACTCGGAACCAATCGAGAGACCGGAGAAATCTGGTCACAATTGGAAGTAAGGGCGTGAGTGTCGGCCCGCCAGGTAACATTCCTGGCTATCTCGCGGTTAAGGCGTTGGCCTCTTACGGGCTTGTGACGTAGCTAGATGGTGGACTGTTTTTCTCCCAAGTCTTCTACGTTCACTCCAGGGAGATAGAACGACTAAGCGTTAAAACTTCCTAAGGTGACGGGCTCGCCCGCTGTAGTCGACAACCCAAGTTGTCTTATATCTGTACTTTTAGTTTAAAACGTATAACGTAGATTTAATTTGATTATTCAACATTTTACTGACAATTTGAATATTACGATGAATAATTTTACTACGTATCTTTTCGAATTACTAACTACTTCAAATATTATTGATACTGAATTAGTACTGAGAAACGCGAAGAGATGGTTGGATAGAAACTTATTGACCTTAAATATAAGTAAAACGAATTTTATGACCTTTAGCAAGACAAACACTGACCAACCAACTTCAACTATTAAGCTTCACTCTTGCATCAGAACGCAAGATTGCCAGTGTATGAATGTCGACAGGGTGTCCTCCATTAAGTACTTGGGCGTGATGTTAGACAACAGACTGCGCTGGGAGGATCATTTAACGAAGGTTGCGGCAAGACTGAGAAAACTTGTGTATTACTTTAGGAGTTTGCGGAACATCTTAGATTTCAATACGCTAAGAAGTGTCTACTTTGCTGTCTGCGAGTCGGTTATTCGATATGGCATTATAACTTGGGGCTGTGCGGCAAAAACGCTTCTGGCCACCCTTTACAAAGCGCAAAAGGCTATACTGAGGGTGATCAATAAAAAACCCCAAACATATTCTTCCGATGACCTTTTCCGAGAGTATAGAGTGTTGAGTGTGAGAAAAATGTTTGTGCTGGTAACTCTCACTAAATTCCAGAGTGAGTTAGGAGAACAGAAAAAAAGCCAGCAATCTCGTGTAACAAGAAGATCGACACAAACAAATTTTGCAATACCACTCAGGAGATCCGCTTTTGGCCAATCCAGTTTCTCTTATCTTGCCCCCAAATTTTATAATTGCCTACCACCTAACATTAAAGACATTAAAATATCATATAAATTTAAAAATAGTTTGAGTGCCTACCTCTTAAATTGTACATATGCAGATATTGAAAACATTATTAAATAATTGAATCTCTATAATCTTTATAATAAAAACATAATAGTATATGTAGTAATATAAATTGATGATTTCTAAACGTAATTTTATTTTAATTTTTGTGAATTTATTTTGTATATTATTATTAATACATATTATTTAATACATATATAAATATATATTAATTTTTATCATGTTTTAAAATAAAATAATATTGACAATTTTCATGACATTTTCTTACGAATTTTTATTAGGTAATTAAGATATTTCTGTTACATTAAGTATGATTTTGATTATTTATATAAATATAATATTATAGATTTCTTAGGATAACTAAAATAAATTGTCTACCTTGGAACAGGCGGCAGCCTAGTTAGGTTGAGACTTTTGTATATTGAATGTACCCATAATTTTAACTCAATAAATAATTTGAATTTGAATTTGAATTAGGCTTCTATTTTGATTATTTATATTTATAGTTTGACAATCTAGTAGTTCATTCTTGACTACCTATGTATGTTCAGTAAAGAGTATAAAATCGAAGACTATCGCGGTTACCCACAGAATGAAGAGACCGTGGTCAGGGCAGACCGAGAAGGCCAAAGAGGACAAAAAGGAGGACCAAAGTGGTAACCCTCTGTGCCCGGGAGCGACCGGGGCAACGGTGAGGTGAGTCGACTATTATAAACGCGAAAGCTTCGATGGCGGTAAACATTTTTACTTGTGATGAAATTATGAGTGTGGTTCGGTTAGCACTGAGTTCTATGATTTATTTACTGACTGCCAAATGGAGGGTTTTATTTTTACTGTATGTATGTATTTGTGGAAGTGTTGCGGATCGAAGTGTTGAAGAGGGGGTATAATCAAATATTAACTAATTTAATGGCTTCACAATTTTTTCTTGTATTGATTCGATTTGCGATATGTAAGTTAAATATTGGGGATTCCAGACCTCCGATGCAAACTCTAGCTGCTGTCTTCTTACATAGGAATTATAGAGTGTTTTAAGTGTGTCAGTGGATTTGAATACTAATGAACGTCAGTTCAGTCAGTGACTTTGGTCAGACTGACGGGAAACTGATCGTTTATCGCGTCGACTGATGGACTGAACTGATAGACTTTCATACATTTTAATAATGTCTATCAGTCCATCAGTCAGTTCATGATCCAAGGTCGCGCACTGAGCTGATGCCGGACTGAACGTGTAACACCCGTCATAGAATAAAACCTAGTAATTTATATGCTTTTCTAATAATATTATCGATGTGTTCTGCGAATAACATTTTTGTGTCAAGTATAATCCCAAGATCTCACACCGCTGCTTCCCGTCCAACTACAGCACCATTCAAGTTGTAGTCAAACATTATATTAGTATTTTTTCTGGAGTATGTGATTGTGTGACATTTGCTTACGTTAACGAAGAGACAGTTATCCGAACAGTATTTCATAAGACGGTTTACAAATAATTACAGGTGATAAATTGCAGGTCAGGATAGTAAAATTGCGATTCCCACTCATAATTCTTCATTTTATACAGCTAGACTATGGAACCAGCACCCGTAAAATATCAGAAACGCACCAACGGTTTCTACCTTTCAAGTGTCATCCCACCCTCTCCTATCCTTCGCTCCTTGCGAATTATTCCAAATCCTAATTATATTTAAAAATAGCATTTTTGTTACTTGATTAATTTTTGTTATGTAATAAATAAATAAAATAAAATACAAACGGAGCTGCCATGGAATTCACCGACCGGAGTCAGGCCCATCATAATACTATTTTTTACACTTCTGGGGGGTGAGCAGTGGATTCCCGACTAACGACCGGCTGTGGTAGGTTTAGGACAGCTGTCTTGCCACATGTGAGCGTCCACCTTACCACCCATTCACTCCCCCTTCGAAGCCATAGAATTTGGGATGCGCAAATCGCAGTTTTAGATAATTTTTCTAGGAAAGACTTGATTATTTTTCTGGAAAGGCCAAGATCTTTAAAGAGGTGAAATAGAGATTTAGCTGGCAGGCCACGAGCGCCAACTTCCACCGCGTGAAGGTGAACAGTGAAGCCATTCCGGGTTACAGCATTTTCGAGATCATGGTATTTATTTAATTTGTACTCGTGGTCTTTTGGGATATTTGATTCCCATGGAACAGTTAATTCTACGATAAGGACCATATTCCGAGATAGAGAGTAAAGAATTATATCTGGATGCAGGGCTGTGCATCCGAAACTTTCAGGGAATTTATACTGCTTAGAGACCGAATCGACCTCCAGAATCCAATCTGAAGCTTTCTTAATTATTGAGAAAGGTTTTGTAGTCTTTTTCCCTTTAGAGCCATCCCGCACAAACTGCATTGGGGGTTTGGAGGATACTGTCAAACCCTTGTTGTATTTTAGGCAATAAGTCCGTCTTTTGTATGTTTATGTTTAATGTGCAATAAAGAATCTCTATCTATCTATCTATCTATAAATTAAAAATAATTGCAGGTGAATCCAATGTACCAGTCGACGTTTGTCTTTGAGAACGACTTCCCCGCGATGCTGGAAGACGTGCCAAGCCCGCCCCAATCAGACGATCCGCTCTTCAAAATGGGCCCGGCTAAAGGAACTTGTCGGTGAGAATTTCATTAAATTTTGTTAAATTATCGAATTCCTTCTTCTTCTCCGTCGTTCCCTTATTACCGAGGATCGTGGCCACTAGACAACAGTTTGTCTACGAGGCTCCTCCACTTCGACCTGTCGTCTGCATATGGCGGGTCGCAGATTGTATTCACCCTTTTGTGTCTTCTTCGATGAGGTCGTTCCATCTGGCCGGTGATCTGCCTCTGCTTCTTCTTCCCTCCACTTGACCCCATAAAGCATTATCTCCAGATTCTCTGGTTTTCTCCTGGCAACATGACCGAAGAACTGCAGGACCCGTCTCATGCATACGGTGGAGAGCCTAACTTGGATGCCGAGCTCTTCCAGGACAGATTTGTTGGTGCGGCGTACTGTCCATGGGATTCCTAGCATTTTACGCCAACTCCACATCTCCAGTGCATCGATTTTGGTGCGTATCCGAGCCTTCAGGGTCCATGTCTCCGATGCATAGAAAGAGATTGAGAAAACCAGAGCTCGAACCATCTGACCTTAGTCCGCTTGCTTATACCCCGATTCTTCCACAACCTTTCTAGCTTGCTCATGGCCGATCTTGCCGTCTAGCTTCTGTGTGAGACCTCCTTTTCGCAGATTCCGTCGTTGCATATCATGGAGCCCAGATAGACGTCTTTCACAGCTCGAAGGTCACTCAGCTCATTGGTGCGTTGCATGGTTCCAGCCCGGACCACAAACATGAGTTTGGTCTTGCTGCGATTCATGTGCAGTCTATACTCCTTGCTTTCCTTCTCCACCCTGCGTCATAGGGTCGCCAACTCATTTTCATCGGCATCTATGATGGTCGTGTCGTCGGCGAATCTTAGGTTATTGATTCTGAGACCTCCAATGCGAATTCCACCCTCCCATTCGTCTAGGACTTTTCGACTCCCTTCGAATTCTTAAGTAGATATAAATCTTCTTGTGTAATATTTCGTTTAAACTTTCAGAGTGATGTGTTTCCATCCAAATTCAGATGTCACTCTGCCACTGATGACTGTAGAGGAGATCAAAGCGGTTGTTGACAGGTATATACTATCACTGATTATGTAGGGTACTATCAGTACTACCCGGTGTTGCCTATATTATATCTGTGCGCAAATACCTATGTATACCAATTTTCATGGAAATCGCTTGAACAATATATAAGTTGGAGCTGAACCTTGAGTTGGACCGACCCAAAAACACAATGGATCTTATGGCCCAAGCTGCACGACATCGTTTGCTACTCGCTGTTTACAGAGAGTTTGGCGGTGTCGACTCCAACGGGCAAACCTATCACCCCAGCCTGGTATAACGATATTTGATCGTTCTTTCAGCCGTGGGATGAGCGTAGAAGACTTAGACAACTAGGGTTGTCGACTACAGCAGGCATAGTATAAACTAAACTGGGCGAGTCATATCGAGGCCAAAACAAAGAGGGCCTGCCTAACTTTTTGGCAGTGTCGGAGACTAATGGGGAAAAAATGGGGTCTCAAC
>CALYMY010000026.1:0-124299 GCA_944548615.1 Micropterix aruncella
TCTAAGAGCGTCCCAATTTTTCGCTCGTAGTTCACAGTATCAAGTATCAACGGTTGCGTTGCCTTTATCGGCCCTCAACATAACTACGTCCTTATTATCACGCAGAGATTTTAAGCCTTTTCTCTGAGCGGCTGTGTTGTTCGGCTGTGGGAGCTTGGCCTTGCGTACGAAGACAGTCACATCTTGTCGCAGTAAGTCGGCCTCTGGCGCAGGGGTCTTGTTTCGTAATATGACTTCTTCAATGCCACCGATAATACTTTCCACAGGCAAACGGTTCGGCGTCGGTACATAATTTAATAATATCCTGATAATAATTTCTGTCACAATTTCTAATAACGGTCACAAGAATTTCTGCCGTCTTATCACAACTTTATACTAATTACCAATGGCTCATAAACCGGTTGCTAATTATACACTTCGATCAATGTATGAAAGTATGCTGCACAAACCTATGAGAGGTATTAACCCGCTGAGCACGTAACATCCATTTGGGGACATGAATGGCGGCCGCCGAAATTCTGAAACGTCCACTACTGGATATAGCGCTCGGCTCTTACGAAAATGTCGTTTAAATTTCGAAATGCGATTGTATATTCTATCGAATGATGCCATAATATAGCCAAATATGTCTCACTGTGAAATTGCTCGATTGCCGCATGCGATCATAGGATTATGAATAACTACGTCCCTTACAAAAACATCGATGACATCATTTCTGACCGACGTGTGACCGACGAACTGCGACGCGAGCCGGCTACACTAAAAAGTGATTTTTTGTGCGATTTTGTGTGATTTGGTGATTAAAAGTGAGTGATTTCCTTTCTAAAACTCTTAATCAACGAGCATTACTTATTGTGCGTAGCCCATTTCCTTTTCTTCATTTGTTTTCGAGTGAAAAACTTTGTGCGGCCAGGCGCCTTGTTTATCAAAATGGCTGGTAATTTTCGTCACACTTTTGAAACGACGAAATATCACTTGATATGACGTAATATTTGTTTATTTCGCTAATTAAATAGTTATTACTTCATTTACATCAAAAATAATCATAGGATTAAACGTATTTTGTGAATACAAAGTGTTTGAAACTGTCACCAGTTTTTTTGAGTTTGTAATTTGGCGGCAAAAAGCGATATTTCTCAATGTGTATAGTGAAACATAGTATTTCTATCGATAATGAACTAAAAAAAAAAGCCGACGAAAAATTTTTTTTCGATATTTTATTTTTGAAGAAATTTGTATATTTGAATATTGGATTTTATAGTGAAACTAAAATAACATAAAACTTATCATGCATAAATAAATAAAAAATGCAGCAGTAACATAAAAGTTTTTTCAAAATTTGGGCTTATTTACTGAGAAAAAATTGGACTGTTTCGTCCTAAAGCTTCTGTATGCTCACCTGACCAGTCAAAACGATCTAATATCTTTATAACTCCCTGAAGTGACGGGCTCGCCTGTAGCTGCGCCCATGGTTGACTCACGGGCGAGGAACTCCTCAACGGTCAAAAGCACAGACGCATTGGGATGACTATTTTGACTTTTTTCTTAAAAAATGTGTTTTTGTTTTTTTAGATGTCAAGAAGATTCAATCTAAGCCCTGATCGGACCCCTCCTCGTGCCTTCATGGAGCTCCTGGAGGGGTCCGTGTCCGAATATTCGGACGAGGAAGCGGGTCCGGTATTTTGTTACGAGGACGGTGACGATGAATTGGACGACGATTACGCCTACGTCCCCTGCGATGTTGATATCGAGGAACGTCTCGATGCCACATCGCAGGCGATAGATCTGCCAATCGATCGGCAAGCCGTTGAAATCGAGGGCCATCTCGATCTCAACGACTTGCCGATAGATTGGCAGAGCCCAGGTGGTACTCTCCGACAATTGTAAGTATATATGTCAGTCTCTAGTCAGACTGTCAGACAGTATCAGTCAATTTATTTATTGTGTTTTTATCTTTCGATAGTCACTCGTCACCGTCCTCGGCGGACCCGCAACCGTCCACAAGTGCCGGCGCGTCGGCTGAGCCGCAACCATCGACCAGTGCCGGCGCGTCGGCTGCCGAGCCTCAGACGCCGTCGCCGTTCAAGAGGCCGACGATTCGCCGCCCGCCGCCCAGGACTGAACAGCGCTCGCCGCCCGGCACGGCCTACTACTGGCCGGACCATTTCCTCTCTCCAAGCTACAGAGAGGTAAGAAATACAAATATTTATTTATTTTCCAATATTATTATCCAATATCAATATTATATCAATATTTTCCAATATCAATATTATATCATAGTGGAACTTATAACAGCCGTAAGAGGCCAACGCCTTAACCGCGAGATAGCCAGAAGTGTAACCCAACGGGCTTACACTCACGCCCTTACTTCCAATTGCGACCAGATTCGAGAGTTCGAGGTCGCTTGCGCGGTCCTCTCCCTTACGAAGCGGTGAGACGGTGTAAACCGAATCTATCGCGGACCACGGCATCCTTTGCCAGGCTGTTTACCCAGGATCGGGTTGCCGATGGTCGTTTCAAGAGCAGTCGCCGTAAGGTCCGCAACCACCCCCGCTCTATAGGAAACAGTACTGCTTCCAGACTCCCCTGACTGTTAGTCAGAGTGCGCGATCGATTGGCTTATGCCGCACGGTGCGCAGACCGTATAGGAGCGCCAGAAGGTAGATTTCCAGGGGAAACTGACTAAAATATCCTCGTTTAAAACGACGTTATCAATTTAATCAATTATAATAAATAAATACAAACGGAGCTGCCATGGAATTCACCGACCGGAGTCGGGCCCATCATAATACTATTTTTTTACACTTCTGGGGGGTGAGCAGTGGATTCCGGACTTACGAACCGGCTGTGGTAGGTTTAGGACAGCTGTCTTGCCACATGTGAGCGTTCACCTTGCCACCCATTCACTCCCCCTTCGATTACTAATAAATACATGTACGTAAATGCAAATGTATGTAAATAATAATAGTATGTAAATAATAGAAGTAGGTAAATGTATATATTTATGTATAAATGAGAATATTATATGTATAATGTTAAATATTATATAAACAAGTAAAATATTACCATAGTTCTATAATTGCAGTATAAAATTACGTGCGCATCTTAATTTAAAAGAAAAGAATCTACCCTAGTACGTGCACCTAGTTGGGTAGTTTTTAAGACATAATTTTTGTACTACTTTCTCTTAAATAAAGCATTATCTATATAGCCATATCAAGCTCTCGCTAGCTCGTTCACAGAGCACCAACACGGGTTTCTTAAAAATCGGTCGGTTGTTACAAACCTCGCTCATTTTACTGATTATACTTTGGGACGTATGGATCGGCGTATTCAGGTGGACGCGATATATACTGACTTCTCAAAGGCCTTTGATCGTGTCAATCATGTTGAGCTAATAGCTCTTTTATATACAATTGGCTTTTATTATAATTACAATATACATAGACAATTGACTTTTATATATAATTAACTTTAAATATACAATTGGCAATGATGAAATTCTGGAAGTAGATCGAGTGCGTGATCTAGGAGTCATCTTAGATCGCAAGCTTTTATGAATAAGCACATTGATTCAGTCGTCAACAGGGCTTACAGCACCCTCGGTTTTATCATGAGAGTTTGTAGACCTCTTAAAAACACTCATTCTTTGACAACGGTTTATGTTGCATACGTACGCAGCCTGCTTGAATTTGCTTCTAATATTTGGTCTCCACAGTATGCTACATACAAGCTGAGGATTGAGCGTATTCAAAAACGATTTATACGTCATCTAAATTACCGCTTATTTTCCAGCGGCTTGTCGTACGCTGAAGGTCTGCAACGCTACGGTTTAGAGACATTAGAGGACCGGCGAGTAGTATCAGATATGTCGTTTCTACATAAAAGTGTGTAATGATATAAAATCGAACGCCTCCTGTCAAATAGAATACTTAATATCTAAACCAAACCATGCCAAGTAAGTACACCTATTGCCATCTATACGCAGCAACGGGAAGGCAAGGTGAATGGTCTTCAAAGCGTAAAAGTAGTAATTAGTCGATTCATTCATTATCCTAAAATTTAAATCAATTTCAAAACGTGTAGCGACATCTAGCGGAAAAGAAAAGCGAGAAATGTTACCGTCGATAAGCAGATAACTGTAAAAATGCCGACAAGAGAATATAAAATGTATTAAAATAAGATTAAAACTCAATAAAACAATAAAACGTTTATATATTCGTTAAAAATGAAGCGTAATAGCAATAAACCACTAAATAAAATAAAACTAAATAGACTGAGCTAAATCATAATTAGAAATTGATTCGATAGATCAGATGCAGCACTAACGGATGAACGAACGCAGTAAAGGAATACGCGAGATTGGCGCCTTGGTATAAATTTATCTCGTGATCCAATAAATATATAAAAAAAATAACTCCTGAGTTCACAACGCCCTGACGGAAGACTGTAGCATCCGTCAGTGTGATAAATAGTGCATCGACAAATCAAACGATGTCGGATATTCAGTAATGACAAATATCGTACTTATAAGTACCTTAAAAAATAAAAAAATCTCAGCTGATTGGAGCAATCGTCAACCGATATTGAGAAAGTGACTTAAAACTATTAGCATACATTGATCTGGAAGTATTTAACTATAGAACACCTTTGATAATCCACTAGATAAGAATTGTGTCATAGAACATCAAAAATCAATATTTCTCATCAAGACGAGATCTTAAAAGTGTAGGTTACAAGCCGATCTTAACTTATAAACCTCAAATTGATTCAAACTATCTAAAACCAAGTGCATAAGGGTCTAACAAATTGGTCTAGACACATAGAATACTCCTTATTATTCTTCTTCTTCTTTTGGAGAATACATTTTAGTCAGGACAGGAGAAATTCACATATGAAGGAGCGCGTACAAGAGGAAACAGGGCTATCCACTTGAAATCTTATTCTCTGCATACTTTGAATATCTTTATACATATATTAGCATCTTCCTCTTCGTTTAGTCACTTCTCCGTTCAATTTTATCTTCTTCATCAAGCGCTTATCGCTGATGACACATCGCGCGCACGTCTAAGTAAGTAATAATATAAAAATAAAAGTTATACGCTACAAATGTCTCCCAATTGGTGGGGCTGTTTGAAGGTTGTTTGAAGATTGGTTGAAGATTGATTAGCATAGATATTAAAATTATAATCCATAGACTCAAACAATATAACAAGAAATTAAATATAACAATAAAAGAAAATAAAAAGATAAATTTAAAAAAAATTGCTACAAAATGGCGTGCCCAAAGTGGGGCCAATAGAAGCAACAACAATAAGTAATGTAAATAAAAAATAATTCGCTACAAAATGGTGCCCAAAGTGGGGCCAATAGTAGCAAAGCAAACAATCATAATTAAAGAAAATAATCATAATAAATAATCATTATAAGAAGAAATTACAAGTAATATAAAAGATAATATTAAAAAAATTGCTACAAGTGTTCATACTGGGTTGGACAGTTCATACCTCCGGAGTAGGGTGAGCATATGAGCGCCTTCCCGACTCGCACGTGCTCACTCAACTTTTTACGTACCAAGGTTCAACACTAACTA
Source organism: Micropterix aruncella (assembly GCA_944548615.1). NCBI lineage: Eukaryota > Metazoa > Arthropoda > Insecta > Lepidoptera > Micropterigidae > Micropterix > Micropterix aruncella. The sequence continues at coordinate 5,594 of CALYMY010000026.1, forward strand.
TGGTTCCAATTCGTTATTGCCGCGCGTTATGTATGCATACAATGTATGCTTTAACGATATTGACATATTTAACCATCAGAATAGTCGATCCTTTGTTAAGGAAGTACGTGAAAAGCTGATTATCAGATCGGATTGAATTAGCATGCACAAGCACTCACAAGCACATTCGCACTACAGATACACACACCCACACATACATACACGCACCATATTTTGTAATCCTTATATAGCAAATATAGTAAAGGCGGAATATTCTTACTTTCCAGAGGTCTCCGTTGCGCGCTCTTCGGTCTTCGCCCGCTGGCTCTGGCACATCATCACCTGCCTCTGTTTGGTCGCCGAGTGCTCTAAGGTTAGAACTTATTCATTTTATATTGACTTTTTGATCGATCGATTGGTGGGGGTAGGTACATCAAGACAGTAGACAGAGTACAAACGCGAGAATTAACCGAAGCGGCCAGACTACATTTGCCATTGTGCGTCGTAAGTGCGACGGGGTCGCACGTGTCTTCGTTCTCCCATAATCTCTCCTATATAAGCGCACTATAACGCTCGTCACCAGTTAAAGGTTATCTTATTTTTACTTTGTTTTCACCATCGAGTAAGTTTTCAGAAATTCACAAAACGATCACAAACAAATTTATTGAAATTTATGTTGGCAATTGCAATTTAGGGGCAATTGTAGCATTCGTTGAGGATCTTATATGTTTCAACGAGGTCACCCCTGGTCCGACGATCCTTAAGTGTAGGCAGCTGCAATCTGCGGAGTCGTTCTGCGTATTCCAGATTTTTGAACCCCATTGGCATCTCGGTCGCTCGGCGGTTTCAGGCTGTGACCTCTTAAGTGACGGTTTGAATTGAACACAAACATGCTTTCCAACTCTAGGCAGTCATAGTGTTGCCTCAGTATTTTGTATGTCTCTATGAGATCTCCTCTGCATCTCCGTCGCTCCAGAGTTGTCAGTTTGAGGATTTTTAATCTACGTTCATAGGGTGTTTTTCTTAAGGTTTTTGGCAGTTTTGTCGCTCTACGTTGTATACTTTCAAGCGGGTCGATGTCCTTGGCAAAATAAGGATTCCAGATTTGAAAACAATACTCAATCAGAGGACGACTGTAGGTTTTGTTAATTTTTTGAAATGTCTGTATCGTCAATACTTGAAAAGCTTTCTTTACCAAATATAGAAGTGAGTTTGCCCGTTTTACGATGTTTTCAATATGGTTTGCCCATTTCTAGTTGTCCGTTATCGTTATACCGAGATGCATTTCTTAGGGTTGATTTTAATAACCCAGACTTGAGTCCATTTTGTGATTTCATCTAAAGCTTCTCTTAACTTTCCACAACTCAAAACAGCATCTGCAGTAAGCTAACATCATTGTTTAAATTTGAATTTTCAGCGTCCCTTTGGCGGCGGCGGGGCGAGTCCAGGGGAGAGCAGCGGGCGGGCGGCGCTTGAGAGCCGGCGCACGGGGCGGAGCGGCGGGCAGCGGACGGGCCGGCGCGGCGGCTGGCGAAGGAGGCGGCGCAGTGGCTGGCGGGCGAGGCGGCGCGGCGGGCGCCGGGCGCCGGGGGCGGGCAGCCGGCGGGGGGCGACGGGGGCGAGCGGCGGCGGGGTCGAGGGGGTTTAGAGGCGGTAGGCACGCCGCCAACAGAGCTGTGCTCGGTGAGACTGTGTGGTGTCGAGGTGATCCGATTATTGAAGTATGTAAGAATGATGAAGACATCCCCGCGCCATTGAAAGAGTTAGTGGATAAGGCGGAGAAGGTTTCTCGTGATCGGCGCGCTAGGGAGACAGCAAGGTTATTGCGGCTGCGGGACGTCGGCACGAATGCGGACGAAAGCGACGAGAACGAGTTGTCAGTGGATGCGGAATCCATCATATCGCGGGAACTGTTCGAAGGAGATAGAACGGCAATGCAATTCCAGTGGTTCCCTATGGATACTTTTAGGGGCCGCCGGGAAGAATTTCATTGTCGCGCTGGTCCTACCGTTCAGGTCCAAAGTGAATATGAGGCGTTCCGCTCTTTTTGGGACGATCAAATTCTGGAGCATATCGTGCAGGAAACTAATCGGTATGCTATAGAACTGTCGGCTGCTTCGGAAAGGTTTGCTAGAGATTGGTACGAGACAAATGTGCATGAAATAATGATACTTCTTGCATTTTACCTTTTGAGTGGCATTGTTAGGCTGCCATCACAAAATGATAAATTTTCAAATCATCCCCTGTTGAAAAACCCCGTGTTTAGAAATCTAATATCAAAAGACCGTTTTTGGTATTTAAGCGGAGCCCTTCATTTTGTAGACAAGTCTACCCGCACGCCCGACTCACCCAGGACTTTCTGTCTTGGTCCATTGGTTGATCACTTCAACGAAAAGTTTCAAACTAATTACGTGATGGAACAAGACATATCGTTGGATGAGTCGTTGCTGTTATGGAAAGGTAACCTGCTCTTCAAGCAGTTCATTAAAACTAAATCCGCCAAATTCGGCATTAAAACATTTGAAATTTGCGAATCGACTACTGGTTACCTGTGGTCGTTTCATATTTATACGGGTAAAAATCACGCTGATCAATCTCCGCTTCCAAAGAGCACCGAGATTGTCGCACGCCTCATGAAGCCTCTTCTAAACAAAGGCTATATTTTGTACATGGATAATTGGTTCAATTCGCCTATGTTATCAAGGTTTCTGAAGCGGAACAAAACAGATTGTGTTGGCACTTTGCGTAGATCGCGCAAAAATGTGCCGGCACTGCTCCAACTGGCAAAGGTTGATCAAGGCACTTGTCTAGCACGGCATTCCGGGGATGTTGTTGTGATGGCTTACCAAGATAAGAGCCAGATTTACGTAACGTCAACATACCATACCACTGAGTCTCTACTAATAGACGGTAGACCTGGACGTCCATCACACTATAGACCGGCGCTTATTGCGGACTACAATCTCAAAATGGGTGGTGTTGACAAGAAGGATCAACAGCTAGAGCCTTTCCTGGTTGAAACTAAAAAAAATATGAAGTGGTACAAGAAACTTTTCAAGAGACTCCTCAATGTATCTGTATTTAACAGTTGCATTGTCTTCAGAAAGTGTTTTCCCGAGAAGAGAATGATTTCTCACAAGGACTTTCGATTAAATTTGATTGAAGAGATTATGGAGCAGCATTTGGCTCATGTCCCTCTTCGAGCAAGTCATGTACGACCAACCAGAGACGTCCGCTTACCAGCTGTACGTTTTTCAGGCTCTGGGCATGGACATTACCCAGAGCTAATACCTGCCAATGCTGCAGGTAGTACTCCGCGAATTCAATGTATCTGGTGCAAACTACGTCGTCCTCGAGTACCAGGTAAGATTGGACCAAGAACCAGGTTCCAGTGTAAGAAGTGCTTAAAGCCACTGTGTTTGGAACCACCTTGTTTCGAGGAATTCCATACATTGGAGTAGGCTGATTCTCTGTTTTATAGTGATTTTTATAAAAATAGTTGACATTAGTTTACCTATAGTATCATTATTTCAGTACGATGGATGGATGGATGTGTGATGATTGATTGGATCTGTAGAATTTGGGGGGGGGGGGGGTGTTGGCTCGGTGCTCGATACAAACTAAAAGTTATCCAAAATCGAAGACTATCGCGGTTGTGACATTATAAATAGGATAGAAAACGAATTTACCACGTGAAATTTGTAGGACCCGACGTTTCGGTGACGTTGTCTACCCTAGACAAAGGCGGCTGCAACGTCACCGAAACGTGGGGTCCTACAAATTTCTCGCGGTAAATTCGTTTTCTATCCTAAAAAATAAAAGTTATCCATCTCTGATACTTGGTAATAACTGTATTTCATCATTAGGTATAATTTTATGTACCAACTGATAAACTGTATGACTCACACTGAGAAAAATATTAGATTGATTCTTACATAATGTTTTATATAGAATAACGATGTTTTACTCTAAAATCGAAGACTATCGCGGTTGTTTGACATTATAAATAGGATAGAAAACGAATTTACCGCGTGAAATTTGTAGGACCCGACGTTTCGGTGACGTTGCAGCCGCCGTTGTCTACCCTAGACAACGGCGGCTGCAACGTCACCGAAACGTCGGGTCCTACAAATTTCACGCGGTAAATTCGTTTTCTATTCTATTTATGAGGTTTTACTCGAAATTTTGTTGTATTACAAGGAGTTTTGATGAAACTCCATTACTCGATTATATGTATCATTATATTTTAACATGATTCATGTGTCCGACTAACCGTACGTATACTACTACATGCTGCCATGTTAGAAGCGAGATCCCAAGTCGCACCTAATGAAATATACGTAATCCTTGTTGAAACATGCGTATTTCCGTGTATTACAGCGCTATATTTTTCTCAGTGTACAGCTTGTTTGTATCGGCAAGCCACAAGTTGCCGCCGTCGCTCACTACTCACTACCGTTGAATAAGCCGATACTCCGCAATTTTTTAATTGTTTATATTTTTCTATGTTTCGTTTGTATTCTATTTTTTTTATTCATACGTAATCACGCTGTGATGTAACATGATGTGTTTTTTGTGATACATTATAAGTTTTTATCAAATGTGGCAATTTTTAAACGTTCATGTATTTTGTACTGGAAATTTAGTACCAATATAAAAATTGAAAGCATAAGTCGCATAAAATATAATTGATAAAATCCAATCTTGTCAACTTTTTTCACTTAGATTTTTTTTGTCAAATTTTTCTATGTTTCCTTTGTATATAAAGAAACCAATACATGTATACCTAATCCAACTGATGAAAGTTTTTATTTTAGTCGGTACAATTGTTTTATTTGTTTATTTTGTATTACATGTTTGTTTTATTTTTATCAAATGAGTGTTGTTACTATAAAATTTTGTACTGGAAATTTAGTAAATAAAAAAAAAATGGTTTGTTGAGTTTTCTTCTAGGATTTTTTAATAATAATAATTATTATTATTATAAATAGCTTTTAAAACGAATTTACCGCGTGAAGTTTGTAGCACCCGACGTTTCGGCGATGTTGCAGCGGCCGCTGTCCAGTCTACTCTGGATAACGGCGGCTGCAACGTCGCCGAAACGTCGGGTGCTACAAACTTCACGCGGTAAATTCGTTTTTTAACCACTTTGTATAATGCCTTTGCCATTATTATAAAATCAAAAACTTAACGCGTTTGTTTGACATTATAAATAGCTTTATAAACGAATTTACCGCGTGAAGTTTGTAGCACCCGACGTTTCGGCGATGTTGCAGCGGCCGCTGTCCAGTCTACCCTGGACAACGGCGGCTGCAACGTCGCCGAAACGTCGGGTGCCACAAAGTTCACGCGGTAAATTCGTTTATAAAGCTATTTATAATGTCAAACAACCGCGATAATCTTTTTCATAATAATTGCAAAGGCATGATACAAATGTGGTTAAAAAACGAATTTACCACGTAAAGTTTAGACACCAACGTTTCGGCGACGTTGCAGCCGCCGCTGTCCAGTCTACCCTGGGCAACGTCGCCGAAACGTCGGGTGCTACACACTTCACGCGGTAAATTCGTTTATAAAGCTATAATGTGAAGCAACCGCGATAGTCTGATTTCATAATAATTGCAAAGGCATACAAAAGTGGTTAGAAGTTTTTCGAATGTATTGAAAACTTGACGCTTATTAGATGTCCAATAACTAATTATTATACTCCAGTCACATTTCATAGAAGAAACTAGAAAATCACACTCCGAATTTGCCTAAACAAATGAGCACGCACCGCGGCGATATTGCATAGACAGGCGCGCTGCCTAATTTTATCGATATTCGCGAAATCGCGGGGTGCGCGCGCATACCTATTTGTTTACGTAATTAGTATGAAAGAATTACCATATTTTGAGTGTGATTTCCTATAGTTTTTCTATGAAATGTGACTCTTTAGAGTATAATAATTAGTTATTAGACATATAATAAGCACATAATAACACAATATATTTGAAAAACTTTATCCACTTTTGTATTATGACCTGTCAAAATTAATACCAAATTTTCGTCACCGACTCGCAAAAGTTTGGATTTTTCTGTAATATCAGACAAAGTTGAAAAGTCTGGTATGATTTTATAAGAAGTGTAGTGTAGTGGAAAAGTTATTATGAAAGAATTTCATATAAATAAAGTCCCTAAGTAGTCAGAAATACAAAATTAAAAAAAAAAATTTTTACGAGGAGACATCAAATTTTTCTTGGTTATTATGACTGAAAAACTAAATATTTTTGTATGCAAAGAAGTAAAACAAAATAATGGTTTTGGTAAAGCATTTAATAAAGAACATAACTGTAAATACAATTTCCGCATAGACTTTCGTGTTTTGTGATAAAAACATCGAAATGATAAATAGGCGAGTTTTTTCACTTCGCCAAATTTGTAATTTGTCGCCATTATTATCTTAATTGATTTACGAGATAAGATTATAATGTTTTATATGTCAAATTTCAATGCGATCATTTTACAGTTCTTCTTTTTACGATCCGTATAGTGGTTTACAAGTTATGGTCGTTTTTATCAAGGTCGTCGACTGGCGTTGATTTCGCGTGCGAAAATGTCGCGCGCAAAAGTGATGGGTGAGTTTTTACCTCGCAACAGGAGGGGTTAACAATAATTAATACCATTATTATGTAGTGAAAAACCGACCGAATATATTCGAGTTTTGATTCAAGGTGCTCCAACGGAACTAGATTACAGGGAAGGAATTTCATCGGAGACTCATATGCTCCTAAGTACAATATACTATTTTATTTATTTTTTATTTTATTTTCTTAAGGAAAACTTACAGCCAATAATTTAGTAGTGAACAAAAATAGGAAGCTTAGAGGCATTTACAAGTTACCACTGATAATGATAATAATAATAACGTGAATTTAGAACTGAATTCAAAAGTTGCTTGGCGAAAATAGATGCCTTGCTAATTTCTGGCCCTCGTAAGGCCTGGATCTATGACAATTATCTAACGTCACATTTGTCATGGCCCTTTCTTATTTACGATTTTACCAAAACCCAACTGTCCCGTCTAGATGCGCTGGTGACAGCAAGTTTAAAATCCTGGCTGTCCTTAGCCAAACCAGCTGACCCCTCGACTCTCTTCAGGTCCAAACAAAATTTTGGGCTAGCGCTTAAACTGCCCTCTCTGCTCTACGCCAACTCCAGAATAACCAAAAATTCGATTCTGTGCAATTCCAAAGATCCGGCAATATCGAAGCACGTAATAAGTGGCCGTAGTGATTCAAATGATCCACAAGCCCGCGTAGACTTCCATAAAAAGTTCCTCAGCCAGAATGGCACTGGTCTGGGGTATGGCAGTACAACCACGAGCGACGTGGACTTGAAGAGGTCTCTTTTGCGGGGAGATTACGACAGCAAGAGTATGGCTCATGCTATTGACCTTCAATGCCAGAATGATTGGACAACAATTGGGGACTTTTGCATTCCGCCTCCAATGCACTGGAAGGTAATGCTCTATGACTGGACGCCAGAGATGCTGAAGTTTTATTTGAATGCCTTTCAGCATACACTTCCAGACCCCAGTAACCTCGCTCGTTGGAGCTTTGCCGAGGATAGTTCTTGTCCCCTCTGTAGCAATACCCCTTGCACAGCTAGACACATTCTAGCTGGCTGCAAGGTGGCCTTAGATCAAGGACGGTACACTTACCGCCATGACAAAGTTCTCGCTGTTATTCGCGAGGTAATTAGTCTCTCAGTGGCTCGTGCCAACAAGGGTTTGACAGTATCCTCCAAACCCCCAATACAGTTTGTGCGGGATGGCTCTAAAGGCAAAACACATTTTACTACAAAACCTTTCTCAATAATCGAGAAAGCTACAGATTGGATTCTGGAGGTTGATTCGGTCTCTAAGCAGTATAAATTCCCTGAAAGTCTCGGATGCACAGCCCTCCGTCCAGATATAACTCTTTACTCTCTATCTCGGAAGGTGGCTCTTATTGTAGAATTAACTGTTCCATGGGAATCAAATATCCCAAAAGACCACGAGTACAAATTAAATAAATACCATGATCTTGCAAATGCCGTAACCCGGAACGGCTTCACTGTTCACCTTCACGCGGTGGAAGTTGGCGCTCGTGGCCTGCCAGCTAAATCTCTATTTCACCTCTTTAAAGATCTTGGCCTTTCCAGAAAAATAATCAACTCTTTCTTAGAAAAATTATCTAAAACTGCGATTTGCGCATCTCAAATTCTATGGCTTCGAAGGGGGAGTGAATGGGTGGCAAGGTGAACGCTCACATGTGGCAAGACAGCTGTCCTAAACCTACCACAGCCGGTTCGTAAGTCCGGAATCCACTGCTCACCCCCCAGAAGTGTAAAAAATTGTATTATGATGGGCCCGACTCCGGTCGGTGAATTCCATGGCAGCTCCGTTTGTATGTATATACATAAAGAAGATATTAAACGAGAAGATACTAAATTGTACAGTAGAAAACATGTTGACATAAACAAGACTGTAATAAAAGAAGAAAATGCTAAGCCTGGTCATCACAAAATCGCCCTACAACCTGCTTCTTTATAGTATCTATATTCGTGAAAAATGGGTCAATATCAATGTCAGCATTCAGGGTGTTGAAAGTTTCGCATACCCTTATAAAATAGGAATTACGTCTGTATTTGGTTTTAAAGCCAGGTACATGAAGGGGTGCCCTATTTCTAAGTGCCCGGCTAGGAGTGCGGAGAGATATTTTAGATAGCAGTTCAGGACAATAAATCGAGCCATTTAAAATTCGTAGTAAAAGTGAGATGTCAGCTATGTTTCTTCGCAAAGCCAATGGCAAATCCTCAGATATCCGCAGGTCGGCTACGAGATTCTGAGTCAATCGCAAAGAGACTTTACTCCTGAAGAAGCCACTGAAAAACAAGTCCTGCTTTGATGAACTACATAAGTTTTATGTTATATATTTTTTTTAAAGTAAAATAAATTTGTTATAATATAATTTTTAATTCATACTACTCTTTTATCATAAATATTAAAAGGTAATCTTTCAACTACAAATGTTACACGAATCATTACATAAAGTTCAAAGTTCAAAATTAATTTGCAATGAAAAAACCTTAACAAAAACGCAATTATTATATTATGAATAATTCTAATATCCTTAATGATATATCCTATATTTAAAACTACGTACTAATTATAATAGCGCGCCAAAAAAAAAATTTCAAATACAGCAATCTAAAATTACTCATACTCTAGAATAAGTGAAAACATATACAGAATATACCGAAAAAATAAATTTTATGATTAAGTGTAAAAAGTTAAAATAAAATGGGAAAACAAAACATTGAAACAAATATAAAGAAACTAAAAAAATCACCATTATATCCTGTAAATATTAAAATTAAAATTTAGACGCTCATGGTTACCATCCTGGGCCGGCTATATCCTTACTGCTACTTGCGGTCTGGCACTACAGTTAACACAAAGGTTGCAAGCAAACATCTGGAGCAAGCGACAATTAAAATACTGAAGCTAGCGACACGTGTGAAGCGACCGCAGAGCGCAATGCATTTAGTACTCGATTATTTTAATAAAGATAACAAAATATAAAACTAATAATATACGCTATATAAACCTTACAAACGCAATTAACTACATTATTGACCCATGCTTTCTTAAAGTTAAAAACCTTTAACTAATTCAAAATTATACGCATCGGTATTAATATCGTAACAGCTTAATATATAAATTAGGGTTAAGGTTAACCAGACGCTGCCGTGTCCTTCAAAGTCGCCACTCTTGCCACACGCACGCTTTGTACAAATAAATTGTAAGAATTTCCTTTTTAAAACTAATATCCTTTTCCAGAGCAAGCGTTAATACATTCAGCACACATAAACTTCTTCACTTTAAGATGAACAGCGTTCACTCGAAAGTTCACAGAGACACTCGAGAGCAAAAAACATAACCACACAATGACATGCTCAGGCAGGTAGCCTACGATACATTACACATTACTACCGAGACTAATCGAGGTTAATATGATGCTGCTGTTGAGTATGTTTCAATAAACAACTTCCAGAACGTTCATGTCTTTTACAGATTCGTCTATCGCCAAATGTACGCTTACATTTCGTACAAATAAATGGTTTTATTTTCAAATGAACTACGTTAATGTGTCGAACTAAACCTCGCTTTAGTGAGAATGCGTTATTACATTCACCACAAATGTAATTCTTCACTTTAAGATGAACAGAGTTCACGTGTGGATTTAAATTACTTCGCAATGAGAAGCTATCTTTGCATATCTTGCAGGCGAATGGCTTCAACTTCAGGTGGACTGAATTCGTATGTTCTTTTAAGGCATTTTGATCAAAGAAAGCGCCTTCGCATTGCTTACATTTAAATTCCTTCATTTTGCGATGGACCCTGTTGAGGTGTGTTTTAACTGCTGCTCGACGTGGAAATGGTTTCTCACATATCCAACATTTAAAAGGAATTGATTTTCGGTGTACGAAGTTAATATGTGTAGTTAGGTGACCGCGGGTAGAATAAGCTTTTCCACATTCCTGACACGAATACTTCAATTGGCGGTGGACTGATTTTATATGTTGGTTCAAATTACCACTTCGAGTGAAAGCTTTGTCACATTTACCGCATTTATATTTCTTTATCTTGAGATGCACCCCTTCGATGTGTTTTTTCATATCGCCTTTATAAATAAACCCCCGGTAACACTCCGCGCACACAAATTTCTTACTGCAAACATGGCAGAGCAACTCCACCATATCTTTCAGACATTTCCAATAACCCATCGGCTTACTCGTATCGATGTTGCAGCCACAAACAACGCAAGAGAAATCAACTAATCTCTTCACCAATACTTTGACCTCTACCAAAACGACATCTTCTGCCTCTTCCCCGACGTCTGATTCCACAGCCTCGCTTCGTTCTGGTTTGATAATACATGTTTCACCCTCTTCGAACAATAGAATGTTTTGGCTGAGTTCGTCGCCCCTGTCTGACAGCTCCACTTTAAAAACCTCTATTTTAACACCTGCATTACTTTCATTATTATCCTGCTTCTCCATTGCGATATCAATAACAATCGAAAACTCGAATGAATCAGTTTGATAATTAACACTGTATAACAAGTAACAGCACAAAATAAACGTTGCGTTGGTTTGACATTTGTTGTCAGTGTTGCAATGTCATTTTTTCATAAATGTAGGTATGTAAGTGTTGCCGTGGCAAGTTCGATGATTCAAAACTTACGACATTTTCGACTTTTTCGACTTTTCCGAGTTTTTCGACTTTTTTTACTTTTGCGAATTTTTCGACTTTTTTGAATTTTTGACATTTTTGACTTTTTTGACTTGACTTTTTATGACTTTTACGACTTTTTCACTTTTTCGGCTTTTTGTACTTTTTTGACTTTACGGATTTTCGACTTTACGACTTTTCGAATTTTGTGTCTGCTGTTGACCGTTGAGGAGTTCCCTCGTCGGGAGCCGACCCAGGGTGATCAGCCATGTCATGGTAATACTTGGAAGTTGCTATCATAAATGAATGCGTAGGTATACAAAATTTTGGGTCTTTGCTGTTGACCGTTGAGGAGTTGGGAACCAAACCTGGTTCAGCTCAATCGGATGAAGCCTTTCGGCGATAAAGTTGGCGACGAGTTTCCATTTAAGCCTTTGCTGGAGTGTCATTAGTTAGTCCTTCGTGTTTGCAAACGAAGGACTTAGAATAGTCTGCTTGAGGCCAACCAGAGAATTCGAAGCCTGAGAATTCGGTAGGTAGTCGTTCGAAGTCCGTTAGCCACCCGATCACTTGTGAAAGACGGGCAAAGTGCACCACGGTCCGAGAGAAATTCGAACTGAATTACTGCTAACACCAGGTACAGGTCGCGAAGGCAACTTCGAACTTGTGACCAGACTGGGGAACGGAGAAATCAGACCTAATTTAGTAGTTAGGGCGTGAGGCAATAGATCCAGGGGCCGACAGTGAGTTTGTGGGGCGCTGGGCTAATATTACTTTGGGGGCCTGTCTAATTAATTAACTAATTGCCATTTTGTCAAAAAACTGTTTTAGATAATGATGTCTAGGTCACTAGCTACACGGTATAGGGAAAAAGAGGACAATACAATATTTTATTTATTTAATATGACAGAGACACAAACAGATACGTAACTGTAAGACATTTTACTTCTTACTAAAAATAGACAAATCGATTAGCAAAAATGTACTTAAGAAAACGTTGAAACTTAATCTATTAAAGTATATACATGGAAAATAAGTTATTTGAAGAAATACATTTTAATTTCCCGGCTCACCAACCGACCAGGAGGGAAAGTATTGTAAACGCGCGTTGAGTTGAAGACGGAAATACCCTTTTTAAACCCCCCTGAGACGATTAGGATTATTTCCAGATTAGGTAAAGCTTATCTGTGTGCCTGCTGTGTGTCTATTCCTCCACGATAGCGCCCAAACGGTTAATCCGAGTGAACTGAAAATTTGTATATATTCATCATTTGGTCATAGCAGGAGTTGAAAAGATTGTAGTTGAAATTGTTTCACCAGGAATGGCATTGGTTATAAATATATCCCTTAAATGTTATCCTTAGAGACTAGAAATTCAGTACACAAATGTCTAGTTGGACCGAAATCACATTGCAACACAAAAAGGGGAGGGGGGGGGGGGCAATACTATCGCAACGTTTTCCTACTTCGACATTGAAGCATATACATGAAAGATACATGCATGCCAAGTTTCATGCTTTCTGCCGGTTGGGAACCATAACTTCTATTTTTTTGAGCTAAGGAGCCGACCTTTTACAACTTTTTATGTATTATTAATATTATTATTATGATAATATTTATGTATTTATTTATATATATTTTACATAACTGCAGGACATGCCAATGTTAAATCATTGAAGTTGCCACGGCAACACTTACATACCTACCTTTTTTAAATATTCACATTGCAACACTGACAACAAATGTCAAACCAACGCGACGTATATTTTGTGTTAACTGTTACTTGTTTTACAGTGTTAATATTAAACTGATTCCTCCTAGATTTCGATTGTTATTGATATCGCAATGGAGAAGCAGGATATTAATGAAAGTAATGCAGATTTTAAAATTGAGGTTTTTAAAGTGGAGCTGTTAGACACGGGCGACGAACTCAGACAAAACATTCTATTTTTCGAAGAGGGTGAAACATGTATTACCAAACCAGAACGAAGCGATGCTGTGGAATCAGACGTCGAGGAAGAGGCAGAAGATGTCGTTTTGGTAGAGGACAAAGTATTGGTGAAGAGATTAGTTGATTTCTCTTGCATTGTTTGTGGCTGCAACATCGATACGAGTAAGCCGATGGGTTATTGGAAATGTCTGAAAGATATGGTGGAGTTGCTGTGCCATGTTTGCAGTAAGAAATTTGTGTGCGCGGAGTGTTACCGTGGATTTGCTCTTAAGGACACTTTGAAACGACACATCGAAGGGGTGCATATCAAGATAAAGAAATATAAATGCCATAAATGTGACAAAGCTTTCACTCAAAGTGGTAATTTGAACCAACATATAAAATCAGTCCACCGCCAATTGAAGTATTCGTGTCAGGAATGTGAGAAAGCTTATTCTGAACGCGGTGACTTAACTAGACATATTAACTTCGTACACCGAAAATCAATTAATTTTAAATGTTGGATATGTGAGAAACCATTTCCAAGTCAAGCAACAGTTAAAAAACACCTCAACATGGTCCATCGCAAAATGAAGGAATTTAAATGTAAGCAATGCGAAAGCGCTTTCTTTGATCAAAATGCCTTAAAAGAACATACGAATTCAGTCCACCTGAAGTTGAAGCCATTCGCCTGCAAGATTTGCAAACATAGCTTCTCAACGCGAGGTAATTTAAATCAACACATGAACTCTGTTCATCTTAAAGCGAAGAATTATATTTGTGCTGAATGTAATAACGCATTCTCAACAAAGGGAAAATTAGTTCAACACATTAACGTAGTTCATCTGAAATTAAAACCATTTATTTGTACGAAATGTAAGCATGCATTTGGCCAAAGATGTAACTATAAAAGACACGTGCGTTCTGGGAGATGTTAATTGAAAAATACTCAACAGCATCGTCATATTAACCACGATCAGTCTCGGTAGTAATGTGTAATGTGTTGTAAGCTACCTGCCTGCGCGCGTCATTGCGTGGTTATGTCTTTTGCTTTCGAGTGACTCTGTGATCTTAAAGTGATCTTAAAGTGATGAAGTTTATGTGTGCTGAATGTATTTACGCTTGCTCTGGATACCTAAAGATATTAGTTTTAAAAAGGAAATTTAAATAATTTCATTGTACGAAATGGACGTTAAGGAATTCATTTTAACGTTAAGAAACCATGGGTTAATAATGTAATTAATTGCGTTGCTCCAGATGTGGCTTGTGTACGTCGCTTGCTCTAGATGCTTGCTACACAAAGGTTGCAACCTTTGTGTTAACCGTAGTTCCAGCCCGAAAGTAGCAGTAAGGATATGACCGGCCCAGGATGGTAACCATAGGCGTCTTCTAACTGAACTTTCGTGCTGGATATTATCTAGTTGCATCCCCTGATTTCACACTCTGTGATGAACTTAACCATACACGTTACATTTTATGTCGTCATTTTAATGTATTATTTAACTTTTAATATTTACAGGATGTAATGGTGTATGTTTTAGTTTCTTTATATTTGATTTTTAACGCTGTTTTATTTTCCTATTTTATTTTAACTTTTTACACATAATCATAAAATTTATTTTTTCGGTATATTCTGTATAAATGTTTTAACTCATGCTTGATTATGAGTAATATTAGATTGCTGAACTTGTAATATTTTTGGTGCGATATTATAATTAGTATGTAGGTATAAATATATATCATTAGGATATTAGAATTATACATAATATAATAATTGTAAGTTTTTATTAAGGTTTCTTGATTTCAAAATAATTTTGAACTTTGAACTTTATGTAACGATTCGTGTAACATTTGTAGTTAAAAGATTACACTATTATTATGATTATGCGATATGATGTTTAGAGTAGTATGAATTAAAAATTATATTATAATAAATTTATTATATTTAAAAAATATCCTACTAATATTATAAACGCAAAAGTTTGTAAGAATGTATGGATGTTTGTTACGCTTTCACGCAAAAACTACTAAATGGATTTTGATGAAACTTTACAATAATATAGCTTACACATCAGAATAACACATAGGCTATAATTTATAAACATATAGTGTGAATTATCTAAAATATAACGATAACTGTCAAGTAAGTAGGAAAAAATCTAAGAAATTGATATTCGAAATTTAAATCCTAAGCGTCAACATATATTTTGAATTTTTTCTCCTACTATCCTACTAATATTATAAACGCGAAAGTTTGTAAGAATGTATGGATGTTTGTTACTCTTTCACGCAAATACTACTGAATGGATTTTGATGAAACTTTACAATAATATAGCTTACACATCAGAATAACACATAGGCTATAATTTATAAAGATATAGTGTGAATTATCTAAAATATAACGAAAACTGTCAAGTAAGTAGGAAATAAAATCTAAGAAATTGATATTCGAAATTTAAATTCTAAGCGTCAACATATATTTTGAAAATTTTCTCAACAATAAATAATAAGTAAATAATAAATTTAGAAAATATAGTGCAATTCGGTGGTTAAGTAACCCGACCAGGTTGCCACAAGCCTAGGAAATGGAAATATTTTCCTGAAAGTGTGGAGCTCGCCAAGACGTGTGGCCGACGTGGCGGGTATCGGGCTAAATACCTCCAATCATGATGATGAACAGTACAACCTTACCACGGCCCCCAGTCCCCAGCAGCCCCACTAGCCCGAGCCACGGCAGCGGTTACCGTAACGGCGGGCAGGGGGTGCTAAGAATCTCTGGGTACGATCAGGCTGCCAAACCAAACTAACCGATCCGGATGGAGAGTGATTGGAGAGGCGTATGCCTAACGGTGGGCGAATGCGCGCTGATGAAGAAGACGAAGAAGAAGTAGGAAAAAAATCTGCCATCTGCGAGCTATTCTGGCGTGCGCCACAAAAACCGTTGGAGTTACACGTATATAATATACAATGGAAATGTTTATCTTAAATAGTCCTACAAAAAAGCCAGCGACAGCATATATCTATATTTTATGTGTAAGCCATTATCGCCAAAATAGTGAACCATAAATACAATTAAAAAATAAAAATTATTTCTAACGCACATTTGATTTGGTAGTAATAAATTGGTTATTATATCAAAATAAATACTTTTTTCACATCTGGTGAAATGTAGATAAATTTTGTCTTTTACAGTAGATCATTTAGACAAATTTGGACAAATATTTGAATAGTTATGACGATAACCAACCGAGTGCGCGATATTATGGTGATTTTTTAATATATTTTTTTTTTATATTAAAAAAATAATTTAAATCGTTAGGTCATGTTTATTGGTCATATTATCAACAATTATGAATTCTTATCAAAATAAGTAAATTTATTGTCTCAAGTGTATAAAACAAAAGACTGTTACCTTTTGCTTAATAAATAGTTAAAGAGATAATACGACATAGGTATGGAACCGCGACCGTGTCGTAATCTATACTTCTATACTAATATTATAAAGAGGTAAAGTTTGTGACGATATAGGAAGTAATCTCTGGATCTACTGAACCGATTTTGAAAATTCTTTTACGAATAGAAAGCTACGTTATGTGTGAGTGTCATATGGCTATATATTAATTCGAAAAATGTAAAGACTTTTTCGTGGTCGTTGAATTTACAAAGTAATTCAGAGAAAAACAGTCGAATGAAAACGTTTCTTACGAACGCTACTTTAACGATGAGAGATATAAGATTGAGTTCTAGAGAAAAGTTGTAGAGCTTAGTAATGCCTACAAAAAAGTAAGGGAAATCATATGTCTAAATTTTGTATTTAAGTCACAAAAACTAGTTATTTATATTTAAAAAATAATTTAAATCGTTAGGTCATGTTAATTGGTCATATTATCAACAATTATGAATTCATATCAAAATAAGTAAGTTTATCGTCTCAAGTGACAAAAGACGTTTCCCTTTTACTGCATATAATTTCCCTTTTACTGCATAAATGGTTAAAGAGATAAGACACTCACAAATAAGACACTCACAAGAAGACACTCACAAATAACGGTAATATATTCAAATTGGCATGCAAATACATACATATATATGCAGTAAAAATATAACCCTTCTTTTGGCAGTCAGGAAATAAATCATAGCACTCAGTACTAACCGAACCACACTCATAATTTCATCACAAGTTAATTTTTTTATCGCCCAACGAAGTGGGCACGGGTCAGCTAGTATAACATAAAACTCATGTAGCTCATCAAAACAGGACTTATTTGTCAGCGGCTTCTTCAGGAATAAAGTCTCTTTGCGATTGACTCAGCATCTCGTAGCCGACCATGACATTTTTGACTGCTGCGGGCTCCTCAGTATCTGAGGATAGTATATTGCACGGATGAGCATATGAGTCTTCGATAGAGTGCCTTCCCTGTGGTCTAGTTCCGTAGGAGCACCTGGAGTCAAAACTCGAATATATTCGGTCGGTTTTGCACTACATAATAATGGTATTAATTATTATTGTTATTATTATTAATTCTGGACAGCCTGCTTTAACCCTTCAAATGAAAGGCGTCCTTTTGGGGATGCAAGTTTTAATACACTGGAATGAAGGGCGTCCTTTTGGGGATGCGATGGGGGCCGTTTGCGAAAAAATCCATTTAAAAATAGAACGGGCTTCTTTATTTTATCGAATGATGCCAGAAAATAGCCAAAGATTCGTTACTATTAAATTCTACGATAGTATCATGCGATAAAAGCTGTACGATAATTACAACGCCGCCAACGGTCGATGGAAATTTCCAAACGACAGTGCGATACAGCGCCGAGCGAGTGCGTGGCAACGCGATACCGTTATTGCAATTGTAAGTGTTTTTAGTTGGATTTTACCCGTAAAAGTGAGTTATATGCATTCTAAAATTGTGTAGGAATGATAATTAGCGATTGGAGAAGGCCATTTCCTTTTTTTCACGTAGTTTTTAGTAAATTTCTGAAATGACGCAACACGACAATGGCGGTCGCGATCAACATTTTTTTCGAAACGAACGAAATCTCGCGAGTGTAGTCAAAATATTGGTTTATTTCGCTTATAAAATCGTTATTATTCAATGTAGGAGGTATATACTCAAGGAATTAGATGTATTTTGGTATTTACACGTCGTTTACAAACTGACCACGTTTTCAGAGTTCATAGTTTGGCGGCAAAAACCGAAATTTATCAATGTGTTTAGAGAGGCTTGGATTTCTATCGATACCAAAACAACAACAAAAATACGGATTTTTTTTTTTATTTTCGATATTTTTATTTTTGAGAAATTTGGTTATTTGAATATCGGATTTTATAGGAAAACTAAAATGCAGCTTAAAATAACATACAACTTTTTTTCAATTTGGGCTTATTTACTGAGGAAATCAAGACTGTGTCTCACCATGCGGTGTAAGATCGTTATACCAGCCTGGGGTGACGGGTTCCCCCGTTGTAGTCGACAACCCAAGTTGTTAGTCAGACTGCACAGTCGATTGGCTTATGCCGCACGGTGCGCAGACCGTCCAGAAACGCCAGAAGTTTGATTCCTAGGGGAAACTGCCCATAAGGTGGGGGAATTCAAGCTGATTAGGGGAAGAGTTGATAATCCTAACATAGGAAACTAACCATAGGGCCAGAGTCCTACCCAGGCTCGCACTTCATACGTGGAGGCCGTCGCATAGGTGTTGACCCGTGAGTGTGACCAACCCTGAACAGAATGGGTCTTCGTGGCCACCTCAGCGAGGGCCCATTAACTCCCTCAACGGTCAACAGCGGAGAGACCGGACTATTCTTCTAAGGTTGGTCAGATTATCAACGATCCTCCTAAGTACTATTTTGTTTTATTTTTCAGATATGTTGCGCGCTTGCCGTTCCACGTCTATGCGGCCCCCGTCTCGCTTTCGTCGCCGAGCTTCATAAGGTCAGTACTTATTAATTTAATTTTGAATTTTATTTTGACCTTACGGCGACTGCTCTTGAAACGACCATCGGCTACCCGATCGGACGACGACGGTGGACTGTTTTGTCCGAGTCTTCTGCGCTCACTTCACGGGAGATAGAATGACTATACGTTAAAACTTCCTGAGGTGACGGGCTCGCCTGTTGTAGTTGACGACTCTATTTGATCATTCGGATACCCGATACCAGGAGATAGTTTGATACCAGGAAAAAATTTGGCAGTAACTGATAGCGGAGGCGCTTGGTCTGCCCGCTGAGTCAACTGCCCGGTGCGTCTTCTACGCTCATCCCGCAGCTGAAAGAACGATCACATATCGTTATACCGGCCTGGGGTGACGGGTTCGCCCGTTGTAGTCGACACCGTCCAACTATGCAGCTTTCCGGTAGCGAACGCTTTCGTTTAGCACCGTCAGCGCATAAGCTGACGACGCCCTCCTCCTGGTGGGCGGCAAGAGTCGTGCCGAGGTTGAGAGAAGGGCGGCCTGTTCGATTGACCTGATTCTCGATTGGGGAAAGCGCAACAGGCTTTCTTTCTCTCCAGCCAAGTCGCAAGCCTTATTGTTAAAGGGGCGTCTCCAGCGTAATCCGCTTATCCGGGTTGGAGGACGCCCTGTGGCTTTTCCGCAGTCCGTTCGCTACCTGGGGGTCTCGTTGTCGGCGTCCCTGTCGCATCTTTTACACGCGAAAACCGTGGCTACGAAATCGCGAGATCTTTTCCTCGCCATTCGTCGCTCCAGCAGGGCCGAGTGGGGCATCCGCTCCCCGGCCGTCAGACTGCTCTACAAGGGTGTTTTTGTCCCGCAGGTGGCTTATGCCGCGCGTGCTTGGGCGTGGCCATCCATATCGGAGGCCATGCGCGTTGTCCTGCTGCGTGGCCAGCGTCTCCCGCTTGTGGCGATTACTGGCGCATACCGGACGACCTCTACTCTCGCTCTTCCCGTCCTCGCTGGAGTTTTGCCGATCGATCTGGAGGTTTTGGAGCAGGCAGCTGTGTCATGGATTCGACGAGGGGGGCCGGTAGACTACTTTAGTCTGTCGGTGGACCCGGCGTCCTCCACGTTGGTGGGCTGGTCCCGTCGTATTCGGGCGGAGAGTCTGCGCGTCTGGCAGGAGCGGTGGGATGGCGGCGGCACGGGCCGCCTTACCCATAGTTTCTTCCCGTCGGTGTCCGAGCGGATGAAAAACGAGGATTTTCTGCGGCTTGACCACCATGTCACTCAGCTCATTGGGGGTCACGGTGAGTTCAAAGCCAAGTTATTTGACCTTGGGCTCAACGACGATCCCTGGTGCTCGTGTGGCACTGGTCGCCAGACGGCCGAACACATCGTTTGGACATGTCCCAAGCTCGACGCCGCACGGGCGGAAATGTTGTGTGTGGTTGGTTCGTGCGTCGGCAGTCTGCCGGTTTGGTATGCGGACTTGGTAAGTTGTAGGGGTTGCTTGCTGCGTTTCGCGAGTTTGTGGATCACTGGGTGTCCCTCTGTTAGGATCTGAGGCAGAGGGGCTATCCTCCTCCGGGGGAGGCCCCCCGCCTCTTAGCGGTGCGAGCCGGGGGCTGCTTCATCATCCGAAGTCGCCCGTACTGTATCGTCCCTAATCGCCCTTGTGGGTGCGTGCCCTTTCACAGGATCCCGGTCGTCGACGTCTCCGACGGCGCCCCTGCCGTTTGCTGCCCGTTTTTTCTTTTTCTTTTTTCGACATGCCGCATGGAGCATAACTTCCACCGCCTCATCATTGCAATTAAAATAATAATATATTATACTATGTAAAAAATTAAATATGTTACCGCTTAGTCTCCTAGTTTAGTTTAGTAATTGTAATAATTTTGAATTTTAAATAAACGGTTTACGGGGTGCCGGGGGGGGGCTGAAGCCCGGAGAATCCCTCATAAGGTCTCCGTTCGCTCACCCCTCACGCGCTACCCTTCCGGCACGCGTGAGGTTGTCGTTGCATGACATCCTGGGCAGATAAATCGACCCACGTCGTTAGAACTGCCCGGGTGGTGGGCGGGGTTTTCAACCCTCGCCTGTCGCCGCGTAAATATTGAATGTTAGTCAGAGTGCACAATCGATTGGCTTGCGCCGCACGGTTCGCAGACCGTCCAGGAGCGCCAGAGGTTTGATTCCCAGGGAAAACTGACCAAGGCCAGAGTCCTACCCAGGTTCGCACCCCGTGCGTGGAGGCCGTCGGATGGGTGTTGACCCGTGAGTGTGACCGACCCTGAACACATGGGTCTTCTTGGCCAACCCAGCATGGGTCCATTAGCTCCCACCAAATTACTACAGTTCGGAATTCACGGGGATCTGCTAAGATGGTTTGCGTCTTATGTGGCCAATCGACATCAAGCTGTCACTGTGGGGAAATATAGGTCCGAGTATGTTAGAGTACCTTCTGGAGTACCGCAAGGTTCGCATCTCGGGCCATTATTGTTTAATATTTATAATAATGACATCGCCTCTTGCTTTCACTTATGTAAATTTATCGTTTATGCCGTTGATCTAAAAATTTATTCCACCATTAGGTACGAAAGATTGCATAAACATGCAACGCGATCTAGACCGACTCTTGGTATACTGCCACAAAAACAAGCTCTGCCTCAATCCCTTAAAGTGTAATGCCATCAGTTTTACCAGATATACTCGGCCAATTGTATACAACTATATTATCGATGGCGAAAACATTCCAAAAACATCTATACGCGACCTCGGACTTTATTTAGATACAAAGCTTACATACAACGACCACATAGATCACATAGTTCTTAAGGCCAAGAAAATGGTAGGATTTTTGTTTAGAGTATGCAGACCGTTCAGTGACACCCTTGCCTTAACTATCAGCGATGTAATTATGTCATTTAAAGCATTTTGGCTTATATTATCGTTTAGTCATATTATAATTTTGTCGTATAAATGTTTATTCAGCTTTTCTTATAAAACGAGCGATTGATGGCTTCTCGACATCGCTCTGCCGCCGTTGTCCAGGGTAGACATCAGTCTACCCTGGACAACGGCGGCTGCAACGTCGCCGAAACGTCGAGTGCTACAAATTTCAAGGGGTAAATTCGTTTTCTATCCTATTTATAAATTAATACATTGTTACCGGAGCGTCATTAAATTTAGAAGTTGAATGTCATATTTAATGATGGAAATATATCTGGGATTGATTGGCATAAAACTAATATTTTCCTATAAAAATAAGGCAAAGAGGATATCTCTGGCTTATTCCTGACATAGCTTCCACTGCTGAGAAGGGATCTCGATATGAAGTAGGTTGGAGTCTTCGTCCTCGTCTTCGAGTGGCGATGACGACGATTCGAATGCCTCGTTGAGGCCTCGGTTTCGCATCAAAAATTACTTCGATGGGTCAGAATCGAAATCTTCTATCGGAATCGAAAGCTCTTCACCCGGTATCGGGTAGCCGAATGGCCGTTTCAATGGCGACTGCCACAAGGTAAACCACCGCCCCTGCTCTATAGAAAACAAGGCCATACAGAAAAAAATTCTAAAAATCGTGAAATTAGTTTCAGTATCATATATTGAGCCTATAAACACAATATCTCTGAAAACAAACTAACTTACTCCATGACCGACCCTTACAGATTTATTATTAGTATAGATTACTTTTCTTACCCTTATATTATTATTAGCTTTATTATATTTTTTTCTACTATCAACGTGTTCATGTTATTTCTATGTTAGTTTGTAATGCAAGCATTGTAAACTATTCATAGGATAGTAAATTTGTTTCGTTTGAATATGTTTTTAAAATACTAGTATCATATATATACTATCTATAAGTTTGCTATAAAATATAATAACAAATAATAAAATAATATAAATAAATAAAATAAATCACCCAGCGGGCCGACACTCGCACCCTTACTTTCATTTGTAACCAGATTACTCCGGTCTCCCGACTGGTTACAGGTTCGAGGTCGCTTTTGCGGTCCTCTCCCTTACGTAGCGGTGATACGGTGTCTACCGAATCTATCGCGGACCACGGCGTCCTTTTTCCGGCTTTCACGCGGAATAGGATAGCCGATTGGTCGTTTTAAGAGCAGTTGCCGTAAGGTTAACAACTACCCCCGCTCTATAGTAGACAGTCTAATTCCAGACTCCTCCGGCTGTCGGTCAGAATGCACAATCGATGGGTGGAATAGGACGGGCGCTCCTAGACGGTTTGGGAGCGTCCGAAGGTTGACTCCTAGGGGAGACCGACCCGCAGGCCAGCGTCCTACTCTGGCTCTCCCTTCTGCATGGAGGCCGCCGAATGGGTGTTGACCCATGAGTATGACCGATTCTGAACGAATGAGTCTTCGTAGCCAACTCTAACAGGGCCCATTAGCTCCCTGCTAATGAGGTACACAAAAGGGGGAGGGGGGGGGGGGAACAATACTATCGCAAAGTTTTCCTACTTCTACATTGAAGCATATACATGAAAGATACATGCATGCCAAGTTTCTTGCTTTCTACCGGTTGGGACCGTAACTTCTAACTTCCGTAGCCGACACTTCCACCGATCTGATCGACCTTACTGCCGGCGTACCCCAGGGAGGAGTCCTTTCCCCTCTTCTCTTCTCTATATTTATCAGCCCCATAACCGAGAACCTTACCACCTCGTATCACCTTTACGCTGATGATCTACAAGTTTATATCCACACAAAACCGGACGATATTGACTCTGCCATACTTGATATGAACTCGGCTCTTGCCCATATATCTTCTTGGGCTAAAAGTCATGGCATTGTCTTAAATCCTACTAAGACCCAATCAATTATAATTGGCAGTCAACAATTACTGTCTCCTATTTCTCTATCATCTTTACGTCAAGTAGAAATCGAGGGCAACGTCATTGGGTATTCTAAAGTTGTAAAGAATTTAGGCATACTCGTGGACGAGACATTTTCTTGGCAAGCACAAGTCAACGAAGTAAGCAGGCGAATATATAATGGCTTTCATAGCCTTCGGAGGTTGCAGAGATTCCTCCCTGTAAGCACTAAGCAAACCATAATTCAAAGTCTGCTTCTGCCGTTACTAGACTATGCCGATGTCGCATATTTGGATCTCACCGAAAACAGACTGGATAAACTTGAGCGCCTACAGAACGTTTGCATAAGGTACATATTCAATCTGAGGAAGTATGACCATGTTTCCGAGTACCGATCAAAATTGCAATGGCTTCGTATACGGGACCGGAGAAATTTGCATATCCTTTCACTTCTATATAATGTCCTACACAACCCTACATCTCCCTCCTACCTCAACGAGGCTTTTACCGGATTAGGAAGTCATGGTCTCCCACTTCGTTCAAGTCAGAATAATATCCTACGTATCCCAAAACACAATACCACTTTTTTTTCCTACTCCTTCTCCGTACATGCAGCTCGACTGTGGAATCAGCTTCCTTTAACTATTCGAGGCGCTAGCTCGCTGTTCACCTTTAAGCAATCATTGAAAAAGCACATCCTTTCACAATAAATATTAATCATAAATTCTAACCTTTCCGTTATCCCCTCCCTTTCCTTACCTTATTTTGGCAGTTTATTTATTTACTTATTTATTTATTTATTTATTTGTTAATATATCAAAATATGTATGTATATACATATACATACATATAATATGTCAAACTCAAATATTTATTTGTATATTTACATTTTACTTTAGATACACACACAATATAATATATTATATGCTATAATTTCAAATTTAATTTTAGGCTATAATTTGTTGCCTACTCTTCTTTTCACACCAGCATGTTGGTTGACTGGAAGATATTGCTGTAGTGTAGCAATAAGTCCGCCATTGTACCTTATTTTATTGTGCAATAAAGAGATTTTCATTTCATTTCATTTTCATTTCATTTCATTTCATTTCATTTCATTTCATTTCATTTCAACTTCTATTTTTTTGAGCTAAGAAGCCGACCTATTACAACTTTTATGTATTATTATTATTATTAGGAAAATATTTGTGTATTTATTTATATATAATTTACATAACTATAAGACATGCCAATGTTAAATCATTGAACTTGCCACGGCAACACTTACATACCGACCTTTTTTAAATATTCACATTGCAACACTGACAACAAATGTCAAACTTTATCAAACTGATTGATCCGAGTTTTCGATTGTTATTGATATCGCAATGGAGAAGCAGGATATTAATGAAAGTAATGCAGATTTCAAAATTGAGGTTTTTAAAGTGGAGCTGTCAGACTCGTTTGACGAACTCGGACAAAACATTTTATTGTTTGAAGAGGGTGAAACGCGTATTGTTAAAAGAGAAGGAAGCGATGCCGTAGAATCAGACGTCGAGGAGGACGCAGATGATGTCGTTTTGGTAGAGGTCAAGGTATTGGTGAAGAGATTAGTTGATTTCTCTTGCGTTGTTTGTGGCTGTAACATCGATACTAGTCAGCCGATGGGTTATTGGAAATGTCTGAAAGATACGGTGGAGTTGCTGTGCCATGTTTGCAGTAAGAAATTTGTGTGCGCGGAGTGTTACCGGGGGTTTAATTATAAACGCTATATGAAAAAACACATCGAAGGGGTGCATCTCAAGATAAAGAAATATAAATGCGGTAAATGTGACAAAGCTTTCACTGGAAGTGGTGATTTGAACAGACATATAGAATCGGTTCACCGCCAATTGAAGTATTCGTGTCAGGAATGTGAGAAAGCTTATTCTCAACGCGGTTACTTAACTACACATATTAACTTCGTACACCGAAAATCAATTAATTTTAAATGTTGGATATGTGAGAAACCATTTCCAAGTCAAGCAACAGTTAGAAACCACCTCAATATGGTCCATCGCAAAATGAAGGAATTTAAATGTAAGCAATGCGAAAGCGCTTTCTTTGATCAAAGTGCCTTAAAAGTACATACGAATTCAGTCCACCTGAAGTTGAAGCCATTCGCCTGCAAGATATGCAAATGCAGCTTTTCGATGCGAGCCAATTTAAATATACACGTGAACTCTGTTCATCTTAAAGTGAAGAATTATATTTGTGCTGAATGTAAGAACGCATTCTCAACAAAGGGGGAATTAGTTCAACACATTAACGTAGTTCATCTGAAATTAAAACCATTTATTTGTACGAAATGTAAGCGTGCGTTTGGCCGAAGATGTCAATATAAAAAGCATGTACGTTGTGGGAGTTGTTCCTTTAGAAACACTCAACAGCAGCGTTAGATGAACCGCATTTAATCTCGGGAGTAATGTGTATTGTATTAATTGTACATACGAAAAGTACATACGAATTCAGTCCACCTGAAGTTGAAGCCATTCGCCTGCAAGATATGCAAATGCAGCTTTTCGATGCGAGCCAATTTAAATATACACGTGAACTCTGTTCATCTTAAAGTGAAGAATTATATTTGTGCTGAATGTAACCACGCATTCTCACTAAAGAATTGTTTAGTTCGACACATTAACAAGGTTCATCTGAAACTAAAACCATTCATGTACGCAATGTGAGAGTGCGTTTGGCCGAAGATGTGACTATAAAAGACACATGCGCTCTAGGATATGTTTATTGAAAAATACTCAACAGTAGCGTCAGATTAACCTCGATCAGTCTCGGTAGTAATGTGTAATGTATCGTAGGCTACCTGCCTGAGCGCGTCATTGCGTGGTTATGTTTTTTGCTTTTGAGTGTCTCTGTGAACTTACAAGTGCACGCTGTTCATCCAGTGATGAAGTTTATGTGCGCTGAATGTATTTACGCTTGCTCTGGAAAAGGATATTAGTTTTAAAAAGAAAATTTAAATAATCTAGGTATTTGTACGAAATGGAATCTGGCATGAATGGGGACTTTAAACGACATATAAATTCTGGAAATTGCTCTTGGAAACGACACAAATGCGTCAGGTTAACCTTAGCCCTAAGTTATATATTAAGCTATTACGATTTTAATACTGATGCGTATAATCTTGAATTAGTTTAAGGATTTTAACGTTAAGAAACCATGGGTTAATAATGTAGTTATTCGCGTTTGTAAAGTTTATATATCGAATATTATTAGTTTATATTTTGTTATCTTTATCAAAATAATCGGGTATTAAATGAATTGCGCTCTGCGGCCGCTTCACACGTGTCGTTTGCTCCAGTATTTTAATTGTCGCTTGCTCCAGATGTGGCTTGTCTGCGTTGCTTGCTCCAGATGTGGCTTGCCTGCGTCGCTTGCTCCAGATGTTTGCTACACAAAGTTTGCAACCTTTGTGTTAACCGTAGTGCCAGACCGCAAGTAGCAGTAAGGATATGACCGGCCCAGGAAGGTAACCATGAGCGTCTTCTAACTGAACTTTCGTGCTGGATATTATCTAGCTGCATCCCCTGATTTCACACACTGTGATGAACTTACCCATACACGTTACATTTTACGTCGTCTCATTTTATTGTATTATTAAATTTTAATATTTAAAAGATGTAATGTTTCTTTATATTTGATTTTTAACGCTGTTTTATTTTCCCATTTTATTTTAACTTTTTACACAATCGTAGAATTAATTTTTTCGGTATATTCTGTATAATTATGTTTTTACTCATGCTAGATTATGAGTAATATTAGATTGCTGAATTTGTCATTTTTTTAGCCCGATATTATAATTAGTACGTAGGTTTTAACGTAGGTAAATATATATCATTAGGATATTAGAATTATACATAATATAATATTTGTAAGTTTTTATTTAGGTTTTTTGATTACAAATTAACTCTGAACATTATGTAACGATTCTTGTAACATTTGTAGTTGAAACATTACCTTTTATTATGATTATGCGATATGATATTTAAAGTAGTATGAATTAAAAATTATATTATAACAAATTTATTATACTTTTAAAATAAATATATTGAAAACTCATGTATTTTATCAAAGCAGGACTTGTTTGTCAGCGGCTTCTTAAGCAGTAAAGTCTCCTCGCGGTTGTCTCAGCATCTCGTAGCCGACCATGACATTTTTGACTTCCGCCCTTCTCAGTATCTGAGGATAGCATATTGCACGAAGGAGCATATGAGTCTCCGATGAAGTGCCTTCCCTCTGGTCTAGTTCCGTTGGAGCACCTGGAATCAAAACTCGAATATATTCAGTCTGTTTTGCACTACATAATAATGGTAATAATTATTGTTATTATTATTTATTCTGGACAGCCTGTTTTAATGGTAAGTTCAAATCTGGTCTTTTAAAGCTAGCCATACACAATATTAACAAGTCTTTAGATAAAAATCCAGTCCGTTCTTAAATTGAGTGATATAGTTTGCACTAATCACTTCAAAACGGCGAAAACAGCGGGCTGCCTCACGCCCTCACTACCAGATTTGGCCGAATTTCTCCGTTCTCCAGTCTGGTCACAAGTTCGAAGTTGCTTTCGCGACCTCTACCTGGTGTAAGCAGTAATTCGGTTCGAATTTCTCTCGGACCGTGGTGCACTTTGCCCGTCTTTCACGAGTTATCGTGTGGCTAACGGACTTTGAACGACTACCTACCGCATTCTCCGGCTTCGAATTCTCTGGTTGGCCTCAAGCAGACTATTCGAAGTCCTTCGTTTGCAAACACGAAGGACTATCTAATGACACTCCAGCAAAGGATTAAAATTAAATGGAAACTCGAAAGGCCTGTTCAGTTGGCAGCAGACACGATGGCGATTCTGAAAGACGACAACGCTCCACCCGTCAAATGACAACTGGTCCGTTTACTCGCACTTCATCCTGCTGATGATGGCATTCTTTGCGTGGTCACCAACCACGTTTCTCATGGCCCACCCAAGACAGCGATCTAGAAGCTCTTCCTACTACCGCTGGGTTACTAGCAGCATTAAAATCCGTATTTAAATACATTTATTTAACCCTGTAAACTGATTTATATATTTGTTTTGTATTGAAAGCAATTGATTTTGTTGTACTTAGGTCATCCAATTGGTATCTATAGCCCATGTCACAATACGCACATTTTCATTGCAACGATCTTTGCCAAAGTGCAAATCTCCAGAAGACAGATTGAAGGAAAAATGTGCATAATTTTTAATGTAATTTAATTTAAGTCCTAAACTTGGTATTGTTAGATATATTAAAAGTAATACTGTATTAGTCACTTGGCTTTTGTAGTTTTATTTCATTTTGCAACATTTTGTACTTATTTTAACTAAGTAATATACGAGAATTTAAGTATGCGCTATCTGTCCCATAGTGAATTTGACGTTGGTGTATCACTGATATTGGCCTCGATTGCGTTTCTGCGTGAACTTGAATCGGAATCGTTCATGCCAGCAAGATAAAACAATAGGCTCGATTGCGTTTCTTTGTGATCTCAATTCGGAAATTAGTTTCTTGTGAACGAGACAGTTCAATACGCCAGATCACAAACCTACCAATCAAAAAAAAGGCGGCATAATCTAAAGTCAGCCGAAATGTTTTCAAACTAATTATTCAGGTGTTTTATTTTCGGCAGGTAGTTTTGTGCGGAAAAAGATACGTTCGTACATTTTATATTACGCAATGCTCTGTCTCGTTTGCTTGAACTATTTTCCTATATAAGTTAGTTCACGATAAAACGCGAGGAATACCTTTTATTTAAAAGCGTACTGAAACGTCATGGTGACGTATTCAGTGATATTTTATCACAGTTCGGACCTGGCACGAGCACCTTAAATTTTACCTACATATAAGTATTCATTAGGCCAAGAAGCTTTCGGAACTTTGCTGGCAGTTTATATAGTATTAAAAAACTTGAATAATATCCAAATAATAACTTAATTTTGTACTTATTATTAAAATTCTACAAGTAGTGTGTTTTTTGGTCCAAGGTATTAAAGAGTATTTTTTTATTTTATTTTATAAACATTATTTTTTCATCTTTTAAAAACATTTCAGTAATCAAATATGCCTTATAATCGTAAATCAGTACTGCCATCTGCCGGATTCGATACGAAGTCTCTGCAATAATGGCAACGTTGCGTTCAATACGGCGGGAGGTTCATTCGCCGGCGCCCACTGGGACAAGTTCTACTGCAAAAATAAATACAACATACCGTTTGTGGTAGATATATGGTTTGTATTAGCCCAATAACAATATTAAAATTTCTGGAAATATTCTAAAAAAGTAAATAACGACGTTTAACCACCTGTCTAATTAGTTTTACTACCTAGATAGTAGTGACATTATCAACATTAATTACATATATTAATAAATGCGTTTAATTTCAAAAGGCGAACTTATTGCCTAAAGACAATGTTCCATAACTGACCCGTATTTATTTGCAAACATTGTTCGCAGATAATGACTAAATTAAGCCATAGTACAGTAGGGCGGTGTCGACTACAAGGGGGAGACCTGTCATACCAGGCTTGTATAACGATAAGTAGTCGTTCTTTTTGCCGTGAGACGAGACAGTCTTAGAGGCAAAACAAATCTACTGTCTTGCCTTGCCAATAAGCCCGTTAGAGGCCAACTACTTACGACGAGGCACCGGGAAAGGTACCCAGCGGGCAGCCTCGCCCCTTAAATTTTGGAAGGATATCTCCATCTGAAATTAACGTCCAGCATACCTCAGACGGGTTACGGGTCCGAAGTCGTTTACGCGGCATCTACCTGTTGTATTACAGCGGTACCTAATTCAATTTGAATTTATCACGGACCTGGGCATCCTTTGTTCGTAGTGCCACACGGGGTCAAGTGGCCTATAGGTCATCTCAAGTTCAATTAATCATTTTAGTAAGTCGTCTTTCTTCCGTTTCATCGTGAACTAACCTTATCGGGAAATAGTTCAAGCCGACGAGACAGAGCAGTGCGTTAAAGCGTGATGTAAAGTGAACGATCGTATCCTTTTCCGCACAAAAACTACTTGCTGAACATAAAAACACCTGAATTAGTTTGAAAACATTTCGGTTGACCTTAGATTATGCCGCCCTATTTTTGATTGCTAGTTTTGTGCTGGTAAAGCGAACAACCGTTTATTTTATATGCCGCTTAAACATAATTGGCCCGATTGCGTTTCTTCGTGAACTAAAATAGGAACTTAGTTCAACTGAACGAGACAGAGCAATACGAAATGATCCGTCGTCGATTTTCCCGCACCAAAACTACCTGTCGAACCTATACTTTTAGGTCATCCAATTTGACGCCTGAATAAGTTTGAAATCATTTTGTGCGGTGTTAGATTTAGCTGGTGTATCTTTAGTGGGTAGTTTTACTCAGTAAAAGTCACAACCGTTCATTTCGCATTCCCCTCTGACGTACCTACTGCTCCGTCTCGTTCACACGAACTAAATCAGTTTAAAGTTGATTAAAATAAATGTATTTAAATACCGATTTCAATGCTGCTAAAAATCCAGTGGTAGTGGGAACAGCTTCTAGGTCACTTTCGTGGGTGGGCCATGGGAAACGTGGTTGGTGACCACGCAAAGAATGCCATCATCAGCAGGATGAAGTGCGAGTAAACGGCCCAGTTGCCATTTGACGGGTGGAGCGTTGTCGTCTTTCAGAATCTCCATCGTGTCTGCTGCCAACTGAATGGGCCTTTCGAGTTTCCATTTCAGCCTCTGCTGGAGTGTCATTAGATAGTCCTTCGTGTTTGCAAATGAAGGACTTCGAATAGTCTGCTTGAGGCCAACCAGAGCATCGAAGCTTGAGAATGCGGTAGGTAGTCATTCGAAGTCCGTTAGCCACGCGATCACTTGTGAAAGACGGGCAAAGTGCACCACGGCCCGAGAGAAATTACTGCTAACACCATGTAGAGGTCGCGAAAGCAACTTTGAACTTGTGACCAAACTGGGGAGCGGAGAAATCCGGCCAAATCTGGTAGTGAGGGCGTGTGGCAGCTGTTTTCGCCGTTTTGAAGTGATTAGTGCAAACTCTATGACTCAATTTAAAAACAGACTGTATTTATATCTAAAAACTTGTTAACATTGTATATAGCTAGCTTTACAAGATCAGATCTGGACTTACCATTAAAGCAGGCTGTCCAGAATAAATAATATTAACAATACTTAATACCATTATTATGTAGTGCAAAACCGACCGAATATTTTCGAGTTTTGATTCCATGTGCTCCAACGGAACTAGACCGCAGGCAAGGCACTTCATTGGAGACTCATATGCTCCTCCGTGCAATATACTATTCTCAGATACTGAGGAGGGCGGCAGTAAAAATGTCATGGTCGGCTAAGAGAATGCTGAGTCAATCGCAAAGGGGCTTTATTCCTGAAAAACCGCTGACAAACAAGTCCTGCTTTGATGAACTACACGAGTTTTTGAGTTATTTTTTTTTTAAAGAATAATAAATTTGTTATAATATATTTTTTAATTCAAACTACTCTGAACATCATATCGCATAATCATAATAAAAGGTAATCTTTCAACTGCAAATGTTACACGAATCGTTACATAAAGTTCAAAGTTCAAAATTAATTTGAAATAAAAAAACCCTTATAAAAAGTTATAATTATTATATTATGTATAATTCTAATATCCTAATGATATATCGATGGCATAGAATGCAGATGTGGTATGTGCAATGGAATACATTTTACAGGACAGCAATTTTAAAGTTTGGATATCTGGTACTTTTAAGCTTTTATTATTATAGCTCCTATATTTCTATATACTGTAAACTAGTTCATTGGCTAACACAATATAGGTAATTAGAATAATAAAAGTAAAATATGGATGCTTAAATTTGAATTAATTACCTATAGGTGTGCACTTACCACTTCTGTCTACTGCTCTATTGTACATACCACAATTGTCTGCTTTTGATATCAGTTTCTTTTAAATGAAGAACATGAAAAAAATACCTTTTTAGAATTGAAAAATATTTAATTAAGTTTAGTAAAGTACATAGAAGTTATTAAACAAGCATGGATAGTTCTATGCAAGATTAATCTGTGGGTTTTTTAAACTAAGTGGGTTTACCTAATTAACAAAAACAACTCAAATTTTATTCCTCATCTTTAGAATCCACTCATCTAAACATGCGGGAACTTGAAGGCAGAGAATGATAAAAATATTCATAATCCTGTGGGATTACTTAACCATCAAGTAGAGACAATAAGTCCTTCTTCTTGGCTTCTGTGATAGTCAAGGTTTAATTGTATGCCCTATTTAATATTATATCTTGCTGCCGATCCGCTGCCTGTAAGTTAAAACTATGATTACAAATCACAATCATTTAGCAGAGAAGGTAACAAACACATTTTTTTCTTTTTACCTTAGCCCTTCTTTTTTGATTAATATTAATTTTCATGAAGTTTTCTTCATCGAGGTCATATTTGTACATAATAATATTGGGCTTAGTTTTGGTAAATCGCAGCCATTTAATTTTCAGCCAATTCACAGTGTTTTTGTCATTATTTTATGTAGTATTGTGTACTACTTGATTGGTCAATAAATTAAAATCGTAAAAGTCACTGTTAGTCAAAACATTTACAATACATATATGGGTTTGGATTTATTCTAGTAGCAGAAATTAGGAAGGCCTGTGTGATTTATTTTTTAAAATGTTTTCTAGCCCTTTCTATTGTGGCATGCATGGCATCTGCCTCTGATAAGAATGCCCAGATTCCATGTACTTGAGATATATTGTCTACAGGTGGCTTAAATTATTCAGAGCATATAACATTGCAGCACAGACATGTTCATTTCTGTTTTGGCCTCCACATGTGTCTGAGAAAGAAGAAACATGAGTCACGGTGTCAGGCAATGACTCTAAATATTTAAAAAACAGGTACCTATTTCATTGCTGCCTCTCTGAGCTTTACATTCATCCCATAAGTAGCAGTAACCATCTGGAATGGTTTTCATATATTGTGAAATTATATGCATTCAATTTTATCTTGTAATAAATAGCAGAATCATCTACAAATGGGAGAGTCAATATACTTTGCAAGTTAAACGAAACCAATCTGAATGTTTTACCATGATTCTCTTGTGCCTTATTTTTTTTGACATTGTTTCATTTTCATTGATGCATTTTCTCTGGCTTTATGTGCTGCCCATTAATCTTTCGAGTCATCTTTATTTGATGAGGCATTATATGCATTACATTTTGTACACTAATCCTTTTTTTGGCTGATAAAAGCTTAATGCTGGATCATATGAATGAAAAATATCCTTATAAACATAATAGGGCACTGGTAGCATTTCTTGAATTTGTTCTTTGTACAAACGATACATAATGCTTATATTTAAATCAGAGACCAAATATAATTTCTTGCTGTCACGCCTGCAGCAATGAGATTCCATCCGTGGGAATGAGTCAATGTGAGATTTAACAGCTGCAATATTGCTCACTGATGTAGCAGTGGCTGGTTTCTTGCCTGCTCTTTTGTCGTTACTCGAATATGTGGCAGTACTTGACACTATCAAAGTGTCTAATATCCTGTGACTAATCGATAATGTATTGCATAAAAACTTTGTAGAAACTTTTATCAATGCTCCTCCTGGTGCCCTGAAATGATATTGTTTCGATAGTTTCTTAGGGATTTAAGCATTTTGTCGAACAACATCACCAATGGTAATAAGTGATGATAAATATTGCTTTTGTTTGATGGTATCACTTAAAGCCCGATATTCTTCCAATATATTTTTATTTAATTTATTTTTAGTAATTTATTCAGATAGTTACCAGTCCCTGATTCCTCACATGCAAGTTCAACTAAAAAACTTCCTCGTCTAACCATATTTCCCTTCTTTTTACTAAAAGGCACTTGAATTTACAATAAAATTACACGGAAACCAACTAACCGAATCACCAAAGTGACAAGTGAAACGTTGACAGAACGTCTTGGTTGTCAGTTAAGGTGGCAAAATATACAAAGTGCCACATACCACATTTGTACATTTAATTTGTTCATGTCGAATGGGGTAAGGGCACATGCAACAATTGACTCCTACATAATTTTCATTTTTAATCAATTTACCACATTTGATACATTAGTAAATCATAACTGGGACAACATACGCTTACCACATTTGTACGCAACAAAATTTAAGTTACAACGACCAACTCTGTGTAGGTACTTAACTCAATTTTGACAAAAAGTGTACTTACCACATCTGCGTTCTATGCCATCGATATGTAGTTGCTTCATGCTCTATGAAAAATGACAGTCAAAGCAACATGCGGCAACTGCGGGGCGGATCACCCCGCAAACAACAGGAGGTGCCCTGCGTTCATGGCAGAAATCCGCCAGACAACGAGGCAGCAGCAAGGTGCTCCGCGAGCGGCGGCTGCTGCCCCTCAAGCAGAGCCGCGAACCGCTGCCCCGCGCGCCCCGCGCGCCCAGCGCTCCCAGACCGCCCCAGCCCCGGAACAGACTCAGTCTCCACGGGCTTCGCCGCGGAAACCGGCAAAACCACAGGCTATGCCTCAGCCTCCCCCCGCTCCACAGCTACAGAAACAAAAACCGGTGGCGAGCCGGGAGGCTCCCCTTTCGTGGAGGCAGAAGCCGGTACCGTCGACCGCTTGTCCGCAGCCAGCTACTGCAAAGAAGTCAAATCGGCAGCGCTCCAAGTGGCCGACGAGAACGCCTCCACAGGAGACGAAGGTGGTCGAGAAGGCGAACACCCCAATACACCGACCCCAGCCCCAAGAGCGCAGCCAAGAGGCTGTAAACGTAACGGTGGCAGACCTGCTGTTTCTGGTAAGCGAGCTGCTTGCCAACCCGGCGGAAGCAAGCTCCATCGTAGCGCGCACCCTACAGCGCCTACTGGGGCCGTCGTCCGCCCTACAGTGCACAGCCATGCCTCCTGCATCGGCAGGCCACTAAGAATAGTGCATTGGAATGCGGATGGCATCAAAAGCAAGCTTCCGTCGGTGCGAGCCTTCCTGCAGGAACAGCAGGTCGACGTCCTCCTCGTATCGGAGACAAAGCTCCTGAAGTTCGTCTCGGTGCGCATACCCAACTACATCGCGTACCGGACGGACAACGTGACGACAGAAGGTCGCGCGTACAGGGGCACCGCCGTCTTCGTGAGGAGGACGATGCTCCACCAACAAATCGACGTGCCGCAGCTAGACTCGCTGTACGCAACGGGAATTCAGCTAAGAGCAGGCGGAGTAGACTTGCGGATTTTTGCAGTCTACAAACCGCCCAGCAACCGACTGGAGACTGGCGACATCGACAAACTCCTACACCAGACGATACCTACGATTGTAGCCGGCGACCTGAACAGCAAGCATCCGGCGTGGAACTCGACGCGCGCCAACGTCGATGGCGCGCAATTGCTTAACCACGCCGAGAAAAGAGGCTTCACGGTCGCCGGACCGGAACAACACACACGTGTTCCGAGCACGCCAACCCACTCGTCAGAGGTACTCGATGTCGCCCTCCTGCACAACGTGACATTTCCCTATGTGCAGGAAGTCATTTATGAACTCCAGTCGGATCACCTGCCGGTTCTCCTAGAACTACAGACCGACGTTGCTACAGCGAGTCACTATAGAGAGCGCCGCCGTATTGACTGGAGACGATACGAGAAGCTGCTTGGTAAGGCAATCCTAGATTATAAGACACCGGTCACCGCCGGAGATATTGAGAGCCGGGTGTCCAACCTTCAGGAGGCCATCAAGACCGCGCTGGAAGCCAGCTCCTCGACGATAGAGGCGAAAGCGACACGTCCCCGCCTCCCGCAACGACTGCGAGACAAGCTGCGGGAGAAGCGGCGCTTGCATCGCTTCTGGGCCGAAAATCGGTGTCCGGAAGCTAAGCGCCGCTTAAACAAAGCGAACGCTAGCTTGCAAGAGGAACTGCAGACGTACGCAGCCGAGTCGTGGGAGGAATTCCTCGACTCGATAGGCGACGACATGCCATCTATATACAGGCTGAATCGTCGCCTGCTGAGTACGGCTGAACCAGCGCGGCCACTACTGGATTCGACCGGGAACCTCCACTATGTCGCCGACGACAGAGCGACTCTCTTCGCCGACTACCTGGAGAATACCTTCGTCCCGCACGACATAGAAGACCAGGAGCACTCCAAGGTGGTCCACGAGCACCTAGCTGCGGAGGAGGAATCGCCACCGGAGCTCGGCAGAGAGATCCCGCCGATAACTCCGGCTGAGCTCCAGCGTCGAATCCAGCAACTCAAGCTGAAGAAGGCACCCGGCCCCGACGGCATCAGTAACGGCGCGCTGAAGAGGCTTCCGCGTCGCCAGCTGCCGGCCCTCGCAGGGCTGCTAAACTCCTGCATCAGACTCGGTCATTTTCCAGAGAAGTGGAAGACGGCTAAGGTGATAATGCTGCCGAAATCTCACAAAGACCTACGGCAACCGGGCAACTACCGCCCGATCTCGCTGCTGCCTACCCTCGCGAAGGTCTTCGAGCGATGCGTGCTGGCGCGACTAACGCCGCACCTCGCCCCGCGCAACGAGCAGTATGGATTCCGTACGGGCCACTCGACTACCCTGCAACTCACGCGGGTAGTACATCGCCTGACGGAATCCTACAATAAGCACCAGCATACGGCAGCCGTCTTCCTGGACGTCGAAAAGGCGTTCGACCGAGTCTGGCACGAGGGCCTCCGCTACAAGCTGGCGACACAGACCACGGCACCGCGCCTGCTCCGTAACGTGGTGGCTTCCTTCCTCTCCGGAAGAGGGTTCTTCGTCGCGGTGGAGGGCGAGCAGTCCACAATTCGTCCCATCGCGGCGGGAGTCCCGCAGGGAAGCTGCTTATCGCCGGCGCTATACGGTGTCTACACAAATGACATACCGCTCAGCGCCGGCGCGGAGCTGGCGCTATTCGCGGATGACGCTATGTATATGGCAACTTCAATCAACATCAAGGTCGCGGCCAAGAAACTGCAGCAGCAACTAGACCTTATGCCA
Source organism: Micropterix aruncella (assembly GCA_944548615.1). Classification (NCBI taxonomy): domain Eukaryota; kingdom Metazoa; phylum Arthropoda; class Insecta; order Lepidoptera; family Micropterigidae; genus Micropterix; species Micropterix aruncella. The sequence goes on from CALYMY010000026.1 coordinate 43,572, forward strand.
GAATGGCTAAGGAAATGGCGGATTGTCGTTAACGCGGCTAAGTCCGAAGCGATCATCACCGGCTCACTCAAAGTTTACCCGGAGCCGGTGAAACTCGGCGGCACCCCGGTACCGTGGAAGAACACGGTCAAGTACCTCGGGGTGCATATCGACCGTCGCCTTAACTTTGCGCACCACGCGAAAGCAACAATTGCCGCTTCGAAATCCGCCTTCTACGCGCTGCTGCCCGTTCTCCGTTCGGCCGCGATCCCGGCGAAGACACGTCTGCTGATGCTGAAGATGTACGTGAGGACGAAACTCACGTACGCGGCACCGGCCTGGTACCACCTCATCTCGGCATCGCAGCGGAGTAACATCCAGCGAGTGCTGAACGTGGGGCTAAGAAAAGTGTCGGGAGCCCCTTGGTACGTCCGAAATGCGACTCTGGAACGCGATTTTAGCGAAACAGAGTCCGTGGAGGAACACGTAAAGCGCCTCGCGCGCGCTATGTACCGCAGGGCCGACACCTCGCCTCACGAGCACATCCGCCAGCTCGCTCCTCTGCACACCAGACCACCAGATGTCCGGAAGCCGTACCCGCGCAGTCTGCTTGATTAGCGGACCACCAGCGCGGGTATCGCAGCACAGCAGCCTTGCCACAAAATATGTCATTACCAACTCCCGTCACAATCCTTCACGATAAGGTGCCTAAGCACATAACAATGAGTCTTGCCACAGGGCACAAAGCCCTGTGATGCCATTCCAGAAAGCCGGGCCAATGGGCCCGGCTCACGTGAAACCCCACGAAAAGGCAAAATGCCTAGTGGAAGATGTCACGGGCCTCTAGCAAGGCCCGTCGACAGATATTTGATTTGATTTCTATGAAAAATGGCGAGTAACAAAGTTGACAACCTGGAATTTTGATTATTATCAATTGCATGTGCTGGAGCGTTGCATATCTCAGTGTTGTCATTGGGCCTGGATGAGTAGGTGGACCTGGAAGAAAAGTTCTACTTTAAATGATATGGTTATTGTTACCTTGACAGATATGGAAAACGTCTTTACTAAACACCGAAAAGCCTTTCGAGAGTGTTTCCGTGAAGATCCATTCCTGGTCTTCAATATATCTTATAAAATCAGCCAAATCATAAACTTACACCCGACAAAGTGAGCTCTAGACCACACTTAAATTTGACAGTTCAAAACTTATGAAAATTTGGTCATTTTTACTCCCTCAACACTCAAGTTTTTTATATCGGGCTCTCAAGGTTTCCCTCAACTCAAGTATGGCATAACTTGGCAGAGTACTATTAAAAATAACATACTTAAGTAGGCACTCAATTAGGCTAATCGAGTGTGCCCTTGAGGGAAGTATCTTCGATACATTTTTGTTTTCATAGACAATACTTGAGCGAAAATAAAATTTAAAATTTAACGACGCTCTGGTAACAATGGATTAATAAAATTTTAGTAAGTATCAATGTTCACAAACTTGTCAATATTGTTTATGACTAGCTTTACAATCTGATTTGAACGTATCAGCAAAGCTGCCTGTCCAGAATGAATAGTTATATAATACTTTTGTAATAAATAATAATAATAATAAACCCTTGCAAATCATATTAATATTGAAATAATAATAAATACACTTATTAAACAATGCAATACATATCCTCTTTATTTATTAATTAATTCATATATTGATATATTGATTACCATACAGGACCAGGCTAGAAAGAAGGCACTTAATCTGAGCCTTATTGGCTCCTTTATGCAATACACTATCCTCCTTTACCGAGGAGTCCATCATTCAATAACACATTTTTAAAAACAAGCAAAACATTAGTAAAACACATTTTTAAAAACAAGCTTTTATTAAAATGCTCTATCCCGAGCCAACCCTGGGTACAGCAGCAATGTCATAGAGGAACTAATATCATAATTGAATGCTATACAGAATTTCGTGTTTGTTCTGTTGACCGTTGAGGAGTCCCTTGGTCGGGAGCTAACCTTGGGCACAGCAGCCATGTCATGTTGAAATTTAGAACGGTCTATCATAATTGAATGCGTGTACAAAATTTCGTGGCTGTGCTGTTTACCGTTGAGGAGTGCCCTCGTTGGGAGCCAACCCTGGGCTCAGCAGCAATGTTGTGATGGAACTTATAACGGGCTATCATACTTGAATGCGTATACAAAATTTCGTGTCAGTGCTGTTGACCGTTGAGGTGTCCCCTCGTCGGGAGCCAATTCTGGGTGCAGAATCAGGTCATGATTAATATAAAAATGCACTGTCATCGTACCTGAACCAACATGTGAAATTTCAATTTCATAGGATAAGAGGAAGTGGTTCTAATTCTGCTTGCAAAAGTTGACCTAAACAGACTAACATACTGACAAACATTGCAAGGAAAATAAAAGCTTGTAAAAAGTTCATGGTCGGCTACGATATGCTGAGTCAATCGCGAAGGGACTATACTCCTAAACAAGGCGCTGCCAAATTCAATTACTGCTCTGATGAGCTATATTACAAATGTAAGACATCATAGAGATAATAATATATTTATTAAAAAAAAAAGTATAGTAAACTTGTTATAATATGTTTTTTTAATTCATACTATTCTAAACATCAAATCCGATAATCATAATACAAGGTACTCGTATAAATGCAAATGTTACGTGAATCGTTACATAGGTACAGTTCAAAGTTCAAATTTAATTTTAATTCAAAAAACCCCAAAAGGATATAGAATTTACAATTAATATACTATCTATAATTCTAATATCGTAATGATACATCATATAATATCATAATGATAACATCATAATAATAATATCATATTGATAATATCATAATAATATCGACGGTTGAAAGGTGAAATGTATTAAACGCCAATATACCAACTTCACAGGCAAGCCGTTTGAAGTTTAAAATTTTAGAAAAAAAATTGTAAGAAATCATTCGATGGTTCGATTTCTTTTTTTTATATACCATTATAAAGCTACTGGAAAAGATATTATTTAGGACTATTTATAGAAAAGTATAATCAATTATTAAAGGAAATAAGTGGCGTATAATACAAAATGACCTCAGCACAAAAACAGGAGAAATGTGTTAAGTTGTTACATGTATCAATTTTAAAAACAAGCGAAATGGCTTATGTGCCAAGAAAGCATACAGATCTTTTAGATAAAATGTATTACACGCCAATATGTAGTGCTTATTACGTCATGTTAAATGTTTTATGTTCCAACTCTGTTGTAGCAGGGAAGGTTGAAAAATGTATTATGTCCTCTTTAAATAAAATTGTATGGATTTCCACGGGTATTAATGGAACCAACATTCAATACATACTAAATCTTTATTAAATAAAAGGTGAAACACAAACAAAAAATTAGGTAGTCCTGTTTGAATATTGTCGTCTTGGATATTCTTTGCGGCTATAAAGACCATTTTTTCATTTCGACGCATCTAAAAAAATAAAAAGAAATAAATTACAATTTCTATGAAACAACACAAGTGACAAAACAATGCAAGTTTTTTATTCTAATTCGACTAAAATGTATAATAACGTATTGGTCATACATCAGGACATTTAAGAGAGTTAAAACGACCGTACTTATTTCGGTAGACGATTGGAGGCGATTGGAGGCAGAGCAAGGAACAGATTTCGAAAAGTACGTAGCTTTTGATGATGATTTTGCAACTTCTGGTAGTAAATGCAATCCAACACCATCGTGAAACATTGTTTGAGGTTATATATATGTGTAGGTAAAATGTACTTTAATCCATCGTTCATTAAAATTCGTCATCAGCTTCGTCGTGAGGAAACTTCTCGATGAGATAAACTAAACCTAATCACAGGTTTCGATGGGTATTTGATATCGTGACTCCATTAACAGGTCTGATACAATAAAATATTATACTGTCATCTGAACTACATACATACCTATGTGGGAGTGGATACAAATCAAGTCACAAAATTGCGCTATATAACTAAATAAAAGCTTTAAAAAATGAGACCAAATAAAAGTTTGTTATAAAAAGCACATAAACTAACCGAAAATAGGTAAAAACCTGCTTGCTTATTGCTGGCGCCGCCGATGGTGGTGTAAGCGCTAGATGGTCCGATGGCGCAAAAACCGCGACACGTCCACTCCAGGTGCTGTCTGCGCATGACTGAAGCGACGAAATCGACGCCGTCTTATATATAGAACGCAATAATTTTAGATTACTACGAAAAATATTCGGTATTATGAACCAAAATTTACTTTGAGCCAGCAAGTTCAAACTGTATTATGAGTTATTTTTCTATATAGACAATGTATTTTCCGCTGAAACTTATTTAGACACCACAAAACAAATTGTATTTATTGCATGTGGATACAAGTGAATTGTTTTAACCGCCATCATATTATAATTTTCGAACAGCTAAAATGTATTATACGCCACGAGTGCATACAATGTTTACAAGCAAAATGTTTTACCTCACACGACGCTCAGATTTCCTTCCAGCTGAAATGACTTATGTAAGAATTCCATCACAGCGGATTGACTAAAAAGAAAATATCGTTTCTTGTGGGTGTATTAAAGGCTAGGTAGCATTTTTGGTGTAAAAATTGTGTCGTTTAAGACATTGGATTCTTTAGAAACGTACTAAATTGTTGGTGTATTATACGCCAAAATGTGCTCCGATTGCTATGCTAGGTAGCTAGATCGACGCAGAAAATTCCGCTGATTCTAATGGTATATTTAAGTCATATTGACCGAAAGTGGCGCTTAATACATTTCTCCTTTCAACCGTCGATATCATATTGATAATAGCACAATATCATAATAATACACATTTATTCCTACGTACTAATTAAAATATTGCATAAAAAACAGCTATCTGATATTACTCATAATCTAGCATAATTTTAAAAAAAATATACAGAATACACTTGAAAAAAATAAGCAATAATTATTTAGAATAAAATGGAAAAAATATAAAACTACGTAAAAAAACAAATATCAAGAAACTAAAAAAATCAACCATTATAATATTGTGTAATTAATAAAATATATTAAAAATAAAAAAATCCAAAATTTCCAATGTCATATGTCTGACCATTCAGACGTTAGAAAGTTAGCGCAATTTATTTTGAAAGATTCCGTTATATTGATGGATAGAAAGATATATACATACATACAGGTTACAAAAGCATTATAGTAAAAGAAGAAAAGACAACCTAATAAAATACCGCCTTTTTAAACAACACAATTATCAGTTATCATAATATACTTATGGTTTATCTACGGTAAAAACATTTAACTAATTCCAAAATACAGTCTGGCCGAAAACCGTACCTACACGCTACGTTTTGGGAAAAAATATTTATAATGAAACACAGTAGGTAAGTGTTAGATTAAAGAATCTAAGGATTTGTCTCAGTAAAACCTCCCAAGAGGTGTATTATACTCAGACTATTGTTTTTCCACTTTTACTAATTATTTCACGCTACATAGACGTTTGAATTATTATGAGATTGAAAGAAAAAGAAAATACCTTAGTCGTGCTTCCGTTAAATAATCATTAATTTTGACAACGATCGAGACAGGTAGGTACCAACAATTTGTGGGTAAACTATACAAAATGTTAAACAAAGCATAACCTTAAAAGGTACTTCTAGCTACATTTTGAGTTTCTAACTTCAAAATGTACCTAGAAGTACATTTTGAGACACTGAAAACGACTTATCTTTCTCCGCTTCGAAAATTGTTCATTTTTAAAACAAATATGAATAACGAGAATTACCTACTCCAATTGATTTCAAGTCTTATTGGCCAGACTGTGCACATCGGTATTACTTTCATTTAAAAAATAGAGCGTCTAAATGAATTCAAATCTAAATCATTCTTTATTCTAAAAAAATCTAAATCATTCTTAATCGTTACCTCTCATGCCAATCACACGCTTACACTTCGTACAAATAAAGTGTTTAAATTTTGTTCGAAACTACGAATTCTTTTCGTGTGCAAGCGTAGTTACATTCAGCACACATCAACTTTTTCACGTTAGGAAAAACAGAGTTCACACGAAAGTTCACAGAAATACTCGAAAGCATAAACATAACCACGCAATGACAGCTAGCCTACAATTAATACATTATACATTACTCCCGAGATTGACTGCGGGTAATCTAACGCTGCTGTTCAGTATTTCTAGAGGAACAACTCCCACAACGTACATGCTTTTTATAGTGACATCTTTGGCCAAACGCACGCTTACATGTCGTACAAATAAATGGTTTTAGTTTCATATGAACTGTGTTAATGTGTTGAACTAAATGATGCTTGTATGAGCATTGGTAGTTACATTCAGCACAAATATAATTCTTCACTTTAAGATGAACATAGTTCACGTGTTGATTTAAATTACGTCGCGTTGAGAAGCTATGTTTGCATATCTTGCAGGCGAATGGCTTCAACTTCAGGTGGACTGAATTCGTATGTACTTTTAAGTCATTTTGATAAAAGAAAGCGCTTTCGCATTGCTTACATTTAAATTCCTTCATTTTGCGATGGACCATGTTGAGGTGTTTTTTAACTGCTGCTTGACTTGGAAATGGTTTCTCACATATCCAACATTTAAAATTAATTGATTTTCGGTGTACGAAGTTAATATGTGTAGTTAAGCGACCGCGTTGAGAATAAGCTTTCTCACATTCCTGACACGAATACTTCAACTGGCGGTGGACTGATTTTATATGTTGGTTTAAAACACCACTTTGAGTGTAAGCTTTGTCACATTTACCGCATTTATATTTCTTTATCTTGAGATGCACCCCTTCGATGTGTTTTTTCAAATCGCCCTTATAATTAAACCCCCGGTAACACTCCGCGCACACAAATTTCTTACTGCAAACATGGCACAGCAACTCGACCATATCTTTCAGACATTTCCAATAACCCATCGGCTGAGTAGTATCGATGTTACAGCCACAAACAACGCAAGAGAAATCAACTAATCTCTTCACCAATACTTTGACCTCTGTCAAAATTACATCTTCTGCCTCTTCCTCGACGTCTGATTCCACAGCATCGCATCGTTCTGGTTTGATAATACATGTTTCACCTCCTTCGAACAATAGAATGTTTTGTCTGAGTTCGTCGCCCGTGTCTGACAGCTCCAAATTAAAAACCTCAATTTTAACACCTGCATTACTTTCATTATTATCCTGCTTCTCCATTGCGATATCAATAACAATCGAAATCTAGGAGGAATCAGTTTGATATTAACACTGTAAAACAAGTACCTAACAGTTAACACAAAATATACGTCGCGTTGGTTTGACATTTGTTGTCAGTGTTGCAATGTGAATATTTAAAAAAGGTAGGTATGTAGGGTCCCATCAAACTTGCAGAAGGCAAATTTGCAGACGGCAATCTTGCAGACGGCATTCTTGCAGGCGGCAGTTTTGCAGAAGGCAATCTTGCAGAAGGCAGTTTTGCAAATGTCAAAATGACCTAACCTAACCTAACAGAAAAACTTAAAACATTTTTTTTAATGTTTAGTTTGATGTACTTATAAAAGTCATCCACTACAAGGATGCCGGTAATTAATGTCACTTGGGGTGCGATGGAGGTCTACCTCCCCGTGTGCACGTTTTATCTCACTCTGGCCCAGACTATTCCTAAAAGTCTAGGATGGGAAAGTAGTGAGTGGGCGTGCCGGTGCACCCTGGAAACTCCGGTCAGCTACAACTGGGAGAGATCCCTGAAGTTGATGACTTGGAGGCCAAAAGACCTCCACCCCAAGCTAAGGTGTTACCCGTACCGTGCCGACGGCTGCGTGGCTGAGGGAGAGCTCAGTCCCTAACGGTGGCTTTCCGAAACCGGGGCGAATCGGGAAGTAGAAATGCCCTTTGACCGATAACAGGCTCTGTCGGTTTTTGACGACCCTTTCCTGACTACTCGTGGGAACAAATATGGACTCTAAAGAAAATAAAAATTCCCCTCTAAACTTCGACCAGGACGGTACCGTCCGGGAAGGAAACAGTTCGGAGCCATGGAGCACGACTCAAACCGACTCTTTGCCCGAAAAAATCTCAGCTGTCGCAGGGACAAGCAAAGGTGCAGACAGAATAGGAAACGCCTCTGCTATGCCCAAAGAAAAGGACCAAGACACTGAGACACACGAGAAGCACAGGACAAAGTTGTCCGGTGCTGCTCGAAAACGTTTCAGGATGCTGAGGGCAGCAAACGTGAGTGCTAGAGAAGCCTCGGTAGCATGCCTCAGGCCCTGGAAAGATATTAAGAGCCTGAGCCATCAGAGCACTCCCATATCTGATGACCAAAGGGCGTCCAAACGCACACGGTCGGAGGAGGAGTCGCCAAGGGAAAACTCAAAAAAGGCTCCTAAGATATACCCAGAAGAAGGCATCAAGCCAAACTTCAGGGAGGTGGTGGGTTCTTCACGTGTGGGAATAAAAAATGAAAGCCCGATGGAAGAAAACCAAATGCATTTGGTGCACCGCTCGCTACTGACCCTGATTAAAAACATCACTGTCAGAGGCTCGGGCCCAAAATTTCTGGGTTTCACTCACAGGCCTGGCTGGGTCCTGATCACATGTGAAAATCAGAAGAGCCAGGATTGGCTTGTGGGAGTAATCCCAAACCTCAAACCATGGCCCGAGGCAAAGCTGTCTATCATGACGGAAAGCGAAATGCCCAAGCCACTAGTTTGCACAACGTTCTTCCCCAGCAGCGAGGCGGCGAACATAAAGGACGCCCTAAGTCTGCTGACAAACCAGAACGAAGGCATATCTCCAGAATACTGGAAAATACTCAACAGCAGGGAGGAAAAGAATGGACACCACGTGACCTTCTCAATTGACGAGCCCTCTTTGGAGACCCTTCGGAAAACCGACTACAGGGCCACCCTTGGTTTTGGAAAGATTTCTTTGAAAATCAGGGGTGAGCCCACGAATCCCCCAGGAAACAGGGCTATCACGTCCTACTCCAACAAAGGCAGACAAACGCCTGCTCCCATACAGCGAAAGAAAGAGCCGGCAAATCGGCCTTCTCCTGCTGACGAGAGTACAGGAGCGCCTAAAAAGGGAAAAAAACCCGGGAATGAGCAAGGCACATCCCAATCCAAACATGGACGGTCTCGTCCTCCATTGGAGAGGGAAAAGCCTGCGACAGAGCCCACAACCCCTATGGATCACTGATGGCGAACATAGGCAACTCTACGAGGATTCTCCAGATCAACCTCCACCACGCCATTGCCGCCAGCGCAGTGACGGAGTGTTGCTTCACCAAAGGAGAAATCGACATCGCCCTCGTACAAGAACCCTGGGTAAATAACTTAACTATCCAGGGCTTAAACGCTGCGGGTAGAATCCTCTCGTACCCGGGAGGGAAAAAACCCAGAGCATGCATAGTGTTCAAGAAAAACATTAACTTCCTGCCTGTTACAGAGCTATGTACCAATGACCTGTCAGCAGCGTATATAAATCTCGAAGGATGGAATGGATCCAGAGTCATCTTATGCTCAGCCTATCTATCTGGAGAGAAACAAAATCCAACCGAAGAGCTGGCAAACCTGGTGGAGTACGCCCGTACCCAAAAGGCTGAGTTACTGGTTGGATGTGATGCAAACGCACACCACACCGCGTGGGGGAGCTCAGACATCAACAATAGAGGTGAGTTACTTAATGATTTTATCACAACCAACTGCCTATGCCTATTAAACAAAGGCTGCATGCCGACCTTTGTGACAAGTGCAAGACAGGAAGTTTTAGACATTACTTTTGCCTCTAAAAATCTAGCCAGACACATAAAAAACTGGCATGTCAGGGATGACACTTCAATGTCTGATCACAGACAAATAACCTTTAAACTACTAAACACCGTAGACTGTCAAACCACAACTTTCAGGAATCCTAAAGCCACCGACTGGGACGCTTACCGTACCACACTAAGGCTTAACCTTGAAACAATACAAAAAAATATAAAAACACGCGAGAGTCTAGAATTGGCCGTGGCGGATACCACAAAAGGCATTATAAACGCCTATGAGGAAAGCTGCCCACTCAAGACAAAGACCTCCAAAAGAAAAGTTCCATGGTGGAACCCGAAGTTGGACAAACTACGGAAGGAAACCCGGAAACTATTTAATAAGGCTAAACAAACTCTCAACTGGGAGGAATACAAAAAAGCCTTAACCGAGTACAACAAAGAAATTAGGAGAGCCAAAAGAGCAACATGGAAAAGCTTCTGCGAGGACATAGTGGAAACGCCTCAAGGAGCCAGAGTACATAGACTGCTCGCAAAGGACAAACCTAACCAAATTGGTCTTCTGAAAAAACCAAACGGAACCTTTACAACAAATGAAAAGGAAACTTTGGAGGAACTAATATCGACCCACTTCCCAGGTGCTGTGACAACTAGCAACGCCGCCACTGCTCCATACAGACCTCGAAACGAGGACTGGAGTAGGGCTGCTAGAATCATAAGGCCCGATCAAGTTAAATGGGCCGTAAAATCCTTTAAACCTTACAAATCATGCGGGGACGACGGAATCATGCCCGTGCTTTTGCAACAGGGTATCGACATTCTAACCCCATATCTGGTTAAAATCTTCAGAGCAAGCTATGCCTGGGGACATATACCAGAAGAATGGACCAAGGTCAAAGTGCTATTCATACCCAAGGCTGGCAGGAAGGACTACGCACTGTCAAAGTCCTTCAGGCCAATTAGCCTAACATCCTTTCTACTGAAAGCGATGGAAAAGATACTGGATAGCTATATCAGGGAAAAAATCCTAACGGTCAACCCTATCAGCTGTAACCAACACGCCTACCGCAGAGGCAAATCCACGGAAACCGCTCTGCTCTACCTAGTAGACAGAGTGGAAAAGGCGTTGGAAGACAAACAAATCGCAGTATGCGCATTTTTAGACATTGAGGGCGCCTTCGACAAAACCCCAATTAAATCACTGGTGAAGGGGCTAGAGTCAAAACAAGTTGACAACACCACAACCAGATGGGTGAAAGCGATGCTCTCAAACCGCACGGCCAAGGTAGCTCTTCACGGAACAAACCTTGAAGTCACCACTACAAGAGGCTGCCCGCAGGGAGGCGTACTCTCGCCCCTACTATGGACTCTTGCAATAGATCAACTCCTGCATAGGATGGCAGAGGCCAGGATAGACACACAGGGCTATGCTGATGACCTAGTAGTCATTGTCCGGGGCTTCTGCCAAAACACGATCTCACACATAATGCAAAAAGCGTTAACAATCGTTAGCAATTGGTGCAGAGAGAACGAATTATCGGTCAACGCCGATAAGACCGTCCTCGTGCCATTTACCAACAAACGTCAACTAGGTGGACTAAAAATGCCAATCTTAAACCACAGGCAGATTCCTTTCTCCAAGGAAGTAAAGTATCTGGGAGTCACGCTCGACCAAAGACTCACCTGGAACAGCCACCTAGATAAAACAATTCAAAAAGCTAAAAGTGCTTTGGGTATAAGCAGAAGACTGGCGGGGAAAAACTGGGGCCTTAACCCCAAGATCTCCCACTGGCTATACACTGCCATTGTGAGGCCGATAATCTCGTACGCCTCGGTGGTATGGTGCAACAAAGCCAACCAGAAAACTGTGATTACCAAACTTAACAATATCCAAAGGACGGCGTGCCTCATGACAACTGGCGCAATGTCCTCCACTCCTGGAGCAGCTCTAGATGCACTGCTGAACTTACCGCCCCTACACATTCATTTGCAACAGGTGGCAAAAGCCAGCATGTACAGGCTATCTGCCCGAGAGAAGGTAAACTGGATCTCACAAGCACTAAGATCAGTTCTTGACTCAGTCAGTGAAAATTCAACCCTCAACATGGTATCAGACACCATGCTCCCACTCCTAAACTTTGGAAAACTTTTTACAGTGGAACTGCCGCCCAGAGACGACTGGCTAAAAAGCCAACTGCAATGGGAGGCCGGTAGCCTTAAATGGTATACTGATGGGTCCAAATCGGGACTTGACGTAGGCTGTGGTATATATGGAGAGCGACCAAACTTCGAAAGAAGCGTAAACTTGGGAAAATACGCCTCCATATTCCAAGCGGAGGTTTACGCCATTATTGAATGTGCGGATATCAACCTCCAAAAGGACTACGCCAACCACCGTATCTATATCCACTCGGATAGCAAAGCAGCTCTTATGGCACTAGCCTCGAATACCATTAATTCAAAGCTAGTGCAAAACTGCATATCACTACTGAATTCCCTGGGCGAAAAGAACAGGGTAATACTAAGATGGGTTCCCGGCCATGCAGGAATCGAGGGGAATGAAAAAGCCGACGAACTTGCTAGGACGGGAGCAAAGGGAACGTTATACGGCCCTGAACCTTGCTGTGGCGTACCAAAAAGCCTTGCAAACCTAATGCTCAAACAAATGTGTTTAGAACAATCCGTCAACCACTGGAACAACACCCCAGGGTTGAATCATTCCAAAGCGCTTATTAAGCCTTACGACCGTAAGACGGCCCGTGAGGCCCTATCGCTAAATAGGAACAATCTACGCATACTGGTAAGGGCGCTCACGGGGCATTGTGGCCTGAACAAACACATGTTCAACCTCAAGCTCAAGGACACAAAAATGTGCAGGTTCTGCCAAGGGGCAGAGGAAACTCCCCAGCACCTCATGTGCGAGTGTGGCCCGCTGATGCGTAAAAGATACAACCACCTGGGTGGTCACTACCTCCAACCTGAGGAGGTAAAACAATCTGGCGCCAAAAGCCTGCTGCGGTTCTTGAATGACACGGGGCTTAGCGCAGAACTATAGTAGGTGGCGAGCACAATAGATCAGCAATGGTCGCAGTGTTACAAGGCTCATAAAGACCTTAGAAAAGCCCCACTCAACAAATAAAAAAAAAAAAAAAAAAATTAATGTCACTTCGATTTTAGGGAAAGAAAAACCTAACCTAACAGAAAAACTTAAAAACTGTACTGAAGGTTGCCGCCTGCAAGGTTGCCGCCTGCAAGGTTGCCTCCTGCAAATCTGCCCTCAACAAATTTGGAACTGTCAAAAGTGACATTTGTGCAAAATTGCCGCATGCAAAACTGGCGCCCCCCGAAATGTAAGTGTTGCCGTGGCAACTTCAATGATTTAACATTGGCATGTCCTGCAGTTATGTAAAATATATATAAATAAATACATAAATATTATCATAATAATAATATAATACATAAAAAGTTGTAAAAGGTCGGCTCCTTAGCTCAAAAAAATAGAAGTTATGGTTCCCAACCGGCAGAAAGCATGAAACTTGGCATGCATGTATCTTTCATGTATATGCTTCAATGTAGAAGTAGGAAAACGTTGCGAGAGTATTGCCCCCCCCCCCCTCCCCTTTTTGTGTACCTCATCAGCAGGGATCTAATGGGCCCTGTTAGAGTTGGCCACGAACACCCATTCGTTCAGGATCGGTCATACTCACGGGTCAACACCCATCCGGCGGCCTCCACGCAGAAGGGGGAGCCAGAGTAGGACGCTGGCCTGCGGGTCAGTCTCCTCTAGGAGTCAACCTTCGGGCACTCCTAGACATTTTGCGCACCGTGCGGCGTAAGCCAGTCGATTGTGCATTCTGATCGACAGCCGGGGGTGTCTGGAATTAGACTGTCTACTATAGAGCGGGGGTAGTTTTTTACCTTACGGCAACTGCTCTTAAAACGACCAATCGGCTACCCGATTCCGTGTGAAAGCCGGATAAAGGACGCCGTGGTCCGCGATAGATTCGGTAGACACCGTATCACCGCTACGTAAGAAGAGGAGAGCGAAAGCGACCTCGAACCTGTAACCAGTCGGGAGACCGAAGTAATCTTTTGGAAGTAAGGGCGTGAGTGTAGGCCCACTGGGCGGTTAACCTGGTTTTTCGAGGTAATGCGTTGGCTTCTTACGGGCATGTGTCGTAACTAGACGGTGGACTGTTTGGTACAGTCTTCTGCGCTCACCTCTTGTTTGACAGAACGATCTACTATAGTTAAAACTTCTTGAGGTGACGGGTTCGCTCGTTGTAGTTGGCAACTCTAGTATGGCTTGTATATAAGATACTTCAACCAAAACTTTACAATGTGATTTCGGTCCAACTAGACATTTGTGTACCGAATTTCTAGTCTCTAAGGATAACATTTAAGGGATATATTTATAACCAATGCCATTCCTGGTGAAACAATTTCAACTACAATCTTTTCAACTCTTGCTATGACCAAATGATGAATAGGTATATACAAATTTTCAGTTCACTCGGATTAACCGTTTGGGCGCTATCGTGGAGGAATAGACACACAGCAGGCACACAGACAAGCTTTAATCTGGAAATAATCCTAATCGTCTCAGGGGGGTTTAAAAAGGGTATTTCCGTCTTCAACTCAACGCGCGTTTACAATACTTTCCCTCCTGGTCGGTTGGTGAGCCGGGAAATTAAAATGTATTTCTTCAAATAACTTATTTTCCATGTATATACTTTAAATAACGAACATTTTTCAAATTGCACGTACCACACACATATTACGTAATTACGTTTTTGGTATTTTCGACCTCCCTGTCCCCCCCCCCCCCCCGCCGTCCCCCATATCAACAGTAGTAATTAGCGGCCTGCCCCCCCCCCCCCCCTTTCCGACTCCGATTACGTAATTAACCGAATTTCAGAAATTGTGATGAATCGTGAACCCAGCGTTTGTAAAGCGTTTGACGACTCTTCCACAATGAGGCAGAGCTCCGGATCCTTCGTGCCCTTTTTTACTTGTTTTCAAATTGCTTCCACTCCTCGAAGGCCTCCGTTGAGCCTACGGTCCCGAGAGTAGTGGAAACGCTTTGGCATATGTACTTAGAAATTCCATGTGTAAATCCGCCATAGTCGATGCGCCACACAACCACATTAATCTTTCAAAGATCGAGTTGGAGCGTGCAGCGGAGCACTAGTCCAGAGTTGCAGAGCGGCCACCGGCTTGCCAGCGCTTCCAGGAACAGCCCGGGCGACGCAAATCGCCTAGGAGCGCGTGGAGTAGATCTACGCACATCGCGCGAAGGGGTATCTTCGGAGCGGCACTTCGGTATTTCCGTGCAGGTTTAGACCAAAATAATCGCGATGCAGTGGCCAACGCTGATTACGTAATCAGGACAAGCACCCCCCCCCCTCTCCCCCAACTTAATCAAGCGTAATCATTAGCTCAAACCCCCCCTCCCCACTCCCTAGTTCCTCGATGATTACTTAACATGTGGACGGCCCCATCCTTATATTAAGAGCGATAGGTATGTACGCCAACCTAATATAAATACGGAATCCGGAAAGTTCTCAGTTTGCCTTATTTCGTAAATTATTATAACTATTTTTACATCATTAAATATGACATTCAATTTTTAAATTTAAAGATGTTTTGGTAATAATGGAAGAATGAAGATTTGGAAATAATGAATTAATAATTTGATTAAATATCAATGGTACATATCAACCGGAACTACGCTATGGACAGACACCTACTGTCAAAAAATACAAAAACAAAGTCATTAATTTATTATAATATTTTCATATACCAAAACGCCTAAACGAAAACGACCAAAACGACAGTGGGCCTGAAGAATAGGAATTATGAAGATCGCTTGAAATTACTTAGACTGACTACTCATACACAAAGAAGACAACGTATGGACCAGATTGGATATATACAATTCTTGCAAATTATTAAGATGTACCTGAGCTAAAGAATATATACCTACAAATAAATTCAACGTCAACACAAATCTTCGAGGTCACAGCACAAAACTCGTTCTGCAAAAAAGAGTGGTGGACATGTTGAATAAACTACCGTTGGAAGTGATTAGTGCAAGAGTTACATGGGTTTATAATAAAAATAATAAACGCATGTAAATCATAACAATAATAATAAATACCCTTATTATATAATGCAATACAGATCCTATATTACTCATAATCTAAAATAATTTTAAAAATATACAGAATATACTGAAAATATAAATTTAATGATTATGAAAATTTTATGTGTAACACGTTAGAAAGAAATAAGAAACAATAAAACTAATTTAAAAATGAAATATCAAGAAACTATAAAATCGACCCTTACATGTATATATTATTATATAAATTAACAATTAAAATGACAATAAAAATATCTTGATTAAAAATATTAAATCCACGGAAAGCTTTTTTTTATACCTAGAACACAATAAAAAATCTACTAAATAATCTCGCAAAAACATAATCAGAGAAAAAGGAATTTAATAAATATTCCTAACGCGACGAAAAATGAAACGTGTATGGGAAGTTGATCACAGTAAATGAATTCAGGAGATGAGCCAGATAATATCCAAAATGAAAGATGAGTTAAAAGACGCTTATAGTTACTGTGCTGGGCCTGTTTAGATAGCAAAGGGTTTCGTTCAGCTTGGGCCATAGATTCAAATTGAATTACCTCTCACGCTGTAATACAATAGATAGAGGCCACTTAATTGACTTAGACCCGTAAACAGTAGGGAGGACGGAGGCTAGCTGCAGGTTGACTCCAGACGGAGATATCCTACCAAAATTGGTAGTTAGGGGGAGAGGCTGCCTGCTGGGCATCTTTTTTCGGTACCTCGTCGTAAGGCATTGGCCTCTAACAGCCTTGTTGACAGAGCTAGGCAGTAGATTGTCTTATCTCTACGTTCATACCACGGCTGAAAGAATTATCACATATCGTTTTTTTTTTCTTTTCCCACTAGGCTGATGCCTTTTCGTAGAACCCGCCTTGTTGCATTTCGGCAACATCTTCTAGGTGGGCATTTATAGCATCACGCAGTCAAATACTCAGGCGGTCACCCATCCCAGCATTGACTGCGCCCAATGCTGCTTAACTTCGGTAACAACGAGGAGAACCGGTGTCAACGCCTGGGGTGACGGGTTCACCCCTTGTAGACGATGCCACCCTACTTTCCTGGGCCGGTCATATCCTTACTGCTACTTGCGGTCTGGCAGTAGTTATAGCAAATGTGGCAAACGTCAAAATCGATGATGCGAGCCAGAGCGAGCGATGCAATGGTCTTACTACCTACTTTCAACAGTACATGTAATAGCTTATTTAAATAAAATTATAGTTTAAAAACTAAAAAAAACAGCCTTTAATAGCAATGTGAATTAACAAGTAAAAAACAATTTTGAAATATAAAAATATTGTGTAACAGCGATAGAAAGTACAGTAACTTTTCTTCTTCTTCTCGAAGTGCCTCTCCATTACTGGAGGTTGGCCGTTAGCTCTGAATACTTCTGTCGGTCTTGCGCCATCCGGAAAAGCTGTTCCGTACTGGTAATCCCGGTCCACTCTCTGACATTGCACAACCGCGACTTTTTCCTCCTTCCACGGCGTCGTTTACCCTCAATTTTGCCCATCAATATCAGTTGGAGCAGCTGATATCTGTCATGCCACAGCACGTGCCCCAGATATTCAATATAGTTAAATGACGTTGTAGTCGATAAATAAATAGTTTAAAGTGAGAATAAAGTAATTGACAACAAAAAAAATTATTAATTTTTAAAAACATGAGATCTTTTCTACTTTATTTTTATAATAACCCTGGTAGCTATTTAAAAATAGCTACCACAATGAAATATTTATAACAATTGATATCAAGCAACCCACGCTTTTTAAAAATATGTTTTTTTTGCCAATTACTTTATTCCCCTTTTACAGTAATTTAAAATCAATTTACCTGTATTGAGTTAGAGCACTTTCTATCCTGTAGAACAATATCTTAATATTTAAAAATATTTACTGTTTAGTTCACATTGCTATTAAGCTGTGTTAAGCAGTGAATTACTTTTCGGCGCACCTGCTACTATCATGGCTGGCCAAATCACGTACATGTACAGGTTGCTTTCTATTTAAGTGTTTCGATTTTATTTTATTTGTTTGAAAATTATAATTTTGATAAAAAACGATTTTTTAATTTCGATTTAATTTTTTTTTTTGCCAAGCGTTTGTAGCAGTGGTTCGCATTAAGCGTTTGGATGCAGCAGGAGCAGGTTTGGCGTGTGTAGGCTTACAAGCGCTTGCCGCCGATCCGACCGAGTCGGTTTTTGCTCGCAAATCAAAGAAAGCTTGTGGAAAACTCTTGCTAGCCATCCACACACTTGTTTGCTTGCCAAGCGTTTGTGGCAAGCGTGTGGATGCGGCACAGCAGTTACCGTTTGTGGTAAATAAATGGTTTGGGATCAGCCCAAGAACAAGATTAAAAGTTTCTGGAAACATTCTGAAAAATTAACTATCAATTTTTACCTCCATGACAAATAGTGTTCAAGCGCTGCCATAAATGTACCTCCAATTAGAGCGATGCAATCATTTAAAAAACTCTCATAGCGAATAATGGCGTATTTGGAGGTGTCAACTACAACGGGCGGACCCATCACCTCAGGAAGTTTTAACGATATTTAATTGTTCTGTCTGCCGATTAATGGCGTACAATTCGAACTACTCTGTTTTTAGTGACATCACAGCCTAAGGTCAGCAAAACACAGATCTTAGATTCCCTAAAAAACCGCCAGATCCAAATTTCAATATCAAAGCCAGTTATATCATATTTTCCGTCCTGATAATTTGCTTATTTCACTGCTTAATCCTTAGAAAGCCAGCCATGGGAATGAATTGTACGACGGCATGTTTTCAACCCTCGAAAATGTGTTTATAGGGGGTGCTACCGCACGCATGCTAATATAAAGGGTGAGTTTTAATTAACCGGTATACTTCAAGGGTCTGAATCAGTACGAGCAGGTAAGCAACTTTTGATTAAAAAAATGTAAAAAAATATATATTTTTTTTAATTATTTAAAACTTTAAAGAACTTGACTGTTATAATATATAAGTATGACAAGCGTTTAAGCGCGCTGGGCCATCTAGTTGTAGGTAAAGTAATGCTAATAAACAATATAAACCATATTCTACCTACCGCTATTGGATACCAATGTGGGTAGTTTTATTTTTTCTCACTTCTAATTTCTTATATACCTAAAACTTCTTATTGACATTCAACTTAATTGATTGTGTATACTTTTTAAACTATGCTAGATTTTAAAGCTAGATTTTAATGCTAGATTTAGATCCTATCATATTGCTAAATTTTAAAGTTTTTTGGTGCTGTATTATAATTAGTACATAAGTAGCCGGATATATGTGTCATATAAAAACAAAGACGGCAACCTCCATAAAACCGTTATTTGCAGAAAACGAAAAAAACCTTTTATAAAAAACAGAAACAGTAGCAGATAAAAGTGATATCTTAATAAACCTTTAGGCCTCGGCCCCTCAGCCGATTGACAATGTGATGTCCATTACAAATTAGTTGAAAAATTGAATTATGACACTGTCTCACCAAAACATTAATTACTGCCAAACCACTGTACCCATAATTAAAATAAAACATATTAACATAGTAAAACATAATAAAATAAAACAAATTAAATTAAAACGGGGCCGTCACGCTGTATCGTGTTGTGGCCGATATCGGCCAATTGGGGCTCTGGGAGTTAAACCATTCCTAAGTTAAAATTATGATGAAATGCAAAAAGTTAAACAAATGGTTGTGAATTAATAATTAATAGTTACAATAGCAATAAGTTGTTGGAGATTTCCGCCTTTGAAAGGAACATAAGGAGATTGCCGTTTTTGTTGACTCATAGTGGACATTGCTGGATTTGTTGCGGAATCGAGTGTGTCCACCATACTAACTGCTGTGTTCTGATTGACTAATTCGGAGGTTGCCATGTCTGAAACAAACAACATTGGAGACATACGTTTTTGATGCGAACGTTGTTAGAAACACAGCAAAAAGTATTGGATTTAGCCGCTATTGTCGGGTCCAATATTAATCGGAAGATTAGTGTTCTACAGATGAATAATTTTGCATCATTAGTTCAATTTATATATTTTGTGGAGATTGCCATCTTTATTTTTATATGACACATATCATTGATAATAGAATTATAAATAATACATTACTTTTAAATTCTATACCCTTGCGGGTTCTTTTAAAATTGAAATAAACTTTCAACTTTATGTAACGATTCAAGTAACATTTGTAATTATACATTTTAGTAAGATTATGCGATATGAGGTTGAGGGTGGTTATAGAATAAAGTTTAATATTTCAACAATTTTATTATACATATTTTTTACTGAATATATTATTATCCCTATGGTGTCCTGCATTTGTAATGTGGTTCATCAGAGCAGGACCTGAGTTTGGCAGCGGCTTGTTCAGGAGTGAGGTCTCTCTGCGATTGACTCAGCATCTCGTAGCCGACCATGAACTTTTTGACCGCCGCGCTTCTCAGTAACGGGGGATAGTATATTGCATGGAGGAGCCAATGAGGCTCCGATGAAGCGCCTTCCCTATAGTCTGGTCATGTTGGTGCACCTGCAATCAAAGCACGAATGAACGGATGAGTAAATATAATAGAATAGAATAACTTTATTGTGCTTATTGAATATTACACTGGTTTTGTAAAAAAGACAATTTATGCACAAATGGCGGACTTATCGCGATTGCGATACAGTCAATCATTTGATAAAATAATTACTAATTATCACCTTAAAATACATAAAGAAGTAGTAAAGTTAAATTTAAAATAAACTTATACCAATATATGTCAGTAACTTGTGCTAAGGTTGCCCAGGCAAGGATAAAGGAGAGGTCAAGGTGAGGTATTTGGTTAGTGGCTGTTTAAATATAAATATTTCTTCAACAACTTTTTGAAAGTATGCAACGAAGGTGCAGGGAGCTGATAGAGTGAGGGAGCTGATTCAATAAACGAGCAGAATGGACTGTAAAAGGGTGCGTGTAAACAGAAGAATGATGTATCGGAATGGCGAGTGTGTTATCCCGGCTCGATCGAAGTGGAAGACCGTGGCCTCCCAAAGGGTGGAAATTCTCCTTGAGATAGGAGGGTGAAGTGGGGTCATTGAGTATGTTGTAGAAAGGTAGGTAGAGAAATACATACACAGACAGAATTCAGTCTGGAATTTGTCCTAATCATCTCTCTGGAGGGGGAGGGGCTATATTTATATATCCATCTTTATCACAATTCTTTTTTTAGCGCATTTACAATACTTTATTTTCTTGTCCATTGGTGAGCCGGTAAAGCAAAACAATTTCACTCTAGATATGATGATATGAGATGATAGATATGATATATGATAGATATGATGATATACACGCATCAGCCTTACGCTGCTAGTGTATAATATAATAATATTAATGACTAGTCATCGAATTATATGCACTTCTTCTTCTTCTTCTTCATCAGCGCGTATTCGCCCACCGTTGGGCATACGCCTCTCCAATTACTCTCCACCCGGATCGGTTGTCCGTTTCCCTCATCCAGACTGGTCCAGCTATCTCCTTGATGTCATCTGACCATCGGGCCGGTGGTCTGCCCACACTTCTTCTGCCTAGCCGGGGTCTCCACTCCAAAACGCGCTTGCTCCACCGTTCGTCGTGTTGTCGGGCCACATGGCCGGCCCAAGCCCACTTCAGCTTGGCCACTCTTTGACCCACGTCGACCACCTTCGTGCGCTGTCTGATGAGCTCGTTTTGGACTCGATTGCGCAACGATATGCCAAGCATGACTCGCTCCATGTTACGCTGCACCACCTTAAGCTTGTAGATCATCCCAGCAGTCAGTGTCCATGTCTCACAAGCATACGTCATAGCCGGTAACACACACTGATTATACACCTTTGTCTTGAGCGATTGGGGAATTCTGGACTTCAGCACGAAGCTCAGCTTCCCAAAGGCTGCCCATCCCAATTGTTTTCTTCGCTTTATCTCTGCCATCATCGAGTCCCGGCCGAGCTTTATCACCTGTCCTAGGTATGTGTACTCCTGCACCTGCTCCAGCGGTTGTCCATTCAATGAAATGGGATTCGGTGTGAGATCGGCTTTCGCCATAACCTTTGTCTTGTCCATGTTCATCTTAAGACCCGTTCGCAGGGACGCGTGATATAGTTGCTCCAGCATGAGTTGTAGGTCTTCGGCACATTCAGCGATTATAACTATATCATCCGCGTAGCGCAGATGATTGAGATACACGCCGTCAACGTTGATTCCCTTGCCACTCCAGTCCAATGTCTTGAATATATCCTCCATAGCGTTGGTGAACAGCTTAGGGGATATAACGTCACCTTGTCGGACTCCTCTTTGGATTGGTATAGGGTCTGTTAGTTCTTTCAGCTGTACGGTCATTGTAGCCGCTTTGTACAAGCTCTTCAGGATCTGTATGTACCGGTAGTCTATATGACATCGATGTAGCGATTCGGTGACTGCCCAGTGTTCTATGGAGTCGAATGCTTTTTCATAATCGACGAAGGCTAGATAAAGGAGCCTATTGTATTCTTCGGACTTTTGGATAACCTGCCGAAGTGTGAAGATGTGGTCGATCGTTCCAAAACCCTTCCGAAATCCTGCCTGTTCCCTGGGTTGATATTCATCCAGTCTTTGTGTCAAGCGTGTAGTCAGGATTTTGGAGAATACTTTGTACACCTGACTTAAAAGTGAAATAGGACGATAATTTTTCAGAAGGGTCTTATCGCCTTTCTTATGGAAGAGCACAACGATGCTGTTAGTCCAATCCTTGGGTACTTCACCAGTGAACAAGACCTCGTTGAACAGCAGACTTAGCTCCTTTACGATAGCTCTGCCTCCAGCTTTTAGTAATTCCACAGTAATGCCGTCCTCACCCGGAGCCTTGAACTTCTTGGTGCGCTTCAGTGCTTGCTTCACTTCATACGTACTAATTTCAGGAATATCTTCCGTGTAGTGTCGCTTGATAGGCGCACGCCTGTCGCTTAAATCAAGGGCAGTGGGCTGTTGTGTGGTGGTTGAATATAGATCACTGTAGAATTTCTCTGTGATTTTCTTGATCTCACAGATGTTACTTGTCGGGTTGCCGCTGTTAACTCTCAGGGTGTTTAAGTCGTTTCCTCTGTTATTTCGCTGGAACACTTTTAGACCCCGATTTTTCTCTATGAGCTCCTGGATTTTTAGTGTATTCTTTTTACGAATTTCACGCTTGAGAGTCTTGTGAATTTTTCTGTTTAGCTCCCGGTGTGCATTGCTATTGAAGTCATCGGCTGCGAACTTACGGCGTTCCTTCATCATGTTCGCCACGCTTTCTGGAAACCCAGATGATGGTTTTGTTACTCGCTTGAACTGTTCTTTTGCTGTATCCGTCAGGATCTTTGTAAAACGGTTGTATTTCGATTGGAGGTCATCTTCGAAATGTTCGATCGCTGTTCTTTTCAGGGATTCTTCGAGGGATTTCTCAAACCTTTCGTTGATGCCATCTGGAACATACAGCTTGCTAAGCTTTTTTCGAACAAGTTTGGCCCTTTCCAGCTTCGTGTTTAACACGATCGTTCCTCGGACAAGTCTGTGATCGCTGCCTGTCTGGAATCGATTGAGCACTGTGACATCAGTGAAAATGTGCTTGTTGTTGGAGATAATGAAATCTATCTCGTTTTTCACATTTCCGCCCGGGCTCACCCATGTCCACTTTCTTTTGGGCTTCTTCTGGAAGTGCGAATTCATCGCAAATAAGTTGTTTGCTGCGAGATAGTTTAGTAGCGTTTCTCCACGTGGGTTCCGAATGCCTATTCCATGAGGCCCTATACAGGTATCTACCCCCTCTCGTCTTGTGCCAATCTTAGCGTTGAAATCACCCATAATTATAACGTAATGAGAGCGTCCTTTTTTCATCGCTTTGGATATGTCTTCGAAGAACGTCTCTACTTCTTCGTCATTATGTGTGCTGGTTGGTGCATACACCTGGATGATTTTGAGGGAGTACTTTTTGTTAATTTGTACGACAGTATAGGCTACGCGAGATGAAATGCTGCTAAGTTCGGTTATGTGCTTCGCAAGATTGCAGCTTACTATAAATCCCACACCGCCATATGCCGAGTTTTCCTCACCTCTGTAGTAAAACAGGTCACCCGACTGGAGCCTTATGGTGTCTTCTCCCTGTCGCCTAGTTTCGCTCAGTCCGACTATGTCGTAGTTTATAAGTGCTAGTTCTTTCTGTATCTCCTCTAGTCTTGCTTCATCTCTCAGAGTTCATACATTATACGTTGCCAGTGTCAGTTTGGTTTGGCAGCCTGATCGTACCCAGAGATTCTTAGCACCCCCTGCCTCACCGTTACCGTAACCGCTGCCGTGGCTTGGGCCAGTGGGGATGCTGGGGACTAGGGGCCGTGGTAAGGTTGTACTGTTCATTGTGATTGGAGGTATTTAGCCCGATACCCGCCACGTCGGCCACACGTCTTGGCGAGCTCCACACTTTCAGAAAATATCTACATTTCCTAGGTTTGTGGCAACCTGGTCTGGTTACTTATTCGTCGATTTTGCACTATATTCATTATTTAATTATTTTTTATTGCTGAGAAAAAATTCAAAATATGTTGACACATAGAATTTAAAATTAGAACTTTCAGTGCCAAAATATGCATGCTTATATGCACTAAAAAAGAGCGAAATATACACAAAATATGCACAATCAAGATGCTATTTATAATTAAAATTTATGTATGTTTTCACAAAATATACATATTATTATTAAATATACATATTATTAAATATTTCTCATTCTCATTCTTTCAATATTTTTCATTAAACACAATTAAATATTTTTCAAGATTTTCTAGAGCAAACTTGTGACGTTTGTCTTTTAATATTCATTTGTAGGCAAAAATGACCTCTCTACATCAACTGACGTTACTGGACAGAACTTGAAGTTTGGCACTATTTTTGCAGAAACCTCTCCAGGCAGGGTTTGGCCGTGCCCGTTGATATATGCGTTAACTTTCTTTATTCCTTCAAGACCCGCGTTTTTATATAGAACAGCATTTAATTTGCTGCGGACCTTTTCTGATAGTGAACTCGGAAGGGCGTTACTCAGATCAATTATTTTTCCATTATTTCTAAGGACTTGCACAGAGGAAGGTTTTTAGTTTCTAATCTCTCACAACGATTATTGCTAAAATGTGTTGCGATAAGAGCAATATATTGCTTGATTGAAGGATCCTCAAATGCCTGCTGGCTTGAATTAATTGCAATGTCCTCTGAACTTTCAAATTTAACAACTACAAATTCTTTTAACGCCTCGAAATTCTCAGCATAAAACAATACATCTTTTAACCAAGTTCCCCACCGCATTAACCCTTCAGGCCTCGGCCCCTCAGACGATTGATAAGTTGCTGTCCCAAAAAAAAATTGTAAAAATTAGTAAAAAAAATGAATTACGACACTGTCTGTTACAAAATATTAATTACTGCCAAACCACTGTATCCATAATTAAAATAAAACATATTAAGATAATAAAACATAATAAAATAAAACAAATTAGATTAAAATAAAATTCAAACGGGGCCGTCACGCTGAATCGTATTGTGGCCGATATCGGCCAATCGGGGCTTGAGGGGTAAATACTGGCTCTGGGGGCATTGCTAGTTTTGGCAGTCGCTCTTTATATGCTTGTACTCGCGTTGGTGCTTTCAAAAACACTTTTTTGTAGAGGAAATCAATTTTTGACATTCTTGAACTCTTTCCTGATCTCTTCCGCAAGTCGATGTAATCCGCGGGCTAGACAGGGGACAGGAAGCAAGCTTGGGTAAAAGACTTTTAGAGCTTGATCAGCTTTCACCATATATAAGGCGGACCGTCAGAAATTGCTTGTCATTATTTAACTACTGAAATAAGCACTATCGATGAGAAAGTACTAAAATATACAATAATGTTATAAAAATAGCATGTTATGCATTTGCAAATAATCCGATGTATATTATTGATAAATATTGTTTCATTGCATCGCGCAATTTATGCATGATCGCTTTGCGCGGGTCTCGCCTCATGAAGTTGATTCGATGATGAACGAATGTGCACTATCGGGCCTTAAAGGGATATGGGATGAAAGAAAAGAAAACTCACCGTGCCATCCCATGCTGTACGGGAACGTGCACTCAAAGAGATTGTCATAGACTGTCGTTAGTCTCTTGATAATTTGAGCGAGGGACGTCCTTTGCTCCTCATTCAAGTCCGTAAGCCTGCTGGGGTGATGTCCGACGGGTAGGACCATAGTCTCGAAAGGCCACAGTGAACGGTGGATTCCGGACTAACGACCTGCTGTGGTAGGTTTAGAACAGCTGTCTTGCCACATGTGAGCGTTCACCTTACCACCCATTCACTCCCCCTTCGAAGCCAATTTGAGATGCAGAAATCGCAGTTTCAGATAATTTTTCTAGAAAGGAGTTGATTATTTTCCTGGAGAGACCAAGATCTTTAAAAAGGTGAAACAAAGATTTAGCTGGCAGGCCACGAGCGCCTACTTCCACCGCGTGAAGGTGAACAGTGAAGCCGTTCCGGGTGACGGCATTTGCGAGATTATGGTAGGTATTTATTTATTTTGTGCTCGTGGTCTTTTGGGATATTTGATTCCCATGGAACAGTTAATTCTACGATAAGGACCATCTTCCGAGATAAAGAGTAAAGAGTTATATCTGGACGTAGGGCTGTGCATCCGAGACTTTCAGGGAATTTATACTGCTTAGACACCGAATCGACCTCCATAATTCCTCCTAAAACCTTTCTCAATGATTATTGAGAAAGGTTTAGCAGTGAGATGTTTTGTGCCTTTAGAGCCAACCTGCACAAACTGTATTGGGGGTTTGGAGGATACTGTGGAACCCTTGTTGGCACGAGCCACTGAGAGGCTAATTACCTCGCGAATAACAGCAAGGACTTTGCCGTGGCGGTAAGTGTACCGTCCTTGATCCAAAGCCACCTTGCAACCAGCTAGAATATATGCAGTATTTGGCCGAATACCGTTATATTAAAAAAAAGTGGCCGAATACTCTGAATACCAAATAGTACCGAATATTCATGGCATCACTAATGAAAACGTACCTGTCTTTAATTCTAGCTTCGTTTGGTAGAAAACTGGATGCCCAAATCTGGCAGTGAGGGTGGGGGTTGGAGCAACCCATGGCAGATCCTTTGTTCTCGAAGATTTGTACCCAAGTGTACCGTTTGCCCAAATCACGCTGCTCTTCTATCCATCTGAAATACGAGGGTCATTTAAAAAGTTTCTGGCCTCACTGACGTAAAGTACCTGTACAGAAATAATTCTTTCGCCGTCCGATAGATGGCCTTGACATATGTAAACCGTAAAAAATTCAAGTCATTCTGATCATTACTTTGTATATGGCACTCTTCCAAAGTTGTCAGCTGACATTGTCTGTATAAACTTCTACGTTCTTCTGTCTTCTACGTTCACTTCCAGGGAGATAGAACGACTAATCGTTAAAACTTCCTGAGGTGACGGGCTCGCCCGCTGTAGTCGACAACCCAAGTTGTCTGTATAAACTGGTAAACGGTGGTGAACGATTTCGTGCAGCTTGGGCCACAAGATCCATTTTGTTCTCGGATCGGCTCAACTCATGATTCAGCTCCTATTCAGAAGCCTTTTCGAGTGGAAGGCTACCCCGGGTGAGACTCCCGTGTCTCAGGCCTCAGAGCTGGTGGACCGGTTTCTCCTGGAGGTTTGCGCACCGGCGTCACTGGACGGTTTGCGCACCGGTCGACGATGCCAATCGGTTGTGCATTCTGACCAATTGCTGAAGGGGTCTGGAGACTATGGAAATACACTGTTTCCTAAGCAGCGGGGGTGGATGTTGACCTGTTGTCATGCCACTCTTGAAATGACCTTGGGCCACTCGATCCCGTGTGGCACTACGGGATCGAGTGGCCCACTAGCTACACGGTGACGGGTTTGCCCGTTGTAGTTGACAACTCTAGTTGTCTGTAAATCTGGGAGCTAATGCTAATGGGCCCTGTTCCAATTTGGCCACTAACACCCATCCGGCGGCTTCCACGTAGAAGTGCGAGTTGGGGTAGGACTCTGGCCTTCGGGCCAGTTTCCCCTAGGAGTCAACCTTCGGGTGCTCCTGGATGGTTTGCGCACCATGCGGCTTCAGCCGGGGTAGTCTGGAAACAGCACTATCTCCTATAGATAGAGCGAGGGTAGTTGTTAACCTTACGGCAACTGCTCTTGAAACGACCATTCGTCTACCCGATACCGGTTCAAAAGCCGGGCAAAGGATGTCAGGGTCTGCGATAGATTCGGTAGACACCGAATAAAAGCTACACAAGAGAGAGGACCGTGTAAGCAACTTCGAACCTGTAACCAGACGGGAGGGCGGAGAAAACTGGCCGTAACTGTGTTAAGTACCCGATGCAAGGTTGTAAGGGTTGGTCTCTCGCGGGCTAGTTGGCGGAGCTAGATAGTGGATTGTCATTGTCTAAGTCTTCTGGGAGTTAATGGGCCCTTGCTGAGTTGGCCACGAAGACCCATTCTTTTCAGGGTTGGTCACACTCACGGGTCAACACCCATCCGACGGCCTCCACGCATGAAGTGCCAGCCTGGGTAGGACTCTGGCCTTATGGTTAGTTTCCCCTGGGAATCAACCTTCTGGCGCTCCTGGACGGTCTGCGCACCGTGCGGCATAAGCCAATCGATTGCGCACTCTGACTAGCAGTCGGGGGAGTCTGGAAGCAGTATTGTTTCCTATAGAGCGGGGCTGGTTGCAGACCTTACGGCGACTGCTCTCGAACTCACCATCAGCTACCCGATCCTGGCTGAACAGCCGGGCAAAGGATGCCGTGGTCCGTGATAGATTCGGTATACACCGTTTCACCGCTTCGTAAGGGATAGGACCGCGCAAGCGACATCTAACTCATAACCAATCGAGAGACCGGAGTAATCTGGTCGCAATTGGAAGTAAGGGCGTGAGTGTAAGCCCGCCGGGTAACACTCCTGGCTATCTTGCGGTTAAGGCGTTGGTCTCTTACGGGTTTGTGGCGGAGCTAGACGGTGGACTGTTTTGTCCAAGTCTTCTGCGCTCACTGCAGGGAGAGAGAACGATTAACCGTTAAAACTTCCTGAGGTGACGGGCTTGCCTGCTGTAGTCGACAACCCTAGTTGTCTTAAGTCTTCTACGCTCATCCCACGGCTGAAAGAATGATCAAATATCGTTATACCAGGCTGGGGTGATAGGTTTGCCCGTTGGAGTCGACACCGCCAAACTCTCTGTAAACAGCGAGTAGCAAACGATGTCGTGCAGCTTGGGCCATAAGATCCATTGTGTTTTTGGGTCGGTCCAACTCAAGGTTCAGCTCCAACTTATATATTGTTCAAGCGATTTCCATGAAAATTGGTATACATAGGTATTTGCGCACAGATATAATATAGGCAACACCGGGTAGTACTGATAGTACCCTACATAATCAGTGATAGTATATACCTGTCAACAACCGCTTTATTCTCCTCTACAGTCATCAGTGGCAGAGTGACGTCTGAATTTGGATGGAAACACATCACTCTGAAAGTTTAAACGAAATATTACACAATATGATTTATATCTACTTAGGAATTCGATGGGAGTCGAAAAGTCCTAGATGAATGGGAGGGTGGAATTCGCATTGGAGGTCTAAGAATCAATAACCTTAGAATCGCCGACGACACGACCATCATAGGTGCCGATGAAAA
This sequence comes from Micropterix aruncella, assembly GCA_944548615.1. Taxonomy (NCBI): domain Eukaryota; kingdom Metazoa; phylum Arthropoda; class Insecta; order Lepidoptera; family Micropterigidae; genus Micropterix; species Micropterix aruncella. The sequence goes on from CALYMY010000026.1 coordinate 73,185, forward strand.
TGAGTTGGCGACCTTATTACGCAGGGTGGAGAAGGAAAGCAAGGAGTATGGACTGCACATGAATCGCAGCAAGACCAAACTCATGTTTGTGGTCCGGGCTGGAACCATGCAACGCACCAATGAGCTGAGTGACCTTCGAGCTGTGAAAGACGTCTATCTGGGCTCCATGATATGCAACGACAGAATCTGCGAAAAGGAGGTCTCACACAGAAGCTAGACGGCAAGATCGGCCATGAGCAAGCTAGAAAGGCTGTGGAAGAATCGGGGTATAAGCAAGCGGACTAAGGTCAGCTGGTTCGAGCTCTGGTTTTCTAAATCTCTTTCTATGCATCGGAGACATGGACCCTGAAGGCTCGGATACGCACCAAAGTCGATGCACTGGAGATGTGGAGTTGGCGTAAAATGCTAGGAATCCCATGGACAGTACGCCGCACCAACAAATCTGTCCTGGAAGAACACGGCATCCAAGTGAGGCTCTCCACCGTATGCATGAGACGGGTCCTGCAGTTCTTCGGTCATGTTGCCAGGAGAAAAACAGAGAATCTGGAGATAATGCTTTATGGGGTCAAGTGGAGGGAAGAAGAAGCAGAGGCAGATCACCGGCCAGATGGAACGACCTCATCGAAGAAGACACAAAATGGTGAATACAATCTGCGACCCGCCATATGCAGACGACAGGTCGAAGTGGAGGAGCCTCGTAGACAAACTGTTGTCTAGTGGCCACGATCCTCGGTAATAAGGGAACGACGGAGAAGAAGAAGGAATTCGATAATTTAACAAAATTTAATGAAATTCTCACCGACAAGTTCCTTTAGCCGGGCCCATTTTGAAGAGGCACGTCTCCAGCATCGCGGGGAAGTCGTTCTCAAAGACAAACATCGACTGGTACATTGGATTCACCTGCAATTATTTTTAATTTATAGATAGATAGATAGAGATTCTTTAGTGCACATTAAACATAAACATACAAAAGACGGACTTATTGCCTAAAATACAAGGGTTTGATAGTATCCTCCAAACCCCCAATGCAGTTTGTGCGGGATTGCTCTAAAGGCAAAAAGACTATAAAACCTTTCTCAATAATTAAGAAAGCTTCAGATTGGATTCTGGAGGTCGATTCGGTCTCTAAGCAGTATAAACTACCTGAAAGTTTCGGATGCACAGCCCTGCGTCCAGATATAATTCTTTACTCTCTATCTCGGAATATGGTCCTTATCGTAGAATTAACTGTTCCATGGGAATCAAATATCCCAAAAGACACGAGTACAAATTAAATAAATACCATGATCTCGCAAATGCTGTAACCCGGAACGGCTTCACTGTTCACCTTCAAGCGGTGGAAGTTGGCGCTCGTGGCCTGCCAGCTAAATCTCTATTTCACCTCTTTAAAGATCTTGGCCTTTCCAGAAAAATAATCAAGTCTTTCCTAGAAAAATTATCTCAAACCGCGATTTGCGCATCCCAAATTCTATAGCTTCGAAGAGGGAGTGAATGGGTGGTAAGGTGAACGCTCACATGTGGCAAGACAGCTGTCCTAAACCTACCACAGCCGGTCGTTAGTCCGGAATCCACCGCTAACCCCCCAGAAGTGTAAAAAATAGTATTATGATGGGCCTGACTCCGGTCGGTGAATTCCATGGCAGCTCCGTTTGTATTTTATTTTATTTATTTATTACATAACAAAAATTAATCAAGTAACAAAAATGCTATTTTTAAATATAATTAGGATTTGGAATAATTCGCAAGAAGCGAAGGATAGGAGAGGGTCGGATGATACTTAGGATAACTAGGAATTTAGGGACATGAAATGCTTTTTCAGAGACACTTGAAAGGTAGAAACCGTTGGTGCGTTTCTGATATTTTACGGGTGCTGGTTCCATAGTCTAGCTGTATAAACTGTGAAGGAATAAGTAAAAAATGAAGAATTATGAGTGGGAATCATATTGGTCATTCATAAAAGCGACATATTCATTCATGATTTTCATGGTATGATGTAAATTATACTTAGCAGGCAGTTTAAATAATTTTAAAAAACGGTTGTGTCACCCAAATACTCTCGGCAAGGACTGATAAAATCGATGACTGCTCTTTCTCGGCCCGTGGAAGAACGCAATTGGGTTGCTCAAGCGGCGCGTTCCGTTTCTCGACTAAGCGCCAACAGACGGCGTTAATGTTTGATTATACCCCCTCCCAAGACTTCGGTCCGCAACAGTTCCGCAAACACATACATACATACAGTAAAAATATAACCATCCTTTTGGCAGTCAGGAAATAAATCATAGAACTCAGTACTAACCGAACCACACTCATAATTTCATCACAAGTAAAAATGTTTACCGCCAACGAAGTGTTTACCTTAAACGAAACTTTCGCATTTATAATAGTAGTAGGATAATGTCGTTTTCTTTGAAACACATGAAATATTCAAAAAAATGTTGTGCCACAAACAAACGTAATTTCTACCTGCTGGTTGGCTGGCGGATATTGCCGTGAATGGCAATAAGCCCGCCTTTTGTATCCGTTGCGGTCAATAAAGAGTTTTTATTACTATTATTATTAATTCTATCGTCAAAATACTGTCTGATCTGAAAGTATCAGGTTTTACAAAATTCTTGCACTTTTTGCCGCTGCCCTGGAACTATCTATTGAGCAGTGGAGATGCAGGACCAAGTGCGGCGTCTATTTCAAAGGAACGACTCGACTCACCTCACCGTTGCCCCTGGTGGCTCCTGGGCACAGAGGGTTACCACTTTGGTCCTCCTTTATGTCCTCTTTGGCCTTCTCGGTCTGCCCTAACTAAGGTCTCTTCATTCTGTGCGGCGAAACCAGCACCCACTCGCCCTTCAGTGGGTTGTATCGCACGTGCTGATGCTCTGAAATTTACAAATACCGAAGTAGCACAAATTGGCTATATAGCGGTCACGGCAGCGTTATCCCTACAGCTTTTAGTCACAATAATTGGTCATATAAACGTTTATATGACTGTTATATGACTGGATAGGTGCATTTGATACGGCTTGTATAATGCTGAATAATGGCTGAATAGCGGTCATAACGGCTACCTTTGGTGATATGAGCCACCCTTGTATAGCCAGTGTCTCCAATTGATACTTTATTACAACTTCTAGTCGGGTAATGCCTTAGGGCCAGTTGTTTGATCCGTGGTAATAGTAAAAATCTGTGGTAATAGTTAAAATCGGTAGTAATTCTGCGAAAAAGTGTTGTTTGATCGCGAGTTACCGCCATTCCATAGTAATTCGAGTTACTATAGTAAGCTAAAATTTACCAGCCGATATCGAGTGGTAATAGTTACTTTCGCAAGATGGCGGCTCCGAATCAGCTGATTCAGCGTGCGCGTAGTGTCAGTTTGCTTGATACATAGGTTGCTGTCAGTGGTCTGCGGCAAAACAGTCATATGTGTTTTGATAATAACCATTGTAAATAGTTATTTAGAAATGGATTGGGATCTGTGTGACAGTCCTAAAGGACTTGCCAAAGTTAGCACTAGACTCTTCTGTTAGCTTCTTCCAAGCAGCGCCTTTCTGTGCGACGCTTACACGATGTGTTTTTTTTATTAAGAATTACGTTACGGTAGTTCTCTACCAGATTCCGAAAGATGGTCAACGCATCTTTGCTAAAATGCGATACTCGGTCACTGTTGAATATTTGTTCATTAGATTAGATAATTTGCATGTAGTGCGCCAATTATGGGGTATATTTGATGTAATTTGCGGTTTTGGTTTTCCTAGTTTTAAGCGCTGACATCTTTTTTGCAAATTTTCGTAAAGGATCGAATATTTATAGCAATAAAATGCCTTTTGCACGCGTTCACGAAATCGGCGTAACAGCGGCATTTGGCAACGCGCGATGAAACGATATGACATTTGGTGCTTTATTGCCAGCATCGAAAATAAAATAAGGCTAGAATTCTGTCGGGAAAATGCGATTCTGTGGAATATGTCGTTTATCATGCTGGCAACTCAAATTACTATCAAGATTTTACTTTGGTAGTTTTGACGTTCAAACAGCCGAGCTAGCCTATTTACTGTAGTATTTTGAAATTTTATTTATTTTATTTTATTTTTCTTAAAAACATGCAGCATAAAAAATACGTATAAGCATAATATATATACCAGTAACAAAGCCAATGATGTTTTAAATTATTTGCTATATAAGGATTACAAAATATGCTAAACAATACAAAATAAATAAAACCAAAAAGAATTTAAAAGTAACAGTTAAAATCGCTAGGTGCGAGTGTATGGATGTTAGTGTGTGTTTGTGTGATGGAGAGCGTGTATGTGTGTGTGTGTGTGTGTGTATGTGTGTGTTTGTATGAGTGTGTGCGTGTATGTATGTGTGTGTGGGTGTGTGTATCTGCAGTGCGAATGTGCTTGTGAGTGCTTGTGCATGCTAATTCAATCCGATCTGATAATCAGCTTTTCACGTACCTCCTTAACAAAGGATCGACTATTCTGATGGTTAAATATGTCAATATCGTTAAAGCATACATTGTATGCATGCATAACGCGCGGCAATAACGAATTGGAACCATAGTTAGTGTTGAACCTTGGTACGTAAAAAGTTGAGTGAGCACGTGCGAGTCGGGAAGGCGCTCGTATGCTCACCCTACTCAGGAGGTATGAACTGTCCAACCCAGTATGAACAATTTTATGTAGAAACGACATATCTGATACTACTCGCCGGTCCTCTAATGTCTCTAAACCGTAGCGTTGCAGACCTTCAGCGTACGACAAGCCGTTGGAAAATAAGCGGTAATTTAGATGACGTATAAATCGTTTTTGAATACGCTCAATCCTCAGCTTGTATGTAGCATACTGTGGAGACCAAATATTAGAAGCAAATTCAAGCAGGCTGCGTACGTATGCAATATAAACCGTTGTCAAAGAATGAGTGTTTTTAAGAGGTCTACAAACTCTCATAATAAAACCGAGGGTGCTGTAAGCCCTGTTGACGACTGAATCAATGTGCTTATCCATTAAAAGCTTGCGATCTAAGATGACTCCTAGATCACGCACTCGATCTACTTCCAGAATTTCATCATTGCCAATTGTATATTTAAAGTTAATGATATTGACATTTCGCGAAAATGAGATTTTATGGCACTTAGCTACATTTAAAGAAAGTTTACGCTGTTCACAAAAACGAGTGAAACGATTCAGATCTTCCTGGATCAGTTGACAGTCGCCATGGTTCTTCACTCCCATGAAGATTTTTAAATCATCTGCGTAAAGGAGATAGTCGCAGTGATTAAAGCAAGTACCGATGTCGTTAATATAAACATCAAAAAGCAAAGGCCCTAAATGGGATCCCTGTGTAACACCAGACTCAATGCCAAAGAAACTAGATCTAAATCCACCAACGACAACGGCCTGCCTTCGCTTGAAAACGTAGGATGCTATCCACCTTAACAGATCTCCATGTATGCCCATAGACGACAGACGAGCTATTAGCTCAACATGATTGACACGATCACCTTTGAGAAGTCAGTATATATCGCGTCCACCTGAATACGCCGATCCATACGTCCCAAAGTATAATCAGTAAAATGAGCGAGGTTTGTAACAACCGACCGATTTTTAAGAAACCCGTGTTGGTGCTCTGTGAACGAGCTAGCGAGAGCTTGATATAGCTGGTCGTAAACAACCTTTTCCAAGAGCTTGCTAAAAACTGGCAATATTGAATACTCTAGTAATAATTACTATTGTAAATAGGGAATATTACCAAGGATCAAACAACTGGCCCTTAAAATGATATAGAATGGTAGTGAAAGGAAGCAAATATAGAATTCCTAATGGCTAATAATAGGTATATTGCATTTTATTGACTTTAAAACAAGGTTGATAAAAATCATGATTTTTTAAAAAAAATCAAAAAAATCAGATAATCTGATTTATTTGATTTAAATTAGATTTTTTATTTTTTTTAATATTTATATTTTATTAAATTTGGAAGTCACGAAAAACACAACACAATTGTTATTTATTTAAATATACATAACAAAATAACATTAAATAATGATTTAATAACATTAACAAAAATCAACATATTCTAAAAAGTAAAACACAGTAGCATATTTATTTGCCATTTATTTAACAAAAACTATTGTAAAATTTACAAAAATCAAGGAGTTCTTACTTTATAAAATCGAAGACTATCGCGGTTTTTTGACATTATAAATAGGATATAAACAAATTTACACGGTGTGCAGACCGTCCAGGAGCGCCAGAAGTTTGATTCCTAGGGTAAACTAACCATAAGCCCAGAGTCCTACCCAGGCTCGCACTTCAAGCGCGGAGGCCGTCGGATGGGTGTTGACCCGTGAGTGTGACCAACCCTGAACAGAATGGGTCATCGTGGCCAACTCAGCAAGGGCCCATTAGCTCCCGAAGGGTAGCTAATGGGCCCTTGCTTAGATTACGTATACAGTTCATTGTTCATGTAACGTTTGCTTCTTATAATTAAAATGAGAGGTTTAACACATCTTACATGACTTTTCCTGCCAATAGCGCATCTAACTAGGCGATAATTTTGCCCGTCTCTAGATGTGCATATTTGGCACATTCTTGGCCATTGTACATTCTTGGCCATTGTGAAAAACAGTATAGAATTAAAGAGCGTGACATAACCTTCAAGTCATCGACAGGACATCGATATTATACGAAAAACTATTAAACAACTCCACAAAAATTGTTGGCAACAATAAAAAACAACGTTTGCAACTATAAAAACAGTGAAAAACATACCTGTCGGCTGGAAGTTTGCCATTTTCCGAAACGATATCAGCAAGCCTCTCCGACCGAAAAATGTCCTCTACCGTTCTTCCATAAGATAACGAAGCGATTAACTCCGCCATTGAGCAACATCACATGTTAGTAACACATTAATCGAAAACAATACTGCTTATTAGATAACTTGTTAACAATAACCTCGCAAAATGAAGATTTTTTTGACGTTTGCTTTTGTTTAAAAACAAGGATGACAGTTGAAGTAGTTGTTTAAGAATACACAAGATGGCGCTTTACTGAGCATTTGGAAATCAAAATAGTGATAGAAATCAATGGTGATAGCATTGATTTTATGTGATAGCAAGTCGGCACCACTGTAACGGAAAAAATATGGGAAAGAGCGAGAGCCAATTGGATAATTGCACATACGTTGGCCAAAATTAATCTTTAATTTTATATTATAACTTTTTAATCAAAAATTCATATTTTATACTGTTGTATACTAACTAGTTCGTAATATATCCGAATGATGGCGCTCATTGCCACAACAAAATAATTTTATTATTTGCGACTTCCTACTTTCAATAATCTTCAATTTAGTAAAAAAATTATCTAAAACTATACCGCTTATTAGATAACTTGTTATCAATAAACTACGCTCAAGTAAAGTGAAAACAGATTATTGTTTGACGTATGCATCTGTTTATGAAATGGAAGAAGACAGATAATTGAAGTAGTTGTTGTATACTCCTCGAGATGGCACTTTGCCAAACAGTTGTAATTTAAACTACATTAAAATGGCTTTGTTGATTACATAGTTGATTACATCTGTTATATAGTAATATTATTATAGTAATATTATTGATTATTATTAATAATGTAATAAACTATATAATCCATGATGGCAGTAGTATTTTCAAATAAATATTATGTTTATGGTTGGTAATATATGAGTTCCTATTTATTATAGCATACCTATTATGTAATCTGTAAATTTCTCTGTTATATCGAATTGATGATGTTAAAAATTGTCACTATGGTTAATCATGTTAAAAAACTGTTGTAAAACTGTTTAAACAATATGTTAGTATGTAAGTAATATCGAATCGGCTCAACTCACAATTCAGCTCCTATTCAGAACCCACCTCGTGCGGAAGTCTACCCCGAATAAGACTCTCGCGTCTCAGGCCTCACCACTGATGGACCGGTCTGTCCTGGCGGGATTGCATCCTGGCGCTACTGAACGGTTTGCGCACCGTTCGGCGACGCCAATCTGTTGTGCACTCTGACTAATTGCTGAAGGAGTCTGGAGACTATGGAAATAGACTGTCTCCTTAGCGACGGCGGTGGATGCCACTGTCGTGCCACCTGCTGTCATGCCACTCGTGAAATGACCTTGAGATATCCGATCCCGTGTGGCACTACGGGCAAAGGACGCCCAGGTCCGCGATAAATTCAAACTGAATTACTTACCGCTATAATACAGCAGGAAGAGGCCGCGTAAGCAACTTTAGACATATAACCAGTCGGCAGGAGGGAGGTATACTGAAGGTTAACTCTAGACGGAGATATCTTACCAACACTGGTAGTTAAGGGGCGAGGCTGCCAGCTGGTTACCTTTCTCGGTGCTTCGCCGTAAGGCGTTGGTCTCTGACGGGCTGTTGGAGGAGACGGACAGTGGATTGTCTTGTCTCTAAGTCTTCTACGTTCATCCCATGGCTGAAAGAACGATGACATATCGCTATACCAACCTGGGGTGACAGGTTTTCCCGTTGTAGTTGACACCACCATACTGTGGATACGGCTTTTAAAAAGGTTCGTTACTTACCTACGCATGGAAAATCGAATATTTAAGGAAATACATTTTAATTTTCCGGCCGGCCGATCGATAAGGAGGGAAAGTATTGTGAAAGCGCTAAATATTTTTTGATTTGAATACGGAAATATCCTTTTTGAACTCGGGCTCTACTCCGGGTCCCGATGGTATTCCCTATTTAGTATACAAAAAATGCCCCTGCCTTCTGCAATATTTAGGATCCATCTTCCGAAATATATGGAATAGCGGTGTAGTCCCACAGAATTTTGGCCGAGCGACAGTCATCTTAATTCCGAAGGTCCCAGTTTGCACCGGACCAAAGGACGCTCGGCCCATTGCTCTCACAGACACTGTGGCCAAAATCTTTTTTAGCATAGTCCACACGAGGATGAGCGAATTCATGCACCGGAATGAGTACCTTGGAGTATCAGTTCAAAAAGGCTTCATGCGCGGCGTCTCGGGCTGCCTCGAGCACAACTCTCTCCTGGCTGCTGCCATCAAGGATGCGAGACAGCACGAACGCCAAATCAATGTATGCTGGCTCGACCTAGAGAATGCCTTTGGGTCAGTCCGACACAGTCTCCTCCACTTTGCACTCCGCTGGTACAACTTCCCACCAGTCGTGCGTGACATTGTAGCCTCCTACTACAACTGTCTGACTTTCCATGTTAAAACGCAAGAATGGACTACCCGCTCTATACCATATTCAATTGGACTATTTCAGGGCTGTTGCCTCTCCCCGACGATTTTTAATATAGTTTTTAATATACTTCTGGAAAGCCTGACCCAGTTTGACAGGAAGTGGGGCTACCGTTTTAAAACAGACGGCCAATACACCTCATCGTGCCTCGCTTTTGCCGACGACCTAACTTTCATTACCAGAAGCCCCAAGCAGCTTTCCCTGCTATTACAGAAAGTGGAGCTTTTCTGCGACTGGTCAGGCTGTATAAAAGTGAAGCCCTCCAAATGTTTTTGCCTTGGACTCGCCCGCATGGGCACAAAATTTACATCCTATGACCCCAAATTGGTCTATAAGGGCTCTAATATCTCCCTTATAGACCCAAACAATCATTTCAAATTCCTCGGCAGAAAAATCACCCATCAGGGAAAAGACGTCTCGGGCGATCATGTTATAGAGCATTTCAAAAGTTGCCTGGCGAAAATAGATGCCTTGCTAATTTCTGGCCCTCGTAAGGCCTGGATCTATGACAATTATCTAACGTCACATTTGTCATGGCCCTTTCTTATTTACGATTTTACCAAAACCCAACTGTCCCGTCTAGATGCACTGGTGACAGCTAGTTTAAAATCCTGGCTGTCCTTAGCCAAACCAGCTGACCCCTCGACTCTCTTCAGGTCCAAACAAAATTTTGGGCTAGCGCTTAAACTGCCCTCTCTGCTCTACGCCAACTCCAGAATAACCAAAAATTCGATTCTGTGCAATTCCAAAGATCCGGCAATATCGAAGCACGTAATAAGTGGCTGTAGTGATTCAAATGAACTACAAGCCCGCGTAGACTTCCACAAAAGGTTCCTTACTGGAATCAGCCAGAATGGCACTGGTCTGGGGTATGGCAGTACAACCACGAGCGACGTGGACTTGAAGAAGTCTCTTTTGCGGGGAGATTACGACAGCAAGAGTATGGCTCATGCTCTTGGCCTTCAATGCCAGAATGATTGGACAACAATTGGTGACTTTTGCATTCCGCCTCCAATGCACTGGAAGGTAATGCTCTATGACTGGACGCCAGAGATGCTGAAATTTTATTTGAATGCCTTTCAGCATACACTTCCAGACCCCAGTAACCTCGCTCGTTGGAGCTTTGCCGAGGATAGTTCTTGTCCCCTCTGTAGCAATACCCCTTGCACAGCTAGGCACATTCTAGCTGGCTGCAAGGTGGCCTTAGATCAAGGACGGTACACTTACCGCCATGACAAAGTTCTCGCTGTTATTCGCGAGGTAATTAGTCTCTCAGTGGCTCGTGCCAACAAGGGTTTGACAGTATCCTCCAAACCCCCAATACAGTTTGTGCGGGATGGCTCTAAAGGCAAAAAACATTTAACTACAAAACCTTTCTCAATAATCGAGAAAGCTACAGATTGGATTCTGGAGGTTGATTCGGTCTCTAAGCAGTATAAATTCCCTGAAAGTCTCGGATGCACAGCCCTCCGTCCAGATATAACTCTTTACTCTCTATCTCGGAAGGTGGCTCTTATCGTAGAATTAACTGTTCCATGGGAATCAAATATCCCAAAAGACCACGAGTACAAATTAAATAAATACCATGATCTTGCAAATGCCGTAACCCGGAACGGCTTCACTGTTCACCTTCACGCGGTGGAAGTTGGCGCTCGTGGCCTGCCAGCTAAATCTCTATTTCACCTCTTTAAAGATCTTGGCCTTTCCAGAAAAATAATCAACTCTTTCTTAGAAAAATTATCTAAAACTGCGATTTGCGCATCTCAAATTCTATGGCTTCGAAGGGGGAGTGAATGGGTGGCAAGGTGAACGCTCACATGTGGCAAGACAGCTGTCCTAAACCTACCACAGCCGGTTCGTAAGTCCGGAATCCACTGCTCACCCCCCAGAAGTGTAAAAAAAATAGTATTATGATGGGCCCGACTCCGGTCGGTGAATTCCATGGCAGCTCCGTTTGTATTTATATACTTAGACGATTACGATTATTTCCAGAATAAAGTCTCTTTGTGTGCCTGCTGTGTGTCTGTATTCCTCCACGATAGCGCCCAAACGGTTAATCCGACTGAACTGAAAATTTGTATATATTCATCATTTAGTCATAGCAAGAGTTGAATAGATTGTAGTTAAAATCGTTCCACCAGGAATGGCATCGGTTATAAATATCTTCCTTAAAGTAATATTCTTAGGGACTAGAAATTCTGTACACAAATGTCTAGTTGGACCGAAATCACATTGTGAAGTTTTGGTTGAAGTATCTTATATACAAGCCATACTAGAGTTGCCAACTACAACGGGCGAACCCGTCACCTCAAGAAGTTTTAACTATAGTAGATCGTTCTGTCTTCCTTGAGGTGAGCGCAGAAGAGCGCAGAACGCTGGACAAAACCGTCCACCGTCTAGTGATGCCACATGCACGTAAGAAGCCAAAGCATTACCTCGAGATAACCAGGTTAACCACCCAGCGGGCCAACACTCGCGCCCTTACTTCCAGTAGCAACCAGATTACTCCGGTCTCCCGACTGGTAACAGGTTCGAGGTCGCTTTCGCGGTCCTCTCCCTTACGCAGTGGTGATACGTTGTCTACCGAATCTATCGCGGACCACGGCGTCATTTATTCAACTTTCACACGGAATCGGGTAGCCGATCGATCGTTTTAAGAGCAGTTGTCATAAGGTCAACAACTACTCCCGCTCTATACCTAGTAGATAGTCTAATTGCTGTCGGTCAGAATGCACAATCGATTGGCTCACGCCGCACGGTGCGCAAACCGTCTCGGAGCGCCCGAAGGTTGAATTCTAGGGTAGACCGACCCGCAGGCCAGCGTCCTACTCTGGCTCCCCCTTCTGCGTGGAGGCCGTCGGATGGGTGTTGACCCGTGAGTATGACCGATCCTGAACGAATGGGTCTTCGTGGCCAACTCTAACAGGGCCCATTAGCTCCCTGCTGATGAGGTTCACAAAAGGGGGAGGAAAGGGGGACCAATACTATCGCAACGTTGTCCTACTTGTACATTGAAGCATATACATGAGAGGTATATGCATGCCAAGTTTCATGCTTTCTGCCAGTTGGGAACCATTACTTCTATTTTTTGAGCTAAGGAGCCGTACTATTACACCTTTTTATGTATTATTATTATTATTACGAAAATATTCGTGTATTTATTTATATGTAATTTACATAAATGCAATACATGCCAATTTTGAATCATTGAACTTGCCACGGCAACATTTACATACCTACATTTTTTTAAATATTCACATTGCAACACTGACAACACGTCAAACCAAAGCGACGTTTATTTTGTGTTAACTGTTACTTGTTATACAGTGATTCCACCGAGTTTTCGATTGTTATTAATATCGCAATGGAGAAGCAGGGTAATAATGAAAGTAATGCAGATGTTAAAATTGAGGTTTTTAAAGTGGAGCTGTCAGATACCGGCGACGAACTCAGACAAAACATTGTATTGTTCGAAGGAGGTGAAACATGTATTATCAAACCAGAACGAAGCGATGCTGTGGAATCAGACGTCGAGGAGGAGGCAGAAGATGTCGTTTTGGTAGAGGTCAAAGTATTGGTAAAGAGATTAGTTGATTTCTCTTGCGTTGTTTGTGGCTGCAACATCGATACGAGTAAGCCGATGGGTTATTGGAAATGTCTGAAAGATATGGTGGAGTTGCTGTGCAATGTTTGCAGAAAGAAATTTGTGTGCGCGGAGTGTTACCGGGGGTTTAATTATAAATCCCTTATGAAAAGACACATCGAAGGGGTGCATCTCAAGATAAAGAAATATAAATGCGGTAAATGTGACAAAGCTTTTACTGAAAGTAGTCATTTGAAGCAACATATAAAATCAATCCACCGCCAATTGAAGTATTCGTGTCAGGAATGTGAGAAAGCTTATTCTACACGCAGTTACTTAACTACACATATTAACTTCGTACACCGAAAATCAATTAATTTTAAATGTTGGATATGTGAGAAACCATTTCCAAGTCAAGCAACAGTTAAAAAACACCTTAACATGGTCCATCGCAAAATGAAGGAATTTAAATGTAAGCAATGCGAAAGCGCGTTCTTTAATCAAAATAAACTATATCTACATACGAATACAGTCCACCTGAAGTTGAAGCCATTCGCCTGCAAGATATGCAAACATAGCTTCTCAAGGCAAGGTGTTTTAAATCAACACGTGAACTCTGTTCATCTTAAAGTGAAGAATTATATTTGTGCTGAATGTAACCACGCATGCTCATACAAGCATCATTTAGTTCAACACATTAACACAGTTCATATGAAACTAAAACCATTTATTTGTACGACATGTAAGCGTGCGTTTGGCCATAGATGTCAATATAAAACGCATGTACGTTGTGGGAGTTGTTCCTTTAGAAATACTCAACAGCAGCGTTAGATTAACCGCATAAGCTCGGAAGTAATGTGTAATGTATTAATTGTAGGATAGCTGCCTGTGCGCGCATTGCGTGGTCATGTTTATGCTTTCGAGTATTTCTGTGAACTTTCGTGTGAACTCTGTTTTTCTTAACGTGAAAAAGTTGATGTGTGCTGAATGTAACTATATATACTATATATACTATAAAATCAATCCACCGTCAATTGAAGTATTCGTGTCAGGAATGTGAGAAAGCTTATTCTCAACGCGGTGGCTTAACTACACATATTAACTTCGTACACCGAAAAGTAATTATTTTTACATGTTGGATATGTGAGAAACCATTTCCATCTAAAGCAAAAGGTAAAACACACCTCAACATGGTCCATCGCAAAATGAAGGAATTTAAATGTAAGCAATGCGAAAGCGCTTTCTTTCGTCAATATGAATTAACAGTAGTGTACATACGAATTCAGTCCACCTGAAGTTGAAGCCATTCGCCTGCAAGATATGCAAACGTAGCTTCTCGACGCGAGCATATTTAAATCGACACGTGAACTCTGTTCATCTTAAAGTGAAGAATTATATTTGTGCTGAATGTAACCACGCATGTTCAATAAAACAACACTTAGTTCACCACATTAACGTTCACCACGTTCAGGGTCCCATCAAACTTGCAGAAGGCAAATTTGCAGACGGCAATCTTGCAGACGGCATTCTTGCAGGCGGCAGTTTTGCAGAAGGCAATCTTGCAGAAGGCAGTTTTGCAAATGTCAAAATGACCTAACCTAACCTAACAGAAAAACTTAAAACATTTTTTTAATGTTTAGTTTGATGTATAAAAGTCATCCACTACAAGGATGCCGGTAATTAATGTCACTTCGATTTTAGGGAAAGAAAAACCTAACCTAACCTAACCTAACAGAAAAACTTAAAAACTGTACTGAAGGTTGCCGCCTGCAAGGTTGCTTCCTGCAAGGTTGCCTCCTGCAAATCTGCCCTCAACAAATTTGGACCTGTCAAAAGTGACATTTGTGCAAAATTGCCGCATGCAAAACTGGCGCCCCCCCCACGTTCATCTGAAATTAAAACCAATTATTTGTACGAAATGTAAGCCTGCGTTTGGCCAAATATATCACTATAAAAAGCATGTACGTTGTGGGAGTTGTTCCTTTAGAAACACTCAACAGCAGCGTTAGATTAACCGCATTTAATCTCGGGAGTAATGTGTAATGTATTAATTGTAGGCTAGCTTCCTGTGCGCGCATTGCGTGGTCATGTTAATGCTTTCGAGTATTTCTGTGAACTTTCGTGTGAACTCTGTTTTTCTTAACGTGAAAAAGTTGATGTGTGCTGAATGTAACTATGCTTGCACATAAAAAGAATTCGTAGTTTCGAACAAAATTTAAACACTTTATTTGTACGAAGTGTAAGCGTGCGTTTGGCCGCAGATATCAATATAAAAAGCATGTACGTTATGGGAGTTGTTGCTTTAGAAACACTCAACAGCAGCGTGTTTCTATGCTGTAATGTAATTACGCTTGCACACGAAAAGAATTCCTAGTGTCGAACACAATTTAAACACTTTATTTGTTCGACGTGTAAGCGTGCGTTTGGCCGCAGATATCAATGTAAAAAGCATGTACGTTATGGGAGTTGTTGTTTTAGAAACACTCAACAGCAGCGTGTTTCTATGCTGTAACGTAATTACGCTTGCACACGAAAAGAATTCGTAGTTTCGAACAAAATTTAAACACTTTATTTGTACGATGTGTAAGCGTGTGCTTGGCATGAGAGATAACGATAAAGAATGATTTAGATTTTTTTAGAATAAAGAATGATTTAGATTTGAATTCATTTAGACGCTCTATTTTTTTAATGAAAGTAATACCGATGTGCACAGTCTGGCCAATAAGAGTAGAAATCAATTGGCGTGGGGGGGGGGGGGAGAGATATTTTGATGTGGCAACACTAACCCTTATGACATATTTTTCCCTCTTGGTTCAGTTTATGAAATTGCGTTCGGTTTGTTAGTAATTTCGTTATTCATATTTGTTTTAAAAATGAACAATTTTCGAAGCGGAGAAAGATAAGTGGTTTTCATTGTCTCAAAATGTACTTCTAGGTACATTTTGAGGTTAGAAACTCAAAATGCAGCTAGAAGTACCTTTTAAGGTTATGCTTTGTTTAACATTTTGTATAGTTTACCCAAAAATTGTTGGTCTCGATCGTTGTAAAAATTAATGATTATTTAACGGAAGCACGACTAAGGTATTTTCTTTTTCTTTCAATCTCATAATAATTGAAACGTCTATGTAGCGTAAAAGAATTAGTAAAAGATGAAAAACACTAGTCTGAGTACAATACACCTCTTAAGAGGTTTTATTGACACAAATCCTTAGATTCTTTAATCTAACACTTACTGTGTTGCATTATAAATATTTTTCCCAAAACGTAGCGTGTAGGTACTGTGTTCGGCCAGACTGTGTTTTGAAATTAGTTAAATATTTTTACCGTAGATAAACCATAAGTATGTTATGATAACTGATTTGTGTTGTTTAAAAAGGCGGTATTTTATTAGGTTGCCTTTTCTTCTTTTACTATAATGCTTTTGTAACCTGTATGTATGTATATATCTTTCTATCCATCAATATAACGGAATCTTTCAAAATAAATTGCGCTAACTTGAAATGATCAGACATATGACAATGGAAATTTTGGATTTTTTTATTTTTAATATATTTTAATAATTACACAATGTAATGGTTGATTTTTTTAGTTTCTTGATATTTGATTTTTAACGTAGTTTTATATTTTTTCCATTTTATTCTAAATAATGTTGCTTATTTTTTTCAAGTGTATTCTGTATATTTTTTTAAAATTATGCTAGAATAAGATTAATATTGCTGTTTTTTTATGCAATATTTTAATTGCTGTTTTTTATGCAATATTTTCATTAGTACGTAGGAATAAATGTGTATTATCATGATATTGTGCTATTATCAATATGACATTATGATATTATCAATATGATATTATTATTATTATAATGTTATCATTATAATATTATATGATGTATCATTACGATATTAGAATTATAGATAGTATATTAATTGTAAATTCTATATCCTTTTGGGGTTTTTTGAATTAAAATTAATTTTGAACTTTGAACTTTATGTACGATTCATGTAACATTTGCATTTATACGAGTACCTTGTACCTACTATGACTATCGGATATGATGTTTAGAATAGTATGAATTAAACAAAAATATTATAACAAGTTTACTATACTTTTTTTTAAATAAATATATTATCTCTATGATGTCTTACATTTGTAATATAGCTCATCAGGGCAGTAATTGAATTTGGCAGCGCCTTGTTCGGGAGTATAGTCTATTTGCGATTGACCCAGCATCTCGTAGCCAACCATGAACTTTTTACAAGCTTTAATTTTCCTTGCAATGTTTGTCACTATGTTAGTCTGTTTAGATCAACTTTTGCAAGCAGATTTAGAACCACTTCCTCTTATCCTATGAAATTGAAATATCACATGTTGGTTCAGTTCCGATGACAATGCATTTTTATATTAATCATGACCTGATTCTGCACCCAGGATTGGCTCCCGACGAGGGGACACCTCAACGGTCAACAGCACAGACACGAAATTTTGTATACGCATTCAAGTATGATAGCCCGTTATAAGTTCCATCACAATATTACTGCTGAGCCCAGGGTTGGCTCCCGACGAGGGCACTCCTCAACGGTTAACAGCACAGCACAGTCACGAAATTTTGTACAAGCATTTAATTATGATAGCCCGTTCTAAGTTTCAACATGACATGGCTGCTGTGCCCAAGGTTAGCTCCCGACTAGGGGACTCCTCAACGGTCAACAGCACAAACACGAAATTCTGTATAGCATTCAAGTATGATGGTCCGTTCTATGTAAGTTCCACTATGACATTGCTGCTGTACCCAGGGTTGGCTCGGGATAAAGCATTTTAATAAAAGCTTGTTTTAAAAATGTGTTTTACTATTAACTTATTGACTGATGCACTCCTCGGTAACGGAGGATAGTTTATTGCATAAAGGAGCCAATAAGGCTCAGATGAAGTGCCTTATCTTTAGGTAGCCTGTTCCTGTATATTAATCAATATATGAATAAATTAATAAATAAAGATTATGTGTATTGCATTATATAATACGTGTTTAATGTTATTATTACATTATTATTATGATTTACAGGGTTTAGATTTGTTTTTAAGACTTGGGGATAAGACAATCTACTGTCTAGTTCACCAGCAACCTGTTAGAGTATAACGCCTTACAACGAGGCAACGGGATAGGTACCCAGCGGACAGCCGCACCCCCTAACTACTAGTTTTGACAGGATATCTCCGTCTAAAATTAACCTTCATGGATACCTCCATCCTCCCGACTGCTTCAGGGTCCGAAGTCGCTTACGCAACATCTACCTGTTGTATTACAGCGGCAATTTAGTTTGAATTTATCGCGGACCTGGGCGTTCTTTGCCCGTAGTGCCACAAGGGGTCGAGGGGCCCAAGGTCATTTCGAGAGTGGCATGACAACAGGTCAACATCCACCCCCGTTGCTTGGGAAACAATGTATTTCCATAGTCTCCAGACCCCGTCAGAAATTAGTCAGAATGCACAGCCGATTGGCTTCGCCGGCCGGTGCGCAAACCGTACAGTGGCACCGGGATGCAATCCCACCGAGAGAAACCGGTCCATCAGCTCTGAGGCCTGAGACACGGGAGTCTTACCCGGGGTAGCCTTCCACTCAAGGATGCTTCTGAATACTAAGAGCTGAATCGCGAGTTGAGCCGATCCGAGAACAAAATGGATCTTGTGGCCCAAGCTGCACAAAACCGTTCACCACCAACCTATGCTTGACAAGCATAGATTGACGTGGCCTAATAGCAAATTAAGCATGCTTGTCAAGCATTTATACGCTCATTTACCGGCGCAGCGCCGCGCGTTCTGCGCTGAGTAAACAACGCGTGCTTGTTGAACAGTTTTTACCGTCTATAATAAGCATGTTTATCAAGCTTCTTTTTTATTATTTCGCCCGCTGGGAGGGGACTGAAAACCGCGGGAACTATGCAAATATATCTATTTTAATATTTACCAAAAATGACAAATTTTGCAGTTTTATAACAGAAAGTAAATCAATCAATTGATCGATCAAAGTGAAGCGAAGCCGCGGGCAACAGCTAGTAATACATAAAGCAAGAGATTTCTAACTCGCAATTCATGCTTATATTGTTTATTTGATTTATTCATATTGGTATTTAATAAACAATCACACATAATGTAATAAACATAAGTTTAAATGGGCTCAAATTTGTCCTAATAAACTTTTACTACTAATTTTACATTAAATTATGCCGTTTCCCTGACTTGGCCCTGTCCTTACATAGGTACATTGTTGGCTTCATCCAGCATTGTTATTGTCATGGATTCTCCTATTTTAGCTTTTTTTAAACTAATAAACTCTTAAAATAAAATAACATATTTTATATTTTTAAAAGGGTTGCCAACTTGGGAGATTTTAATTCCCTGGTTTTTACTTAAATAATAAAAACACAATGTTAGGTAACGCGTTGTTCGAAACCGCCTCCCACCCCTGTAATGCATCGTAACGTTTTGTAAGAGACCCCCTCCCCCAAATTGCGTTACGTAATACTTGAACTTCCCCCTACTTGGTGTTACCGGTAATTCAGTTCGAATTTCTGATTTTATCGATTTTATCTATTAATGCAGTATGTGGCTGGGAAATAGATAGCCGGGCCAGTCTCGGCAATATTTCTGGGCCATCATTTTGATTCGAAAACGGGCTACACAATCGGGTAACAATGGCCGATGAAATCATACGTATCGCAGCTGCTTATATTGTTTTAAATGAAAATTTAAAACGACAAAAAAGACGAGAATGTGGATTCGACCTGACTTCAATAAGCGAGATACTTTAGATATCTTAGCCTGAATGTTTTCGATGATATGAATACCTATTCAAAGATCTTCGCCATGAATTCACTATCCTATGTACTACTATTATAAACGCGAAAGTTTGTAAGAATGTATGTATGGATGTTTGTTACTCTTTCACGCAAAACTACTGAATGGATTTTGATGAAACTTTACAATAATATAGCTTACACACCATAATAACACATAGGTAATAATTTATAAAGATATAGTGTGAATTATCCAAAATATAACGATAAGTGTCAAGTAAGTAGGAAAAAAAATCTGCCATCTTCGAGCTATTCTGGCGTGCGACGCAAAAACCGTTGGAGTTACACGTATATAATGTATAATGGAAATGTTTATCCTAAATAGTCCTACAAAAAATCCTGCGACAGCATATATCTATATTTTATGTGTAAGCCATTATCGCCAAACTGTGAATAGTAAACCATAAATACAATAAAAATAAAAAAAACTATTTCTAACGCACATTTGGTAGTAATAAATAGACTATTATATCAAAATAAATACTTTTATCACATCTGGTATTTAAAGTAGATAAACGTTGTCTTTTACACTACATCATTTGGACAAATTTGGACAAATATTTGAATAGTTATGACGATAAGTAACCGGTGATCTTTTAAAATATATTTTTTTTCTATCTAAAATAGATCTTTTAAAAAAAATAATTTTAATCGTTAGGTCATGTTTATTGGTCATATTATCAACAATTATGAATGCTTATCAAAATAAGTGAATTTATCGTCTCAAGTGTTTAAAACAAAAGACTTTTCCCTTTTACTGCATAAATAGTTAAAGAGATAATACAACAAAGGTATGAAACCGCGACCGTGTCGTAATCTATACTAATATTATAAAGAGGTAACGTTTGTGAGGTTGTAGGAAGTAATCTCTGGATCTACTGAACCGATTTTGAAAATTATTTTACAAATAGAAAGACACGTTATTTGTGGGTGTCATAGGGCTATATATTAATCTGAAAAATGAAATTACTTTTTTGTGGCCGTTGGATTTACAAAGTAATTCGGAGAAAAAACGGTCGAATGAAAACGTTTCTTACGAACGCTGCTTTAACGATGAGAGATATATGATTGAGTTCTAGAGATAATTTGTAGAGCTTGGTAATGCCTACAAAAAAGTCATTGACAGCATATGTCTAAATTTTATATTAAGGTCACAAAGAGTAGTTTTTAAATTAAAAAAATAATTTAAATCGTTAGGTCATGTTTATTGGTCGTTAAAGAGATAAGACACTCACAAATAAGACACTCACAAGAAAACACTCCCAAATAACGGTAATATAGTCAAATTGGCATGCAAATACACGTACCTATACATATGCAGTAAAAATATAACCCTTCTTTTGGCGGTCAGGAAATAAATCATAGCACTCAGTACTAACCGAACCACACTCATAATTTCACCATAAGTAAAAAGTTTTACCGCCCAACGAAGTGGGCACCGGTCAGCTAGTTAATAATAAATTCATAATGCAATTATCTATTGATGAAAAATATATACATTTAAAAAACACTAATAAATAATATTAATTATTTCACGCGATTGCACATCAGAATAGATAATAATATTTTATACATCAAAAATAATAATCATTAGATGATATAAATACAAAATGAATGTTGTCGTGCGTCGTGCTTCGCATCAGAAATGGCGCAAAGCAAAACAGCAATAAAGCTGGCCGAGCAATATTGCAGTATTGTCGATTGCAAAGCAATTGTCCAGCAATACTGGCTAGCAACATCGGCCATACGGAAAATATGCGGGTATATAGCCGGGCAATAATGAATTCTACTTTGTTTTGTATTGGAAGCAATTGATTTCGTTGTACTTAGGTCATCCAATTGGTATCTATAGCCCATGTCACAATACGCACATTTTCATTGCAACGATCTTTGCCAAAGTGCAAATATCCAGAAGACAGGTTAAACTTGGTATTGTGAGATATGTATATTAAAGGTATATTAGTCACTTGGCTTTTGTATTTTTATTTCATTTTGTAATATATGTATTGTATCTAGGTACTTATCTTAACGGCATATACCTACCCACGCGAAATTTAGTATGCGCTCTCTGCCTCATAGTGTAGTTCACGTTGGTGAATCACTGATATTGGGCCCGATTGCGTTTCTGCGTGAACTAAAATTGGAATTAGTTCATGCCAGCAAGATAGAACTATATGTTAGAGCGGTATTTAAAATGAACGGTTATCCACTTTTCCAGCACAAAACTAGCAATCGAAAATAGAGCAGCATAATCAAAGGTAGAACGAAATGATTTCAATTTAATTCAGGTGTTTTTATTTTCGGCAAGTAGTTTTTGTGCGGGAAAAGTTACGATCGTTCATTTTACATTACGCTTTAACGCACTGCTCTGTCTCGCTCGCTTGAACTATTTTCCGATAGGAGTTAGTGGTTCACGATGAAACGCAAGAAAGACGATTTACTGAAATGATAATCCATTATTACCACAACGCTGTTGAGTTTCATAATTGAATCGCCTATTTAATGACGTAGATATATTATGGACTATCATATAATAAAATATTTGGCTATTAATAAAATAAGGCAAACTAACAGTTGGGATGCCGTCACTCTATCGGGGCAGCGTACATATCGCTTTGTTAACATAGGATTAAGTAGGTACTATGAAATCTTATATACTATTGTCGGAAGGTTAACAACTACCCTCGAAAGTTAAGTTAGATTAAGTTTCCGCAAGGTTTACAACTACCCCCGCTCTATAGGAAACCCTACCTTTCCAGACTCCCCTGGTTATCAGTGGCAATGCACAATCGATTGGCTGACACCGCACGGTGTGCAAACCGTCCAGGAGCGACCGAAGGTTACTTCCTAGGAGAAACTGGCCCGCAGGCCGGAGTTCTACCCGGGATCGCACCTCTGCGTGGAGGCTGCCGGATGGGTGTTGATCGTGAGTTTGGCCGACCTTACACATGGGTCCTAGTGGCCTTACTGCAACTGGGCGCATTAGCTCCCATACCAACTCAAATAATATAACGGACAAAATTGTAGCAAAAAAAACTAACCCCAAAATTATTAATAAGTGCAGCAGCCATGTCATGTTTAAACTTAAAACAAGCTATCATAATTCAATGCGTATACAAAATTTCGTGTCTGTGCTGTTGACGGTTGAGGAGTTCCCTCATTGGAAGCTAACCCTGGGTGCCGCAGTCCTGTCTTAGTGAAACTTAGAACGGACTGTCGTAACTGAATGCATATTCAAAATTTTGTGGCTGTGTTGCTTGATAGAATAAGTAAAGGATGTTGATAGAATCAGTAAATCCTCGTATCGATGTTGCATGATAGAATAAGTAAAGGAGCAGAAACACTAGTTTGAGTACAATACGCCTCTTGGGAGACGGTACTCAGACATGTCCCTTTTTCCCAAATCGTAGGGTCTCCTCTTTCTGGCCAGAGTGTAATCATTATGCAGATTTTTTATTATTCTTTATTCCTAATATTGTACGAGATGCCAAACAGTTCCGTAAAAACGCTTGGGTTATAAGGACTTGAATCCAGGCACATTTTTAAAAGATAACATAAGCGTGATCAGCGTGCTCATGTGAGCACTGAAACATCGCCATGACGTTTCAGTATGCTGTCGACATTTACGAATCTGAGTTCTGTAAGCGTTTAAAGGGCAATTTGGACCGTGCTCTAAACCGCATGTAACATTTGTTTGAGGTTGTATAATATATAACTTGTATAATATAAATGTATTACATAAAATCATTAGGCAATGTATAGGTACTTTGGATGTTAAGGATAACTATTAATTACATTTTTTTGTATTGTTTTTATTATTAGATATGTTTTTGTGTATTTATTTATATGTAATTTATATTAATGCAACTCATGCAAAGTGAAAACACCGAAAGTGGCCTTAACTACCTACCCTTTTATTATTCACACTGCAACACTGAAATCAAATTGAAAAACTTTAACTGTAACCAGCAGGCAGCCTCGCCCCCTAACTACCAGTTTTGGTAGGATATCTCCGTCTGGAGTCAAGCTGCAGGTAACCTTCGTCCACCCTACTGTTTACGGGTCCTAAGTCAATTACAAGGCCGTAAGACAGCGTGACTCCAGACGGAGTCACGCTGTCTTACGTTGTATGACAGCATGAGCGGTAATTCAATTTGAATCTATGGCCCAAGCTGAACGAAACCCTTTGCTACCTAAACCGGCCCAGCACTGTAACTATGAGCGTCTTTTAACTGATCTTTCATTTCGGATAGTATCTTGCTGCATCTCCTGAATTCATTCACTGTGATCATCTTTCCCATACACGTTTTATTTTTCGTAGCGTTAGGAATATTTATTAAATTCCTTTTTACGCTGATTCTTTTTTTGCGAGATTATTTAGTAGATTTTTCATTGTGTTCTAGGTATATAAAATCATTGTGTTCTAGGTACATTTAATCCACGGAAAGCTATTATTTACCTTTTCGTGGATTTAATGTTTCTAATTAGGATATTTTTATTGTCATTTTAATTTTTTATTTTAATTTTACTATATACAAGTAATGGTTGATTTTTAAATTTCTAAATATTTAATTTTTAACGTAGTTTTATTGTTTTTCACTTCATTCCAACTTGTTACACATAAAACTTTTCATAATCATTAAATTATTTTTTCAGTACTTATATTCTGGAAATTTTTATAATAATTTTAGATTATGAGTAATATAGGATCTGTATTGCATTATATAATAAGAGTTTTAATTATTATTGTAATGATTTACATGGGTTTATTATTTTTATTATTTATTAACTTGTTAACTTGGGGGGGGGGGGGGAGGGGTGCCCGTCCAGATTACGTAATCAACGTTGGTCACCGCATTGCGATTTTTTTGGTCTAAACCTGCACGGAAATACCGAAGTGCCGCTCCGAAGATACCCCTTGGCGCGATGTGTATATATAGATACTCCACGCGCTCCTAGGCAATCCTCGTCACCCGGGCCTGTTCCTGGAAGCGCTGACAAGCCGGTGGCCGCTATGCAACTCTGGACTAGCGCTCCGCTGCACGCTCCAACTCGATCTTTGAAAGATTAATGTGGTTGTGTGGCGCATCGACTATGGCGGATTTACACATGGAATTTCTAAGTACATATGCCAAAGCGTTTTCACTGCTCTCGGGACCGTAGACATAACGGGAGCCGACGAGGAGTGGAGGCAGTTTAAAAAGAAATGCAGTTTAAAAAATGTGCACAAAGGATCCGGAGCTCTGCCTCATTATAGAAGAGTCGTCAAACGCTTTACAAACGCTGGGTTCACGATTCATCACAATTTCCGCAAATTCGGTTGATTACGTAATTGGGGTCGGAAGCCCCCCCCCCCCCCCGGGCAGGCCGCTTATTACGTCTGTTGACATGGGGGACGGGGGACGGGGGGGGGGGGGGTTGAAAATACCAAAAACGTAATTACGTAATATGGCCCCGGTGTGTGCTACTTGCAATTTAAGAAAGGTACGTTATTTATAATTTATACATGGAAAATCTCTTATATGAAGAAATACTGTAGGGAAAGTATTGTAAACGAACTAACTATTTTTTTTGAGTTGAAGAAGAAAATATCCTTTTTGAACCCCACTGAGAAGATAAGGACTATTTCCAAAAAAAGTCTGTCTGTGTGACTGTCTATTTGTCTGTTTTCTACCACGATAGCGCCCAAACGGTTAATCCAACTGAGCTGATAATTTATATATATTCATCATTTGGTTGTAGCAAGAGTTTAAAAGAATGTAGTTGAAATAGTTCCACCAGGGAGGGCACCGGTTATAAATATCTTACCTAAAATATTGCTCTTAGGGACTAGAAATTATGTACACATTTGTCTTGTTGGAACGAAATCACATTGTGAATTTTTGGTTGGAGTATTTCATATACACGCAAATTATTATTATTTTGACCAGTCGACTCGACAAATATTATCGCAAAAACAACATAACGATGTACCAAATGCATGCCGAAACTACCTTCCGAAAGGACAGCCGTATCCCATTCAGCATCAACAAAATGGCAATTATCACCAAGGCCAATATTTCTACGCTAAAGAAGAGGAAGATGACAGTGTTGCCAGCTTGCACAACACACATACGTACTATGGAAACCGAAATTTTTAGAAGAGCATTCGACGAAATCGATCCCCGATGACAATATGATAAACAAGAACCCGTTGAAAATGGACTGCAATAATGAAGAAACGACAAAAAATAACATTTCCATCGTAAACTACAACATACAGGGTTTAAAAGCATATAATAAACTAGAAAATCTAGAATTATATTTTCAAGAAATGCGTATGTATGTAAATATAATATGTCTTACTGAGCACTGGGCTAAAAAAAATAACGGAGTACAAATACAAATGAATAATTTTACTGTAGCTAGCTTATATAAAAGGAGCGCACATATTAGGGGAGGCATCTGTTACCCCATTAGGAATAGGTAAATATAATATGTCTTACTGAGCACTGGGCTACAAAAAATAACGGAGTACAAATACAAATGAATAATTTTACTGTAGCTAGCTTATATAAAAGGAGCGCACATATTAGGGGAGGCATCTGTTACCCCATTAGGAATAGGTAATATTAAATACGAAGAAATACAAAACTTACATAAATATAATATCGAGATGGAATTCGAAATATGTGGTTTAGAAATTCGATACAGAAATTTAATTGTATTATGTATTTATAGGTCTCCTAAGGAAAATGTTGACATTTTTTAAAATCAGCTACAGCTAGTCTTGAATAATCTCGGAAACAGTGTAATTAGGAAAAAAAATATTATCTGTGCTGACTTTAAATAAAAACACAATGTTAGATAACGCGTTGTTCGAAACCACCTCCCGCCCATGTAATGCATCGTAATATTTTGCAAGAGACCCCCTTCCCCCCCAAATTGCGTTATGTAATACTTGAACGTCCCCTTACTTGGTGTTACCGGTAGTTCTGTTCGAATTTCTGATTTTATCTATTAATGCAGCATTTAGCTGGGAAATAGATAGCCGGGCCAGTCTCGGCAATATTTCTGGGCCATCATTTTGACTCGTAAACGGGCTACACAATCGGGCAACAATGGCCGACCAAATCATACGTGTCGCAGCGGCTTATATTGTTTTAAATGAAAATTTAAAACGACAAAAAAGACGAGAATGTGGATTCGACCTGACTTCAATAAGCGAGATTCTTTAGATATCTTAGCCTGGATGATTTCGATGATATGAATACCAATTGAAAGATCTTCTTCATGAATTCACTATTAATAATAAATTCACAATACAATTATCTATTAATGATGTATATAAATATTTAAAACACTAATAAATAATATAAATTATTTCACGCGATTGCACATTAGAATAGATAATAATAATTTATACATCAAAAAAAATAATTATTATATGATATAAATACAAAATGAGGTTGTCGTGCGTCGTGCTTCGCATCAGAAATGGCACAAAACGAAACAGCAATAAAGCTGGCAAAGCAATATTGCAGTATTTTCAATTGCGAACATCGAGTTTGCGAAGCGATTATCCAGCAATACTGGCGATTAATGAAAACATAATATTAAAATAATGACTTTGTTTTTGTATTTTTATTTTACATTCCATTATATTGTACCTATTATACTGAGCTTAGTAGATGTCTGCTCCATAGCGTAGTTCAGGTTGATATGTGCCATTGATATTTAATAAAATTATTAATCCATTATTAAGCCGCGGTGGCGGCGTAATGATAGCAGTACGCAAGAGTTTGCACCCCCGAGCGCGCCTGGAATGGTGGCCCCAGGAAACCATGCCCGAATGCCTCTGGGTCACGGTGCCCGGACGATATCTCGCCACTCAACGTGACCTGCACATTGCATGTGTTTATATACCTGGTGGAGGGCCAACTCAACAAAATCAAATCGATACCTTTATGGAGTCGTGTATTTCTCTCAGAAGCCAGTTTCCAGATGATGCATTCCTGATTCTTGGGGATATGAACCTCCCTAATATCACCTGGATGAGTGTGCATGACAGTCTGTATTTGCAACACACTGGCAAATTAGATTCGATCAGCGCATCTTTCGTCGATTCTTTGTCATTCGCCGGTCTCGAACAATTCAACAGCATTTCTAACGAAAGGGGTCGCTGGCTAGATGTCGTTATATCAAACACCGATGTGCGCGTAACTCGCGCAGTAGAGTCTTTTGTACCGGAAGACTCCCATCACCCATCTCTAGAGATTGAAATTTGCAATGCTCTATCAGCACCATTACGCGAACCACCGCGTCTAGTTTATCAATTTCATAAGGCAGATTACTATAAAATCAATAATCATTTGTCCACTGTCAATTGGCACGAGCTAATCGAAAACTTTGAGGTAGACAACGCAGTCGATAATTTTTACGGAGTTATTAACGAGGCGATTGAGTTATATGTACCGCATAAAACATCCCGCAAAGCAACGCATCCAAGTTGGTTTTCTCCAGCATTAATCAATGTACTGAAGGAGAAGTCTATGTACCATAGAAAGTGGAAGAAATACGGAAATCCTTGCGATTATGACGCATTTGCACTCTTGAGGCGAAGGCACAAAGCTTTGCAAAAACAGTGTTTCTCAAGGTTTATTGCATACACCGAGGGTAACATTAAGCAAGATCCAAAGCACTTTTGGTCATACGTCAAGTCTATTCGTAAAAGCAACAGCATCCCGCAGTGCATGAGATATGGGGAAAGCGTTGCAACCGACGGGCCCGAAATTTGCGAGTACTTTCGTCAATATTTTCAAACCGTGTACGAAGTAAACAGCTCATCACAAGGTCCCCCTACATCGCATATAACGCCGATATATGAACACTATAATGCTACCGATTGCATGAGCTCTATTGAGATCACCGAAGAGTTCGTATATAAATGCATTACAGACTTAGATATTCACAAGGGTGTGGGAAGTGACTCATTACCGCCAGTATTCGTGAGGAACTGTGCTCATCATTTAGCACACCCTCTTACGTTATTATTTCGCTTGTCCCTCTCTCAGGGCATATTTCCCACGAAGTGGAAAGAAGCCCTTATCATACCGATTCACAAAAAAGGCTGTAGAAACGATGTTATTAACTACAGGCCAGTGTCAATCCTCTCAGTACTGAGTAAGCTCTTTGAGAAAGTGGTTTACTCACAGCTATACCCCTATCTCGCTACGTTTCTACCAGCACAGCAACATGGTTTTCTCAAGCAGCGCTCTGTGGTTTCAAATTTGGGAGAATACACCAACTTTATCATCCAGTCTATGGATAATCGGAAACAAGTGGATGCAATATATACAGATTTTTCAAAAGCATTCGACCGGGTCAACCACGCCATACTTCTGGACAAATTAAAGAGATTAGGAGTTCATGGCGATCTCTTTAGATGGATATCGTCATACGTTAATAATCGTCACCAATCTGTAGCCATCGGCGGTTTTCGATCCAACTACACATCCATACCCTCTGGAGTCCCGCAGGGTTCTCACCTAGGTCCTCTGCTCTTCAACGCGTATTTACACGATATTGGATCATGCTTTAAAAATGGGCCCTATATACTATACGCGGATGACCTTAAAATTTACGCCCAGGTTGAAAGCATCACCGATTGCCACCTTATCCAGGATGACATTAATAGGTTGTTTGAGTACTGCGAAAGAAACAGACTCTCTCTCAACGCTTTGAAATGCAATCAAATTACGTTCAGCCGTAAAAAAATTAATTTGCATTTTCAGTATTTTATCAACCATGATCCGATTCCCAACGCGCTGAGCATTCGCGACCTTGGCGTTCAACTCGATCACCGATTGACATTTGACGAACACATACAAGGTATTGTCAGTAAAGCGTTAAAAACCTTGGGCTTCATTAGTAGGGTCTCTAAGTCGTTCTCTGACCCGACTGTATTCAAAACCCTTTATTTTGCATACATCCGAAGCGTATTAGAGTTTGCATCTCCGATCTGGAATCCGCAATATCATGTATGTAAGGAGAGAATAGAAAGCGTTCAAAAACGTTTTATGAGACAATTAAACTACCGTCAATGCTTGGGACTGAACACGTACGAGGAGAGGATGAATAACTTCAATATTACATCATTGGAGAACCGCCGTACCACGGCAGACATGGTATTATTACACAAAGTTATCCATAACAACGTGGACAACCCGTATTTCATACATAATCTAACTTTTCACGTTCCACCACGCGTGGCTCGCTTTCCCCGTACCTTCGAAGTCCCGCGCGTCCGTACTAGGTATGCCCAGAATTCCATCATGTACCGCTTAATGTCAACTTACGATAAACATTTCCAGAATATCGACCTATTTAACATGAAGGAGAAAAAATTTAAGCAAAGCATATACTTAAAATTAATCGAAAATGCGACATAGACATTTCTCATGGGATACTATTGACTTAGGGACTACTTGGTTTTTCGTTCGTTGTTCTTTAACTGTATATGATACTGTTCTTTAACTGTATATGATAACTGTATATGATGGTTTATATGATGGAGTAATTTTTTCTTAATTTTCTTAACTTTTCAAATTTTTCAAATTTGTATTTTTTGTACTGCACATTATTACTTAAAATCTATTAACACCCATTCCATCCTTTTCCTTACCTTTTCCCCTCCCAACCCCCACAGAATGCACTGTGCGTATTGGAGACTTAACTAACTAAAACTATTGTTGAAAGCATGTCATCGGCCAGAAATATTGTATTTAATGTAATTGTAATATTTTTTTGTAGCGCTGTATGTTTTCCCTGTTAAATAAATAAATAAATAAATAAATAAATAAATTACCAAAACGTCGTTAAATTAAAAATAATTATGTAAAAATAGTTATACATTCCTAATTAACTAAATAAGGCAAACTGACAACCATCCGGATTCCGTATTTCTAAAAGTTTGGCGTATCTATCGTGGGACCGTCCACATAGGTATAGTAATCATCGAGGAACTAGGGGGTGGGGAGGGGGGTTGGAGCTAATGATTACGCTTGTTAAGTTGGGGGGGGGGGGGGAGGGATGCCCGTCCTGATTACGTAATCAACGTTGGTCACCGCATCGCGATTTTTCGGATCTAAACCTGCAAGGATATACCGAAGTGCCGCTCCGAAGATACCCCTTCGCGCGATGTGCGTATAGATACTCCACGCGCTCCTAGGCGATCCTCGTCGCCCGGGCCTGTTCCTGGAAGCGCTGGCAAGCCGGTGGCCGCTCTGCAACTCTGGACTAGCGCTCCGCTGCACGCTCCAACTTGATCTTTGAAAGTTTAATGTGGTTGTGTAGCGCATCGACTATGGCGTATTTTCACATGGAATTTCTAAGTACATATGCCAAAGCGTTTTCACCTCTCTCGGGACCGTAGGCTCAACAAGGGCCGACGAGGAGTGGGGGCAGTTTAAAAAGAAATAAAATATGTGCACGAAGGATCCGGAGCTCTGCCTCATTGTGGAAGAGTCGTCAAACGCTTTACAAACGCTGGGTTCACGATTCATCACAATTTCCGCAAATTCGGTTTACGTAATCGGTGTCAGAAGGAGGGGGGGGGGATTAGGCCGCTGATTACGTCTGTTGACATGGGGGATGGGTTTGGGGGTGTCGAAAATACCAAAAACGTAGTTACGTAATATGTGGACGGCCCCGGTGTGTGCTAAGTGCAATTTAAAAAAGGTTCGTTATTTAGAGAGTATACAATGAAAAACTCTTATTTGAAGAAATACATTTTAATTTCTTGGCTCACCAACGGTCAGGAGGGAAAGTATTGTAATCGCGCTAAATATTTTTTTGAGTTGAAGACAGAAATATCCTTTTCAAACCCCCTTGAGGCGATTAGGATTATTTCCAGATGAAAGCTTGTCTGTGTGCCTGTCTCTGTGTGTATTCCTCCACGATAGCTCCCAGACGGTTATTCCGACTGAACTGAAAACTTGTATATATTCATCTTTAGTCATAGCAAGAGTTGAAAAGATTGTAGTTGAAATTGTTTCACCAGGAATGGCATCGGTTATAAATGGGTAAAACCGCCAATTTTGCCAGATTTGCCCTACTCGAAAGTGTCTCTTAAAGTTTCTTAGAAAATGTAAGTCGTAACGTTTTTGACGTATTTGTATTGATATAAATAGTTCATCGTCTTAAATGGTACGTATAAACGTTTTAAAATACAGTTCTATATACAGAGCAATTCTAATGTTTTTCCTAAAAAGCGGGTAATATTCGGGGAAAAAGCCGGTGATTTTTGGGAGGGGCTGACTTTGACCAACATTTTCTTAAACTTTTAGGTACTTTAGACGTTAAATTTTAAATATTCCGGCATTAACATATAATTGGCTAGTCTTTTTGTATATATTGCATAAGGATACAAGCACTGTAATCTAGTTTTTTCTGTGCTCGAATAATTTTACCTAGTTTACATCTTTTTCGACACCTCATTAACGCGACCATTTC
Organism: Micropterix aruncella; assembly: GCA_944548615.1. Taxonomy (NCBI): domain Eukaryota; kingdom Metazoa; phylum Arthropoda; class Insecta; order Lepidoptera; family Micropterigidae; genus Micropterix; species Micropterix aruncella. The sequence goes on from CALYMY010000026.1 coordinate 105,373, forward strand.
CGTCACCAATTCTTACGTAAATCGTATTGATTTGTGTTTTATGCGACTGGCAACACTTAATGATCTATAAAACACACAAACACAAAACGTGAAATATCATATCGCTTCAGTAACTTGTCATCTTTGTCGCGAGAACGAATGGTCAGTGCCACGGGAGAAAAGTTTTGGTGAAATTTACTAAGGTAAGCTTGGATTTTATCTAAGATCTATAGTGCTCTAGGTTCCAAAAACGTGGGTTATTGAATTTCATCGATCACAATGACTTAAATACACCGTGTTTGCAAGTAATCTTTGTTTACACTATCGCGACCGCCTATTTCTCGCTACTTTTTTGACACTTCATCGACACCGGTGGCGTGATTGTCTTCGTCACTTCCTCTTCGACACCTTGTAAGGGCCGGGTTACACATGAATATTCGCTTGTAGAAACTTTACTTAGAAATCTAAGGAACACTGTCCTTATTCATAAATTTGAAAGTGACAAGTCTCACGCAGATTGTCAGACGCAGATAAACTGTGTTTCGCGTGTACAGTTATATGATATGTTGTAAAAATGATTATTAGGTTGAAATAAAAGCCACGGCGGTGGCACCGAAACTGAAACTGAAGTAAAATAAAAAAAATTACTTTCCTGGCAAGGAAAGTATTGTGGACGCACTTCTGTCTGTCAGTCTGTCAGTCTGTCTGTCTGTCTGTATTCCTCCAAGATAGCGTCCAAACGCTACATCCGATTGGGCTGAAATTTGGCATGCAGGTATCATTTGGTCATGGCATGAGTTGAAAAGATTATGGTTGACTTCCGTCCACTAGGGTCGGCTCCCGACGAGGGAACTCCTCAACGGTTAACCGCAAAGACGTAAAATTTGGTATAAGCATTCCATTATGATGGCAATTACTAAGTTCTACCATGACATGGCTGCTGCACCCAGGGTTGGCTCCCGACGAGGGAACTCCTCAACGGTCAACCGCAAAGACGTAAAATTTGGTATACGCATTCCATTATGATTGAATTTTTTTATGTTCCACCATGACATGGCTGCTGCACCCAGGGTTGGCTCCCGACTAGGTAATTCCTCAACGGTCAACAGCAGAGACGAAATCTTGTATGTTATACACATTCCATTATGATAGCCCGTCTTAAGTTTCACAATAACATGGCTGCTGCAACTAGGGTTAACTCCCGACGAGGGAACTCGTCAACGGTCAACAGCACAGACTCGTAATTTTGACACAGCACAGACATCGCACAGAGAGAGAAGGAGAAGGGGATAAGGCGGGATGGAGATGAGTGCGGGGGTTGGAGGAGAGTGTGGGAGGTGGGTTGATTGCTCGCCAGGAAAGTCTTGGGGTGACACAACCAATTTTTTTGTTCCGTTGTGAACAATAAAGTGTTAAATAAATAAATAAAATTGAACACTGTCCCACATTTGGAAAAAAGGAATAGTAATTATATTTTCCGATAATCTGTGAGTGAGGCCACTAACAGATTGTAGGAAAATCTAAACAAAAATCTAACCTAACCTTAAATTCGAATTTCTTTTATTTACAGATGTCTCTAACATCGGCCGAAAAATCTAAAAGATGCAGGGAAAAATTAAAGCAAACACATCCAGAACGATATAGACAAATGCTAAAAAGATGTTCCGAAAGGGGGCTAAAACGTTACAGAGAAAAAATTGCTAACTTGAATGAAGAACAGAGAGAAGATTTGCGTGCAAAATGGAGGGAAAATAGTAAAAAATATAAAACATCATCACACTCAAACCAACTACATGGAATGTTAGGTACTGATTTGCAAGATAATCTCGCTCACAGTAAAACATCTCAAAATGTAGCCTCTGAGAATGCCACTACCTTAAATAAACTTACTGAACGAAACATACAAAGACGAGTTGAACGCAATCTAAGAAAGGAAAATACTGAATTACGTAAAACTGTCCTATCATTAAAGAAGGGTTACAATAATCTTTTCAAGAGGATAAAAAATCAACAGCAACATATATCTAAAATGGATGAAAAACTGGATATTTTAACAAAACATCTAGCCAAAGTACATGGAAGCGAGTCGTCTGCTACAACTGCCCTCGAGTTGACTCCACTTAAGATATCTGAGCAATTTGTTAACGAAAATATGACAGATATAGAAACACCAAGAAAAGAAACTGTTAAAAGAGTTATTTTGGAACATAACGTACTGACTGAAGCATTAAAAAACAGATACAAGGCGTCATCCAATGAAGACAAAAATAAACTCAAAAGCATCGTAGATAGTGCTTTGGTGAAAAAATACAAAATGAAAACTAAATTGACGAAAAAATTGGGACTGAATACCAGTTTCAAGACATATCAAACCAAGAAGTGTGCGACGAAATATCGTAAATTAACAGATTTTTTTGAGCAAGACGACGTGAGCCGCGCTAGCGCTGGAAAAAAAGAGTGTAGAACACTGAAGGGTTGTAAAAAACATAAAAGATACCTAATTGATACACTAAATAACTTGCACTAGAAGTACAATAGAGAGAACGGACCCATTAGCTTGACCACTTTTCAAAAATACAGACCATTTTATGTGGTTGCGCCGAGATTGAAGGACTTGGAAACTTGCGCTTGTGTCCAGCACAGCAACATGCAATTTATGATTATTGCCCTCAAATCGTGTGGTGTATTAGACACAAATGATATTAATAAAGTCATATCAAAATTTGCCTGTAACACATCATTTAAGGACTGTATGTACGGGATATGCAACTTCTGCTCTGAAAATTACATAGAACAAAAAGAAGGAAACACTAATGAAACGTCCTGGTTATCATACAATCTTATAGAGAACATCTACTGCGATAAAGGAGTTGCAAAAAAATCTAAAAAGATGGTGAAGGAAAAAGAAAAAGGAACAGTGAATGGCTTAATACAATTGCTCAATATTAAAATGAAAACATTCAAAACGCATGTTTTCAATGTCACACATCAATACCAACAGTACAAGTGGTGTACCAAGAACTTAAAAGCAAATGAAGTAGCGCTTCACATTGATTTTTCGGAAAATTGGCTGTGCAAATATAATGAGGAGGTTCAAGCTATGCATTTCGGGTCCTCTAAGAAACAAATAACTCTACACACTGGTGTTTTATACCACAAAGATGCCGAGAAACCAGTTTCTTTTTGTTCAATAAGTCCCGATAACACGCACAATCCTGAAGCGATTTGGGCTCACCTAGACCCTGTTATGGACTACATAAAGGTCAATTTTCAAGATGTAAACACGGTACACTTCTTTTCAGACGGGCCGACCAGTCAGTACAGGCAAAAGAAAAATTTTTACCTATTCAGCCATAATATACCCAAACATGGATTTAGCAATGCTACTTGGAATTTCTTTGAAGCCTTGCACGGCAAAGGCGCTGCAGACGGCATCGGAGGAGCAGTAAAAAGAACGTTAGATTGCAAAGTTGCCCATGGAATCGACATACCGGACGCGGAAACAGCGTTTGATGTACTCAGCAAGACGGAAACTGTCGTCAAACTGTTTTACGTTACTGCAGATAGTATAAAACCGATGGATAATGACATAGTAACTAAGCTTACGCCGCTACAGCAAACCATGAAAGTACATCAAGTGGTACAACTTGAAAAATATTTGCTTACTCACAGAATTTTATCCTGTTTTTGTCAAAATCTCGGTGGACAATGCGATTGCTATGACCCAAAAATTCATAAATTTGAATTGGGGTCTTTAATACAAGAAGAAGATACAGTAACAGAGTACGTGTTAGAATTAGATGAATACACTGGTGAAGTACGAAAAGTAAAGAAACATAATATGATTAGTAAAGAAAGTGACAAAAACAACATTTCTGACGAAGACCTAGTTGACTTCATTAATATGGAAATGATAAATGAAGACAATTTGAATGAGTCATTAGTAATCTTAGTTGAAAAAGAACTGCAAAAAACAATTCAAATAGAAGACGGTAGAGTCCGTAAAAGGAAACGTGATGGACATCAATCGTTGAAAAAAAAAGTACCTACTAAAATCAAAAAGTCAAAAAAGAGTCAATATAACGAGGAAACCTCTGACGAGAATGACGACGATATGTCATTACATGATACCTCCTCCGAAGAAGACTATCTTGAAGAAAACACTTGCGATTGGAAGAATTTCGACCAAGCTGGCAGCAACCAAGGTGATAAAAAAAAAACCAAAGGTACACAGAAGGAAACTAAAAATACTGAAGTAGACGATATGCAACGTGAAAAAGAAATAACCAAAGATACACAAGAAACTAACATGCAAGGTGATCAAGCGGAAACTAAAGATACTGAGAAAGATGATATGCAAGGTGCAAAAGAAGTAACCAAAGATACACAAGAAACTAACATGCAAGGTGATCAAGTGAAAACTAAAGATACTGAAATAGACGACATGCAAGGTGAAAAAGATGTGACCAAAGATACGTACGTGCTAGTAAAATTTCATTTAGGAAAGAGTAGTAAATTTTATTTAGGTCAAGTTTTGGAAGTGATCGGAAAAAGCTCTTGCAAGATAAAGTTTTTAAGGCATAAGGGGAATGGGAAATTTGCATGGCCCGTAATAAATGATGTATCCTTAATTTATAGAAGAGATATCGAACAGATTTGGTCAAACCCGCTATCGGATAGACGCGGAATAAAAACTTTCGACGTTTCGAAACTGACATTCAAGATAGACTAAGAAACTATTTTCATTTATAAGTTTGCGGCAGGGATTATAAGAATTATACCAGGGAGTATTAAGAATGACCTACCTCAACCGTAAATCTTAACATCCAACTAACTAATAAAATAAAGTAATATAGAATTGGCGTAATACAAACACGCCAATTCTATATTATTAGATTGATTTAAAAAGTTATTTGAATGTAAGGATTTAGGGTTGGAGTAGCTTATGACTGACAGAACTAGGTCTCTTTAAACTTTTTCAGTTTTAATATTAAAAAAAATCTAACTTACGATTGTTAATACTACATCATACAATAACTTTTCTTATAATTAGGTAGGTATATACTGTGACTGAATAATGTGACTTAATTCATAAGTATAGGATTACTTTGTTGTAATTTAAAATTTATAGTGTATTCCTATGTTTAAATATAAATAAATACTCCTAAAATAAATACTTGATCATTTTTATTAAATCAATACCTTTCCGCCCGCTGTTTTGCATCTACCTCTACTCTATCTCTACTCTACCTTTACCCTATCTCTACTACTCACACAAAGAAACAAATAGATACAGTTCGGGTTACCCCAAACACAAAATTCAAATCAATATTTATCTACACGAATATTATAAAACTTTCGGATTTCTAAAATTGGTGGGAATATATTGATTTCAATTTTGTGTTTAGTGTAACCCGAACTTTATCGAAATTCGCTACCATTTTTCGTCACCCTCACGCTACGGTAGCGTTAAATATTTCATCACTTTCACGTCACCGTCGCGAAAAAGTCTGCAACACTTTTTCGCGATTTCTGGCAAAATTGGCGGTTTTACCCAAATATCTCCTTAAAATGATATTCTTAGAGACTAGAAATTCGGTACACAAATGTCTAGTTGGACAAAAATCACATTGTGAAGTTTTGCCTGAAGTATCTTATATACAAGCCACACTAGAGTTGCCAACTATATCGGGCTAACCCGTCACCTCAAGAAGTTTTAACCATATTAGATCGTTCTGTCTTCCGTGAGGTGAGCGCATATGACTTTGGACAAAACAGTCCACCGTCTATATAGTTACGCCACATGCCCGTAAGAAGCCATCGCATTACCTCGAGATAACCAGGTTAACCATCCAGCGGTCCATCACTCGCGCCCTTACCTCAGGTTGCAACCAGATTACTCCGGTCTCCCGACTGGCTACAGGTTCGAGGTCGCTTTTGCGGTCCTCTCCCTTACGTATCGGTGATACGGTGTCTACCGAATCTATCGCGGACCACGGCGTCCTTTATCCGGCTTTCACCCGGGATCGGGTATTCGATTGGTCGTTTTAAGAGCAGTTACCGTAAGGTAAACAACTATCCCTGCTCTATAGGAGACAGTCTAATTCCAGACTCCCCCGGCTGTCGGTCAGAATGCACAATCGATTGGCTTATGCCGCACGGTGCGCAAAACGTCTAGGAGCGCCCGAAGGTTGATTTAAACAGGGCCCACTAGCAGGCCCTGGACCCAGGGCCCACTATCAGCAGGGATGCTGATGAGGTACACCATAGGGGGGGGGGGGGGGGACGAAGACTATCGCAACGTTTTCCTACTTCTACATTGAAGCATATACATGAGAGATACATGCATGCCAAGTTTCATGCTTTCTGCCGATTGGGACCATCACAGACCTAAGGAGCCGTACTACTTACACCTTTTTATTTATTATTATTATTATTATTAAGAAAATATTCGTGTATTTATTTAATACAATTTACAAAAATGCAATACATGTCAATTTTAAATCATTGAACTTGCGACGGCAACACTTACATACCTACCATTTTTTAAATATCACATTGCAACACTCACAACAAATGTCAAACCGAAGCGACGTTTATTTTGTGTTAACTGTTACTTGTTATACAGTGTTAATTATCAAACTGATTCCTCCGAGTTTTGGATTGTTATTGATATCGCAATGGAGAAGCAGGATAATAATGATAGTAATTCAGATGTTAAAATTGAGTTTTTTAACGTGGAGGAGTCAGAGGCAGCCGACGAAGACGGACAAAACATTCTATTTTTCGAAGAAGGTGAAACATGTATTATCAAACCAGAACGAAGCGATGCTGTGGAATCAGACGTCAAGGAAGAGGCAGAAGATGTCGTTTTGGTAGAGGTCAAAGTATTGGTGAAGAGATTAGTTGATTTCTTTTGCGTTGTTTGTGGCTGTAACATCGATACGAGTAAGCCGATGGGTTATTGGAAATGTCTAAAAGATATGGTGGAGTTGCTGTGCCATGTTTGCAGTAAGAAATGTGTGTGCGCGGAGTGTTACCGTGGATTTGCTCGCAAGGACCATTTAAAAGGACACATCGAAGGGGTGCATCTCAAGATAAAGAAATATAAATGCGGTAAATGTGACAAAGCTTTCACTGGAAGTGGTCATTTGAGCCGACATACAAAATCAGCCCACCTCCAATTGAGGTATTCGTGTCAGGAATGTGAGAAAGCGTATTCTGAACGCGGTAACTTAACTACCCATATTAACTTCGTACACCGAAAATCAATTAATTTTAAATGTTGGATATGTGAGAAACCATTTCCATCTAAAGCAACAGTTAAACAACACCTCAACAGTGTCCATCGCAAAATGAAGGAATTTAAATGTAAGCAGTGCGAAAGCGCTTTCTTTCGTCAATATGAATTAACAGTACATACGAATTCAGTCCACCTGAAGTTGAAGCCATTCGCCTGCAAGATATGCAAACATAGCTTCTCAACGCGAGGTAATTTAAATCAACACATGAACTTTGTTCATCTTAAAGCGAAGAATTATATTTGTGCTGAATGTAACCACGCATGCTCATACAAGCAACATTTAGTTCAACACATTAACACAGTTCATATGAAACTAAAACCATTTATTTGTACGACATGTAAGCGTGCGTTTGGCCAAAGATGTAACTATAAAAAGCATGTACGTTGTGGGAGTTGTTCCTTTAGAAATACTCAACAGCAGCGTTAGATTACCCGCAATCAATCTCGGGAGTAATGTGTAATGTATTATTTGTAGGCTAGCTGCCTGTGCGCGCATTGCGTGGTCATGTTTATGCTTTCGAGTATTTCTGTGAACTTTCGTGTGAACTCTGTTTTTCTTAACGTAAAAAGTTGATGTGTGCTGAATTTAACTACGCTTGCACACGAAAAGAATTCATAGTTCCGAACAAAATGTAAACACTTTATTTGTACGAAGTGTAAGCGTGCGCTTGGCATGAGAGATAACGATGAAGAATGATTTAGATTTTTTTAGAATTAAGAATGATTTAGATTTGAATTCATTTATACCCTCTATTTTTTTAATGAAAGTAATACCGATGTGCACAGTCTGGCCAATAAGAGTAGAAATCAATTGGACGTGGGGGGGGGGGGGGATATTTTGATGTGGCAACACTAACCCTTATGACATATTTTTCCCTCTTGGTTCAGTTTATGAAATTGCGTTCGGTTTGTAAGTAATTCTCGATATTCATATTTGTTTTAAAAATGAACAATTTTCGAAGCGTAGAAAGATAAGTCATTTTCAGTGTCTCAAAATGTACTTCTATGTACATTTTGAGGTTAGAAACTCAAATGTAGCTAGAAGTACCTTTTGAGGTTATGCTTTGTTTAACATTTTGTATAGTTTACCCACAAATTGTTGGTACCTACCTGTCTCGATCGTTGTCAAAATTAATGATTATTTAACGGAAGCACGACTATTTTCTTTTTCTTTCAATCTCACAATAATTCAAACGCCTATGTAGCGTGAAAGAATTAGTAACAGTGGAAAAACACTAGTCTGAGTACAATACACCTCTCAGGAGGTTTTACTGAGACAAATCCTTAGATTCTTTAATCTAACACTTACTGTGTTTGCGTTATAAATATTTTTTCCCAAAACGTAGCGTGTAGGTACTACTGTTTCTGGCCAGACTGTGTTTTGGAATTAGTTAAATGTTTTTACCGTAGATAAACCATAAGTAAATTATGATAACTGATAATTGTGTTGTTTAAATAGGCGGTATTTTATTAGGTTGTCTTTTCTTCTCTTACTATAATGCTTTTGTAACCTGTATGTATGTATATATCTTTCTATCTATCAATATAACGGAATCTTTCAAAATAAATTTCCCTAACTTTCTAACGTCTGAATGATCAGACATATGACAATGGAAATTTTGGATTTTTTTATTTTCAAATATATTTTAATAATTACACATTGTAATGGTTGATTTGTTTAGTTTCTTGACATTTGATTTTTAACGTAGTTTTATTTTTCTTCCATTTTATTCTAAGTATTATTGCTTATTTTTTTCAAGTATATTCTGTATTTTTTTTAAATTATGCTAGACTAGCTGCGCCCAGCGGTTTCACCCGCGTGGTGATAAAAATTGTGATAATGATGATAGAAAACCATATATCTTTATAAATTATAGCCTATGTATTATTTTGATGTGTAAGCAATATTATTATAAAGTTTCATCAAAATCCATTCAGTAGTTTTTGCGTGAAAGAGTAACAAACATCCATACATACATACAAACTTTCGCGTTTAGAATAGTAGTAGGATTATGAGTAATATCAGATTGCTGTTTTTTATGCAATATTTTAATTAGTACATATGAATAAATGTGTATTATTATGATATTGTGATATTATCAATATGATATTATTACTATGATATTATCATTATAATATTATATGATGTATCATTACGATATTAGAATTATAGATAATATATTAATTGTGTGTTCTATATCCTTTTGGGGTTTTTTGAATTAAAATTAATTTTGAACTTTTGAAATTTATGTAACGATTCATGTAAAATTTGTATTTATACGAGTACCTTGTATTATGATTATCGGTTATGATGTTTAGAATAGTATGAATTAAAAAAATATGTTATAACAAGTTTACTATACATTTCTTTTAAATAAATATATTATTATGTCTATGACGTCTTACATTTGTAATCAGCTCATCAGAGCAGTAATTGAATTTGGCAGCGCCTTGTTCAGGAGTATAGTCCCTTTGACTGAGCATCTCGTAGCCGACCATAAACGTTTTACAAGCTTTTATTTACCATGCAATGGTTGTCACTATGTTAGTCTGTTTAGGTCAACTTTTGCAAGCAGAATTAGAACCACTTCCTCTTATCCTATGAAGTTGAAATTTCACATGTTGGTTCAGTTACGATGACAATGCATTTTTATATTAATCATGACCTGATTCTGCACCCAGGATTGGCTCCCGACGAGGGGACACCTCAACGGTCAACAGCACGGACAAGAAATTTTGTATACACATTGAAGTATGATAGCCCGTTATAAGTTACATCACAACATTGCTGCTGAGCCCAGGGTTGGCTCCCGGCGAGGGCACTCCTCAACTGTTAACAGCACAGTCACGAAATTTTGTACACGCATTCAATTATGATGACCCGTTCTAAGTTTCAACATGACATGGCTGCTGTTCCTAAGGTTAGCTTCCGACTAGGGGACTCCTTAACGGTCAACAGCACAAACACGAAATTCTGTATAGCATTCAAGTATGATGGTCCGTTCTATGTACCTACCTATATGTGCTATACAGTTTACCAATCAGGCGTACAATATGTATTTTTCTGTAATTAAATATGTTCACTTCGCAGTTGAAGGAAAACTAATCCGAAAATATTACGTTTTAGACATATATTAACAAAATAATAATTAGAACTATTATCTACAAATTTAGTAAATTTCCATTACTATATATAAATCAAATGTCAGTTGTTTTTACATTAAAATGTCAAGCTGGAATTATTAGGCAATCTACGGTTTGTCAGATTTAGAGCTAGAATTAAATATAATTGTTTAAAATTTAAAATGTTTGAGAATTACAATAAAAATATGTTATATTATTTATTTGTCATTGTCGTTTAAAAAGTCATTCACGCTGTAATAGCATTTATTTTTGAGCCAGTGCTTTAATGTCTGTTTGAATCCTGGTTGTTGCATTGATTTGATGTTTTGTGGAATAGCGTTAAAATATTTAACACAACAGAACTCAGGTCCCTTTTTACACATTTCTGTCCTCACTGAGGGACAATTTATGAGGTTTCTATTCCTCGTAGCCCTTGAATGTACATCTCTTCGTAAGGAGTAGATATCGGGATTATTTTTAATAAATTCACAACATTCCAGTATATACAGAGAGGGCACAGTCAACATAGACATGCTAACGAAGAGCGGCCTGCAGAAAGTGTCTGGCGCTACTCCGTTTAGAAGTCGAACACAGGACTTTTGTATTTTGAATATTCGTTGGACTTCTGTTGAGTTGCCCCACATTATAATACCGTATTTTATGTAGATGCTGATATACGTAGCCATAATATGTTGATAGGCGAGTCTCTAATGATGTTATATGTTTTAAGATTTATTTAATTTTGAACATAAGTGTTGGACGTGCTGTTTCCAGTTAAGGTTTTCATCAGTGACGATCCCAAGAAATTTAGTCTCGCTCACAGTTTTTACTATTTTTCCATTAAGGTCGATATTAAGGTCTTGGGCTGCAGTTGACTTGGGCGATATTGTATAATTTTCGTTTTTTCTGCATTTACGTACAAATTTAATGAACTCAGCCATTCTAATATGGTACCAAGAGAATCTTCAATTTGAGTTTTTGGTGAGGTTAATGGATTGTTTTGAAAAATAATGGAGATATCGTTAGCAAAGAAAACATATTTATCCTTTGTCAGGGTTGGCAGATTATTTATGTAGAGTAGAAAAAGAAGTGGCCCCAAAATACTCCCTTGTGGGACACCAGCTTTAATGACCCTCTCATTTGAGTACTGTTCAAAAAATTTGCGGTTTTTTATAGCATTAACTTTTACACTTTGTGGCCTGTTTGAGAGATAAGATAACCACTCATTTGTGTGACCTCTTATCCCAACAGCATTAAGTAAATCTAATAGTTTATTGTGGTATACGCTATTAAAAGCTTTAGATATATCTAGAAATACAGCTATTGTTGTCTTTTTATGGTCGATTCAATGCAGTATTTCTGTAAAGAGGTCATATATTGCGCGTGTAGTTGACTTTCCCTTTCGAAATCCATTTTGTTCCTTGCATAAGATTTTGTGTTCATCAAGAAAGCTTAGAAGTCGGTTTGCCATTGCTTTTTCGAAGATCTTTGATATATTTGAAAGAAGAGAAATAGGCCTATAATTATTTATACTAGTCCGATCACCCTTTTTAAATAAGGGCTTCACAATCGCTGATTTTAATATCTGAGGGTAGCACGCATTTGAAAACGATTGATTAATTAAGTAGGTAATTGGTATAGCAATAATATCCGCGCAATATTTTAGAATGCATACAGGTATTTCATCAAAGCCACAAGAACTTGTATTTTTTAATGACCTAATAATTTTTTGTACTTCTTCAACAGAAACAGGTGAAATATAGAAATATGGTACAGAGGAGCGTAATGAAAAAGTAGGTTGAGATGCTTTTAAGTTAGTTTTCGAACTTCCGATGCTGATGAAGAAATAATCAATGCATTTGCTACTTGACTAGGTTCTGTAATTTTTGTATCATTTATAATTAGTTCTATATTTTTTTTTATCTGAGAATTTACTTTGTTGGTGTTTTATTTTATGATTTGCCACATAGCCTTTGGCTTGTTGTCAGAGTTAGCGATTTTATTGTCATAGTACATTTTTTTGCCATTTGTATAACGCTTTTCAATGTTTTGCTATAAGTTTAATACATTTTTATGTCTACTGGATTTCGAGAAGTCCTAGAATGTATATACAACTCTCTTTTTCGTTTGCATGAAATTTTGATTCCAGTTGTTATCCATTTGTTTTCATGTATAGGATTAACTACTTTATTTTTAAACGGTATTGTTTGGTTTAATGTGTAATTTAATTTCCATATAAAATCTGAACAGTTCTCATGAATACTCTTTGTATTATTGATACAGTCCCATTTTATGTTTTTTAACGCGTTACTGTAGTTTTCTAGGGAATCTTTTGAATATATCCTTCTAGCAGTCATGTGACAACAGTTTTCATAAATATTGTTGTTTTTCAAATTTAAGTGCATAATCTGGGCTTTATGATCTGACAAACCGGGGTCAAAAATAGTTATATTATGATCTAGGAAATTACAAGCTATTTATCTATTGCGGTACTAGATTGTCCCATTATTCGAGTAGGTTCGAGTACTGTAAATTGTATGTTAAATGTTTGCAGTAAGAATGGGGGGGCGCCAGTTTTGCATGCGGCAATTTTGCACAAATGTCACTTTTGACAGGTCCAAATTTGTTGAGGGCAGATTTGCAGGAGGCAACCTTGCAGGAAGCAACCTTGCAGGCGGCAACCTTCAGTACAGTTTTTAAGTTTTTCTGTTAGGTTAGATTAGGTTAGGTTTTTCTTTCCCTAAAATCGAAGTGACATTAATTACCGGCATCCTTGTAGTGGATGACTTTTATACATCAAACTAAACATTAAAAAAAATGTTTTAAGTTTTTCTGTTAGGTTAGGTTAGGTCATTTTGACATTTGCAAAACTGTCTTCTGCAAGATTGCCTTCTGCAAAACTGCCGCCTGCAAGAATGCCGTCTGCAAGATTGCCGTCTGCAAATTTGCCTTCTGCAAGTTTGATGGGACCCTAAGAATGTCAATTTTAATTTATCAGTGGACTCTTATAGTACCTATGTCAATATTAAAGTCAGCACAGATAATATTTTTTTTCCTAATTACACTGTTTCCGAGATTATTCAAGACTAGCTGTAGCTGATTTTAAAAAATGTCAACATTTTCCTTAGGAGACCTATAAATACATAATACAATTAAATTTCTGTATCGAATTTCTAAACCACATATTTCGAATTCCATCTCGATATTATATTTATGTAAGTTTTGTATTTCTTCGTATTTAATATTACCTATTCCTAATGGGGTAACAGATGCCTCCCCTAATATGTGCGCTCCTTTTATATAAGCTAGCTACAGTAAAATTATTCATTTGTATTTGTACTCCGTTATTTTTTGTAGCCCAGTGCTCAGTAAGACATATTATATTTACCTATTTCTAATGGGGTAACAGATGCCTCCCCTAATATGTGCGCTCCTTTTATATAAGCTAGCTACAGTAAAATTATTCATTTGTATTTGTACTCCGTTATTTTTTGTAGCCCAGTGCTCAGTAAGACATATTATATTTACATACATACGCATTTCTCAAAAATATAATTCTAGATTTTCTAGTTTATTATATACTTTTAAACCCTGTATGTTGTAGTTTACGATGGAAATGTTATTTTTTGTCGTTTCTTCATTATTGCAGTCCATTTTCAACGGGTTCTTGTTTATCATATTGTCATCGGGGATCGATTTCGTCGAATGGTCTTCTAAAAATTTCGGTTTCCATAGTACGTATGTGTGTTGTGCAAGCTGGAAACACTGTCATCTTCCTCTTCTTTAGCGTAGAAATATTGGCCTTGGTGATAATTGCCATTTTGTTGATGCTGAATGGGATACGGCTGCCCTTTCGGAAGGTAGTTTCGGCATGCATTTGGTACATCGTTATGTTGTTTTTGCGATAATATTTGTCGAGTCGACTGGTCAAAATAATAATAATTTGCGAGTATATGAAATACTCCAACCAAAAATTCACAATGTGATTTCGTTCCAACAAGACAATTGTGTAGGTACATAATTTCTAGTCCCTAAGAGCAATATTTTAGGTAAGATATTTATAACCGGTGCCCTCCCTGGTGGAACTATTTCAACTACATTCTTTTAAACTCTTGCTACAACCAAATGATGAATATATATATATTATCAGCTCAGTTGGATTAACCGTTTGGGCGCTATCGTGGTAGAAAACAGACAAACAGACAGTCACACAGACAGACTTTTTTTGGAAATAGTCCTTATCTTCTCAGTGGGGTTCAAAAAGGATATTTTCTTCTTCAACTCAAAAAAAATAGTTAGTTCGTTTACAATACTTTCCCTACAGTATTTCTTCATATAAGAGATTTTCCATGTATAAATTATAAATAACGTACCTTTCTTAAATTGCACGTAGCACACACCGGGGCCATATTACGTAATTACGTTTTTGGTATTTTCAACCCCCGTCCCCCCCCCCCCCGTCCCCCATGTCAACAGACGTAATAAGCGGCCTGCCCGGGGGGGGGGGGGGGGGGGGGCTTCCGACCCCAATTACGTAATCAACCGAATTTGCGGAAATTGTGATGAATCGTGAACCCAGCGTTTGTAAAGCGTTTGACGACTCTTCTATAATGAGGCAGAGCTCCGGATCCTTTGTGCACATTTTTTAAACTGCATTTCTTTTTAAACTGCCTCCACTCCTCGTCGGCTCCCGTTATGTCTACGGTCCCGAGAGCAGTGAAAACGCTTTGGCATATGTACTTAGAAATTCCATGTGTAAATCCGCCATAGTCGATGCGCCACACAACCACATTAATCTTTCAAAGATCGAGTTGGAGCGTGCAGCGGAGCGCTAGTCCAGAGTTGCAGAGCGGCCACCGGCTTGTCAGCGCTTCCAGGAACAGGCCCGGGTGACGAGGATTGCCTAGGAGCGCGTGGAGTATCTATATATACCTACACATCGCGCCAAGGGGTATCTTCGGAGCGGCACTTCGGTATTTCCGTGCAGGTTTAGACCAAAAAAATCGCAATTCGGTGACCAACGTTGATTACGTAATCTGGACGGGCACCCCTCCCCCCCCCCCAAGTTAACAAGTTAATAAATAATAAAAATAATAAACCCATGTAAATCATTACAATAATAATTAAAACTCTTATTATATAATGCAATACAGATCCTATATTACTCATAATCTAAAATTATTATAAAAATTTCCAGAATATAAGTACTGAAAAAATAATTTAATGATTATGAAAAGTTTTATGTGTAACAAGTTGGAATGAAGTGAAAAACAATAAAACTACCTACGTTAAAAATTAAATATTTAGAAATTTAAAAATCAACCATTACTTGTATATAGTAAAATTAAAATAAAAAATTAAAATGACAATAAAAATATCCTAATTAGAAACATTAAATCCACGAAAAGGTAAATAATAGCTTTCCGTGGATTAAATGTACCTACCTAGAACACAATGATTTTATATACCTAGAACACAATGAAAAATCTACTAAATAATCTCGCAAAAAAAGAATCAGAGTAAAAAGGAATTTAATAAATATTCCTAACGCTACGAAAAATAAAACGTGTATGGGAAAGATGATCACAGTGAATGAATTCAGGAGATGCAGCAAGATACTATCCGAAATGAAAGATCAGTTAAAAGACGCTCATAGTTACAGTGCTGGGCCGGTTTAGGTAGCAAAGGGTTTCGTTCAGCTTGGGCCATAGATTCAAATTGAATTACCGCTCACGCTGTCATACAACGTAAGACAGCGTGACTCCGTCTGGAGTCACGCTGTATTACGGCCTCGTAATTGACTTAGGACCCGTAAACAGTAGGGTGGACGATGGTTACCTGCAGCTTGACTCCAGACGGAGATATCCTACCAAAACTGGTAGTTAGGGGGCGAGGCTGCCTGCTGGTTACAGTTAAAGTTTTTCAATTTGATTTCAGTGTTGCAGTGTGAATAATAAAAGGGTAGGTAGTTAAGGCCACTTTCGGTGTTTTCACTTTGCATGAGTTGCATTAATATAAATTACATATAAATAAATACACAAAAACATATCTAATAATAAAAACAATACAAAAAAATGTAATTAATAGTTATCCTTAACATCCAAAGTACCTATACATTGCCTAATGATTTTATGTAATACATTTATATTATACAAGTTATATATTATACAACCTCAAACAAATGTTACATGCGGTTTAGAGCACGGTCCAAATTGCCCTTTAAACGCTTACAGAACTCAGATTCGTAAATGTCGACAGCATACTGAAACGTCATGGCGATGTATCAGTGCTCATATGAGCACGCTGATCACGCTTATGTTATCTTTTAAAAATGTGCCTGGATTCAAGTCCTTATGACCCAAGCGTGTCTACGGAACTGTGTTGGCATCTCGTACAATATTAGGAATAAAGAATAATAAAAAATCTGCATAATGATTACACTCTGGCCAGAAAGAGGAGACCCTACGATTTGGGAAAAAGGGACATGTCTGAGTACCGTCTCCCAAGAGGCGTATTGTACTCCAACTAGTGTTTCTGCTCCTTTATCGTCTATCGTCTATCACGCAACATCGATACGAGGATTTACTGATTCTATCAACATCCTTTACTTATTCTATCAAGCAACACAGCCACAAAATTTTGAATATGCATTCAGTTACGACAGTCCGTTCTAAGTTTCACTAAGACAGGACTGCGGCACCCAGGGTTAGCTTCCAATGAGGGAACTCCTCAACGGTCAACAGCACAGACACGAAATTTTGTATACGCATTGAATTATGATAGCCTGTTCTAAGTTTAAACATGACATGGCTGCTGCACTTATTAATAATTTTGGGGTTAGTTTTTTTTGCTACAATTTTGTCCGTTATATTATTTAAGTTGGTATGGGAGCTAATGCGCCCAGTTTCAGTAAGGCCACTAGGACCCATGTGTAAGGTCGGCCAAACTCACGATCAACACCCATCCGGCAGCCTCCACGCAGAGGTGCGATCCCGGGTAGGACTCCGGCCTGCGGGCCAGTTTCTCCTAGGAAGCAACCTTCGGTCGCTCCTGGACGGTTTGCACACCGTGCGGCGTCAGCCAATCGATTGTGCATTGCCACTGATAACCAGGGGAGTCTGGAAAGGTAGGGTTTCCTATAGAGCGGGGGTAGTTGTAAACCTTGCGGAAACTTAATCTAACTTAACTTTCGAGGGTAGTTGTTAACCTTCCGACAATAGTATATAAGATTTCATAGTACCTACTTAATCCTATGTTAACAAAGCGATATGTACGCTGCCCCGATAGAGTGACGGCATCCCAACTGTTAGTTTGCCTTATTTTATTAATAGCCAAATATTTTATTATATGATAGTCCATAATATATCTACGTCATTAAATAGGCGATTCAATTTTGAAAGTCAACAGCGTTGTGGTAATAATGGATTAAACATTTCAGTAAATCGTCTTCCTTGCGTTTCATCGTGAACCACTAACTCCTATCGGAGAATACTTCAAGCGAGCGAGACAGAGCAGTGCGTTGAAGCGTATTGTAAAATGAACGATCGTAACTTTTCCCGCACAAAAACTACTTGCCGAAAATAAAAACACCTGAATTAAATTTAAATCATTTCGTTTTACCTTTGATTATGCCGCTCTATTTTCGATTGCTAGTTTTGTGCTGGAAAAGTGGATAACCGTTCATTTTAAATACCGCTCTAACATATAGTTCTATCTTGCTGCCATTAACTAATTCCAATTTTAGTTCACGCAGAAACGCAATCGGGCCCAATATCAGTGATACACCAACGTGAACTACACTATGGGGCAGAGAGCGCATACTAAATTTCGCGTGGGTATATGCCGTTAAGATAAGTAGATACAATACATATATTGCAAAATGAAATAAAAATACAAAAGCCAAGTGACTAATATACCTTTAATATACATATCTCACAATACCAAGTTTAGGACTACGTTAAATTACATTAAAAGTTGTGCACATTTTCCTTCAATCTGTCTTCGGGATATGCGCACTTTGGCAAATATCGTAGTAATGAAAATGTGCATATTGTGACATGGGCTATAGATACCAATTGAATGACCTAAGTACAACGAAATCAATTGCTTCCAACACAAAACAAAGTAGAATTCATTATTGCCCGGCTATATACCCGCATATTTTCCGTATGGCCGATGTTGCTAGCCAGTATTGCTGGACAATTGCTTTGCAAGGGACAATACTGCAATATTGCTCGGCCAGCTTTATTGCTGTTTTGCTTTGCGCGATTTCTGATGCGAAGCACGACGCACGACAACTTCATTTTGTATTTATATCATCTAATGATTATTATTTTTGATGTATAAAATATTATTGTCTATTCTAATGAGCAATAGCGTGAAATAATTTATATTATTTATTAGTATATTAAATGTTTATATACATCATCTATACTAATATTATAAAGAGATAAAGTTTGTGACGTTGTAAGAAGTAATCTCTGGATCTACTGAACCGATTTTAAATTTTTTATTTATATTTA
>CALYMY010000027.1:0-97226 GCA_944548615.1 Micropterix aruncella
TATGATCTATTTCCTGACTGCCAAAAGAAGGGTTATATTTTTACAGCATATGCATGTATGTATTTGCATGCCAATTTGACTATATTACCGTTATTTGTGAGTGTCTTCTTGTGACTATCTTATTTGTGAGAGTCTTATCTCTTTAACCATTTATGCAGTAAAAGGGAGACGATAAATTTACTTATTTTGATATGAATTCATAATAGTTGATAATATGACCAATAAACATGACCTAACAATTTAAATTATTTTTTTAATATAAAAAACTACTTTTTATGACTTAAATATAAAATTTAGACATATGCCGTCGCTAACTTTTTTGTATGCATTACCAAGCTCTACAACTTTTCTCTAGAACTCAATCATATATCTCTCATCGCTAAAGCAGCGTTCGTAAGAAACCTTTTCATTCGACCGTTTTTTCTCCGACTTACTTTGCAAATCCAACTACCACGAAAAAGTCTTTTTATTTTTTGGATTAATATATAGCAGCCCTATGACACTCACAAATAACGTGTCTTTCTATTGCTAAAATAATTTTCAAAACCGGTTTAGCCCCTCCTGTTGCGAGGTAAAAACTCACCCATCACTTTTGCGCGCGACATTTTCGCGCGCGAAATCAACGCCAGTCGACGACCTTGATAAAAACGACCATAACTTGTAAACCACTATACGGATCGTAAAAAGAAGAACTGTAAAATGATCGCATTGAAATTTGACATATAAAACATTATAATCTTATCTCGTAAATCAATTAAGATAATAATGGCGACAAATTACAAATTTGGCGAAGTGAAAAAACTCGCCTATTTATCATTTCGATGTTTTTATCACAAAACACGAAAGTCTATGCGGAAATTGTATTTACAGTTATGTTCTTTATTAAATGCTTTACCAAAACCATTATTTTGTTTTACTTCTTTGCATACAAAAATATTTAGTTTTTCAGTCATAATAACCAAGAAAAATTTGATGTCTCCTCGTAAAAATTTTTTTTTTTAATTTTGTATTTCTGACTACTTAGGGACTTTATTTATATGAAATTCTTTCATAATAACTTTTCCACTACACTACACTTCTTATAAAATCATACCAGACTTTTCAACTTTGTCTGATATTACAGAAAAATCCAAACTTTTGCGAGTCGGTGACGAAAATTTGGTATTAATTTTGACAGGTCATAATACAAAAGTGGATAAAGTTTTTCAAATATATTGTGTTATTATGTGCTTATTATATGTCTAATAACTAATTATTATACTCTAAAGAGTCACATTTCATAGAAAAACTATAGGAAATCACACTCAAAATATGGTAATTCTTTCATACTAATTACGTAAACAAATAGGTATGCGCACCCCGCGATTTCGCGAATATCGATAAAATTAGGCAGCGCGCCTGTCTATGCAATATCGCCGCGGTGCGTGCTCATTTGTTTAGGCAAATTCGGAGTGTGATTTTCTAGTTTCTTCTATGAAATGTGACTGGAGTATAATAATTAGTTATTGGACATCTAATAAGCGTCAAGTTTTCAATACATTCGAAAAACTTCTAACCACTTTTGTATGCCTTTGCAATTATTATGAAATCAGACTATCGCGGTTGCTTCACATTATAGCTTTATAAACGAATTTACCGCGTGAAGTGTGTAGCACCCGACGTTTCGGCGACGTTGCCCAGGGTAGACTGGACAGCGGCGGCTGCAACGTCGCCGAAACGTTGGTGTCTAAACTTTACGTGGTAAATTCGTTTTTTAACCACATTTGTATCATGCCTTTGCAATTATTATGAAAAAGATTATCGCGGTTGTTTGACATTATAAATAGCTTTATAAACGAATTTACCGCGTGAACTATGTGGCACCCGACGTTTCGGCGACGTTGCAGCCGCCGTTGTCCAGGGTAGACTGGACAGCGGCCGCTGCAACATCGCCGAAACGTCGGGTGCTACAAACTTCACGCGGTAAATTCGTTTATAAAGCTATTTATAATGTCAAACAAACGCGTTGTTTTTGATTTTATAATAATGGCAAAGGCATTATACAAAGTGGTTAAAAAACGAATTTACCGCGTGAAGTTTGTAGCACCCGACGTTTCGGCGACGTTGCAGCCGCCGTTATCCAGAGTAGACTGGACAGCGGCCGCTGCAACATCGCCGAAACGTCGGGTGCTACAAACTTCACGCGGTAAATTCGTTTTAAAAGCTATTTATAATAATAATAATTATTATTATTAAAAAATCCTAGAAGAAAACTCAACAAACCATTTTTTTTTTATTTACTAAATTTCCAGTACAAAATTTTATAGTAACAACACTCATTTGATAAAAATAAAACAAACATGTAATACAAAATAAACAAATAAAACAATTGTACCGACTAAAATAAAAACTTTCATCAGTTGGATTAGGTATACATGTATTGGTTTCTTTATATACAAAGGAAACATAGAAAAATTTGACAAAAAAAATCTAAGTGAAAAAAGTTGACAAGATTGGATTTTATCAATTATATTTTATGCGACTTATGCTTTCAATTTTTTTATTGGTACTAAATTTCCAGTACAAAATACATGAACGTTTAAAAATTGCCACATTTGATAAAAACTTATAATGTATCACAAAAAACACATCATGTTACATCACAGCGTGATTACGTATGAATAAAAAAAATAGAATACAAACGAAACATAGAAAAATATAAACAATTAAAAAATTGCGGAGTATCGGCTTATTCAACGGTAGTGAGTAGTGAGCGACGGCGGCAACTTGTGGCTTGCCGATACAAACAAGCTGTACACTGAGAAAAATATAGCGCTGTAATACACGGAAATACGCATGTTTCAACAAGGATTACGTATATTTCATTAGGTGCGACTTGGGATCTCGCTTCTAACATGGCAGCATGTAGTAGTATACGTACGGTTAGTCGGACACATGAATCATGTTAAAATATAATGATACATATAATCGAGTAATGGAGTTTCATCAAAACTCCTTGTAATACAACAAAATTTCGAGTAAAACCTCATAAATAGAATAGAAAACGAATTTACCGCGTGAAATTTGTAGGACCCGACGTTTCGGTGACGTTGCAGCCGCCGTTGTCTAGGGTAGACAACGGCGGCTGCAACGTCACCGAAACGTCGGGTCCTACAAATTTCACGCGGTAAATTCGTTTTCTATCCTATTTATAATGTCAAACAACCGCGATAGTCTTCGATTTTAGAGTAAAACATCGTTATTCTATATAAAACATTATGTAAGAATCAATCTAATATTTTTCTCAGTGTGAGTCATACAGTTTATCAGTTGGTACATAAAATTATACCTAATGATGAAATACAGTTATTACCAAGTATCAGAGATGGATAACTTTTATTTTTTAGGATAGAAAACGAATTTACCGCGACAAATTTGTAGGACCCCACGTTTCGGTGACGTTGCAGCCGCCTTTGTCTAGGGTAGACAACGTCACCGAAACGTCGGGTCCTACAAATTTCACGTGGTAAATTCGTTTTCTATCCTATTTATAATGTCACAACCGCGATAGTCTTCGATTTTGGATAACTTTTAGTTTGTATCGAGCACCGAGCCAACACCCCCCCCCCCCCCCCAAATTCTACAGATCCAATCAATCATCACACATCCATCCATCCATCGTACTGAAATAATGATACTATAGGTAAACTAATGTCAACTATTTTTATAAAAATCACTATAAAACAGAGAATCAGCCTACTCCAATGTATGGAATTCCTCGAAACAAGGTGGTTCCAAACACAGTGGCTTTAAGCACTTCTTACACTGGAACCTGGTTCTTGGTCCAATCTTACCTGGTACTCGAGGACGACGTAGTTTGCACCAGATACATTGAATTCGCGGAGTACTACCTGCAGCATTGGCAGGTATTAGCTCTGGGTAATGTCCATGCCCAGAGCCTGAAAAACGTACAGCTGGTAAGCGGACGTCTCTGGTTGGTCGTACATGACTTGCTCGAAGAGGGACATGAGCCAAATGCTGCTCCATAATCTCTTCAATCAAATTTAATCGAAAGTCCTTGTGAGAAATCATTCTCTTCTCGGGAAAACACTTTCTGAAGACAATGCAACTGTTAAATACAGATACATTGAGGAGTCTCTTGAAAAGTTTCTTGTACCACTTCATATTTTTTTTAGTTTCAACCAGGAAAGGCTCTAGCTGTTGATCCTTCTTGTCAACACCACCCATTTTGAGATTGTAGTCCGCAATAAGCGCCGGTCTATAGTGTGATGGACGTCCAGGTCTACCGTCTATTAGTAGAGACTCAGTGGTATGGTATGTTGACGTTACGTAAATCTGGTTCTTATCTTGGTAAGCCATCACAACAACATCCCCGGAATGCCGTGCTAGACAAGTGCCTTGATCAACCTTTGCCAGTTGGAGCAGTGCCGGCACATTTTTGCGCGATCTACGCAAAGTGCCAACACAATCTGTTTTGTTCCGCTTCAGAAACCTTGATAACATAGGCGAATTGAACCAATTATCCATGTACAAAATATAGCCTTTGTTTAGAAGAGGCTTCATGAGGCGTGCGACAATCTCGGTGCTCTTTGGAAGCGGAGATTGATCAGCGTGATTTTTACCCGTATAAATATGAAACGACCACAGGTAACCAGTAGTCGATTCGCAAATTTCAAATGTTTTAATGCCGAATTTGGCGGATTTAGTTTTAATGAACTGCTTGAAGAGCAGGTTACCTTTCCATAACAGCAACGACTCATCCAACGATATGTCTTGTTCCATCACGTAATTAGTTTGAAACTTTTCGTTGAAGTGATCAACCAATGGACCAAGACAGAAAGTCCTGGGTGAGTCGGGCGTGCGGGTAGACTTGTCTACAAAATGAAGGGCTCCGCTTAAATACCAAAAACGGTCTTTTGATATTAGATTTCTAAACACGGGGTTTTTCAACAGGGGATGATTTGAAAATTTATCATTTTGTGATGGCAGCCTAACAATGCCACTCAAAAGGTAAAATGCAAGAAGTATCATTATTTCATGCACATTTGTCTCGTACCAATCTCTAGCAAACCTTTCCGAAGCAGCCGACAGTTCTATAGCATACCGATTAGTTTCCTGCACGATATGCTCCAGAATTTGATCGTCCCAAAAAGAGCGGAACGCCTCATATTCACTTTGGACCTGAACGGTAGGACCAGCGCGACAATGAAATTCTTCCCGGCGGCCCCTAAAAGTATCCATAGGGAACCACTGGAATTGCATTGCCGTTCTATCTCCTTCGAACAGTTCCCGCGATATGATGGATTCCGCATCCACTGACAACTCGTTCTCGTCGCTTTCGTCCGCATTCGTGCCGACGTCCCGCAGCCGCAATAACCTTGCTGTCTCCCTAGCGCGCCGATCACGAGAAACCTTCTCCGCCTTATCCACTAACTCTTTCAATGGCGCGGGGATGTCTTCATCATTCTTACATACTTCAATAATCGGATCACCTCGACACCACACAGTCTCACCGAGCACAGCTCTGTTGGCGGCGTGCCTACCGCCTCTAAACCCCCTCGACCCCGCCGCCGCTCGCCCCCGTCGCCCCCCGCCGGCTGCCCGCCCCCGGCGCCCGGCGCCCGCCGCGCCGCCTCGCCCGCCAGCCACTGCGCCGCCTCCTTCGCCAGCCGCCGCGCCGGCCCGTCCGCTGCCCGCCGCTCCGCCCCGTGCGCCGGCTCTCAAGCGCCGCCCGCCCGCTGCTCTCCCCTGGACTCGCCCCGCCGCCGCCAAAGGGACGCTGAAAATTCAAATTTAAACAATGATGTTAGCTTACTGCAGATGCTGTTTTGAGTTGTGGAAAGTTAAGAGAAGCTTTAGATGAAATCACAAAATGGACTCAAGTCTGGGTTATTAAAATCAACCCTAAGAAATGCATCTCGGTATAACGATAACGGACAACTAGAAATGGGCAAACCATATTGAAAACATCGTAAAACGGGCAAACTCACTTCTATATTTGGTAAAGAAAGCTTTTCAAGTATTGACGATACAGACATTTCAAAAAATTAACAAAACCTACAGTCGTCCTCTGATTGAGTATTGTTTTCAAATCTGGAATCCTTATTTTGCCAAGGACATCGACCCGCTTGAAAGTATACAACGTAGAGCGACAAAACTGCCAAAAACCTTAAGAAAAACACCCTATGAACGTAGATTAAAAATCCTCAAACTGACAACTCTGGAGCGACGGAGATGCAGAGGAGATCTCATAGAGACATACAAAATACTGAGGCAACACTATGACTGCCTAGAGTTGGAAAGCATGTTTGTGTTCAATTCAAACCGTCACTTAAGAGGTCACAGCCTGAAACCGCCGAGCGACCGAGATGCCAATGGGGTTCAAAAATCTGGAATACGCAGAACGACTCCGCAGATTGCAGCTGCCTACACTTAAGGATCGTCGGACCAGGGGTGACCTCGTTGAAACATATAAGATCCTCAACGAATGCTACAATTGCCCCTAAATTGCAATTGCCAACATAAATTTCAATAAATTTGTTTGTGATCGTTTTGTGAATTTCTGAAAACTTACTCGATGGTGAAAACAAAGTAAAAATAAGATAACCTTTAACTGGTGACGAGCGTTATAGTGCGCTTATATAGGAGAGATTATGGGAGAACGAAGACACGTGCGACCCCGTCGCACTTACGACGCACAATGGCAAATGTAGTCTGGCCGCTTCGGTTAATTCTCGCGTTTGTACTCTGTCTACTGTCTTGATGTACCTACCCCCACCAATCGATCGATCAAAAAGTCAATATAAAATGAATAAGTTCTAACCTTAGAGCACTCGGCGACCAAACAGAGGCAGGTGATGATGTGCCAGAGCCAGCGGGCGAAGACCGAAGAGCGCGCAACGGAGACCTCTGGAAAGTAAGAATATTCCGCCTTTACTATATTTGCTATATAAGGATTACAAAATATGGTGCGTGTATGTATGTGTGGGTGTGTGTATCTGTAGTGCGAATGTGCTTGTGAGTGCTTGTGCATGCTAATTCAATCCGATCTGATAATCAGCTTTTCACGTACTTCCTTAACAAAGGATCGACTATTCTGATGGTTAAATATGTCAATATCGTTAAAGCATACATTGTATGCATACATAACGCGCGGCAATAACGAATTGGAACCATAGTTAGTGTTGAACCTTGGTACGTAAAAAGTTGAGTGAGCACGTGCGAGTCGGGAAGGCGCTCATATGCTCACCCTACTCCGGAGGTATGAACTGTCCAACCCAGTATGAACACTTGTAGCAATTTTTTTAATATTATCTTTTATATTACTTGTAATTTCTTCTTATAATGATTATTTATTATGATTATTTTCTTTAATTATGATTGTTTGCTTTGCTACTATTGGCCCCACTTTGGGCACCATTTTGTAGCGAATTATTTTTTATTTACATTACTTATTGTTGTTGCTTCTATTGGCCCCACTTTGGGCACGCCATTTTGTAGCAATTTTTTTTAAATTTATCTTTTTATTTTCTTTTATTGTTATATTTAATTTCTTGTTATATTGTTTGAGTCTATGGATTATAATTTTAATATCTATGCTAATCAATCTTCAACCAATCTTCAAACAACCTTCAAACAGCCCCACCAATTGGGAGACATTTGTAGCGTATAACTTTTATTTTTATATTATTACTTACTTAGACGTGCGCGCGATGTGTCATCAGCGATAAGCGCTTGATGAAGAAGATAAAATTGAACGGAGAAGTGACTAAACGAAGAGGAAGATGCTAATATATGTATAAAGATATTCAAAGTATGCAGAGAATAAGATTTCAAGTGGATAGCCCTGTTTCCTCTTGTACGCGCTCCTTCATATGTGAATTTCTCCTGTCCTGACTAAAATGTATTCTCCAAAAGAAGAAGAAGAATAATAAGGAGTATTCTATGTGTCTAGACCAATTTGTTAGACCCTTATGCACTTGGTTTTAGATAGTTTGAATCAATTTGAGGTTTATAAGTTAAGATCGGCTTGTAACCTACACTTTTAAGATCTCGTCTTGATGAGAAATATTGATTTTTGATGTTCTATGACACAATTCTTATCTAGTGGATTATCAAAGGTGTTCTATAGTTAAATACTTCCAGATCAATGTATGCTAATAGTTTTAAGTCACTTTCTCAATATCGGTTGACGATTGCTCCAATCAGCTGAGATTTTTTTATTTTTTAAGGTACTTATAAGTACGATATTTGTCATTACTGAATATCCGACATCGTTTGATTTGTCGATGCACTATTTATCACACTGACGGATGCTACAGTCTTCCGTCAGGGCGTTGTGAACTCAGGAGTTATTTTTTTTATATATTTATTGGATCACGAGATAAATTTATACCAAGGCGCCAATCTCGCGTATTCCTTTACTGCGTTCGTTCATCCGTTAGT
Source organism: Micropterix aruncella (assembly GCA_944548615.1). Taxonomy (NCBI): domain Eukaryota; kingdom Metazoa; phylum Arthropoda; class Insecta; order Lepidoptera; family Micropterigidae; genus Micropterix; species Micropterix aruncella. Next base: position 8,446 of record CALYMY010000027.1, read on the forward strand.
GCTGCATCTGATCTATCGAATCAATTTCTAATTATGATTTAGCTCAGTCTATTTAGTTTTATTTTATTTAGTGGTTTATTGCTATTACGCTTCATTTTTAACGAATATATAAACGTTTTATTGTTTTATTGAGTTTTAATCTTATTTTAATACATTTTATATTCTCTTGTCGGCATTTTTACAGTTATCTGCTTATCGACGGTAACATTTCTCGCTTTTCTTTTCCGCTAGATGTCGCTACACGTTTTGAAATTGATTTAAATTTTAGGATAATGAATGAATCGACTAATTACTACTTTTACGCTTTGAAGACCATTCACCTTGCCTTCCCGTTGCTGCGTATAGATGGCAATAGGTGTACTTACTTGGCATGGTTTGGTTTAGATATTAAGTATTCTATTTGACAGGAGGCGTTCGATTTTATATCATTACACACTTTTATGTAGAAACGACATATCTGATACTACTCGCCGGTCCTCTAATGTCTCTAAACCGTAGCGTTGCAGACCTTCAGCGTACGACAAGCCGCTGGAAAATAAGCGGTAATTTAGATGACGTATAAATCGTTTTTGAATACGCTCAATCCTCAGCTTGTATGTAGCATACTGTGGAGACCAAATATTAGAAGCAAATTCAAGCAGGCTGCGTACGTATGCAACATAAACCGTTGTCAAAGAATGAGTGTTTTTAAGAGGTCTACAAACTCTCATGATAAAACCGAGGGTGCTGTAAGCCCTGTTGACGACTGAATCAATGTGCTTATTCATAAAAGCTTGCGATCTAAGATGACTCCTAGATCACGCACTCGATCTACTTCCAGAATTTCATCATTGCCAATTGTATATTTAAAGTTAATTATATATAAAAGTCAATTGTCTATGTATATTGTAATTATAATAAAAGCCAATTGTATATAAAAGAGCTATTAGCTCAACATGATTGACACGATCAAAGGCCTTTGAGAAGTCAGTATATATCGCGTCCACCTGAATACGCCGATCCATACGTCCCAAAGTATAATCAGTAAAATGAGCGAGGTTTGTAACAACCGACCGATTTTTAAGAAACCCGTGTTGGTGCTCTGTGAACGAGCTAGCGAGAGCTTGATATGGCTATATAGATAATGCTTTATTTAAGAGAAAGTAGTACAAAAATTATGTCTTAAAAACTACCCAACTAGGTGCACGTACTAGGGTAGATTCTTTTCTTTTAAATTAAGATGCGCACGTAATTTTATACTGCAATTATAGAACTATGGTAATATTTTACTTGTTTATATAATATTTAACATTATACATATAATATTCTCATTTATACATAAATATATACATTTACCTACTTCTATTATTTACATACTATTATTTTTTACATACATTTGCATTTACGTACATGTATTTATTAGTAATCGAAGGGGGAGTGAATGGGTGGCAAGGTGAACGCTCACATGTGGCAAGACAGCTGTCCTAAACCTACCACAGCCGGTTCGTAAGTCCGGAATCCACTGCTCACCCCCCAGAAGTGTAAAAAAATAGTATTATGATGGGCCCGACTCCGGTCGGTGAATTCCATGGCAGCTCCGTTTGTATTTATTTATTATAATTGATTAAATTGATAACGTCGTTTTAAACGAGGATATTTTAGTCAGTTTCCCCTGGAAATCTACCTTCTGGCGCTCCTATACGGTCTGCGCACCGTGCGGCATAAGCCAATCGATCGCGCACTCTGACTAACAGTCAGGGGAGTCTGGAAGCAGTACTGTTTCCTATAGAGCGGGGGTGGTTGCGGACCTTACGGCGACTGCTCTTGAAACGACCATCGGCAACCCGATCCTGGGTAAACAGCCTGGCAAAGGATGCCGTGGTCCGCGATAGATTCGGTTTACACCGTCTCACCGCTTCGTAAGGGAGAGGACCGCGCAAGCGACCTCGAACTCTCGAATCTGGTCGCAATTGGAAGTAAGGGCGTGAGTGTAAGCCCGTTGGGTTACACTTCTGGCTATCTCGCGGTTAAGGCGTTGGCCTCTTACGGCTGTTATAAGTTCCACTATGATATAATATTGATATTGGAAAATATTGATATAATATTGATATTGGATAATAATATTGGAAAATAAATAAATATTTGTATTTCTTACCTCTCTGTAGCTTGGAGAGAGGAAATGGTCCGGCCAGTAGTAGGCCGTGCCGGGCGGCGAGCGCTGTTCAGTCCTGGGCGGCGGGCGGCGAATCGTCGGCCTCTTGAACGGCGACGGCGTCTGAGGCTCGGCAGCCGACGCGCCGGCACTGGTCGATGGTTGCGGCTCAGCCGACGCGCCGGCACTTGTGGACGGTTGCGGGTCCGCCGAGGACGGTGACGAGTGACTATCGAAAGATAAAAACACAATAAATAAATTGACTGATACTGTCTGACAGTCTGACTAGAGACTGACATATATACTTACAATTGTCGGAGAGTACCACCTGGGCTCTGCCAATCTATCGGCAAGTCGTTGAGATCGAGATGGCCCTCGATTTCAACGGCTTGCCGATCGATTGGCAGATCTATCGCCTGCGATGTGGCATCGAGACGTTCCTCGATATCAACATCGCAGGGGACGTAGGCGTAATCGTCGTCCAATTCATCGTCACCGTCCTCGTAACAAAATACCGGACCCGCTTCCTCGTCCGAATATTCGGACACGGACCCCTCCAGGAGCTCCATGAAGGCACGAGGAGGGGTCCGATCAGGGCTTAGATTGAATCTTCTTGACATTTAAAAAAACAAAAACACATTTTTTAAGAAAAAAGTCAAAATAGTCATCCCAATGCGTCTGTGCTTTTGACCGTTGAGGAGTTCCTCGCCCGTGAGTCAACCATGGGCGCAGCTACAGGCGAGCCCGTCACTTCAGGGAGTTATAAAGATATTAGATCGTTTTGACTGGTCAGGTGAGCATACAGAAGCTTTAGGACGAAACAGTCCAATTTTTTCTCAGTAAATAAGCCCAAATTTTGAAAAAACTTTTATGTTACTGCTGCATTTTTTATTTATTTATGCATGATAAGTTTTATGTTATTTTAGTTTCACTATAAAATCCAATATTCAAATATACAAATTTCTTCAAAAATAAAATATCGAAAAAAAATTTTTCGTCGGCTTTTTTTTTTAGTTCATTATCGATAGAAATACTATGTTTCACTATACACATTGAGAAATATCGCTTTTTGCCGCCAAATTACAAACTCAAAAAAACTGGTGACAGTTTCAAACACTTTGTATTCACAAAATACGTTTAATCCTATGATTATTTTTGATGTAAATGAAGTAATAACTATTTAATTAGCGAAATAAACAAATATTACGTCATATCAAGTGATATTTCGTCGTTTCAAAAGTGTGACGAAAATTACCAGCCATTTTGATAAACAAGGCGCCTGGCCGCACAAAGTTTTTCACTCGAAAACAAATGAAGAAAAGGAAATGGGCTACGCACAATAAGTAATGCTCGTTGATTAAGAGTTTTAGAAAGGAAATCACTCACTTTTAATCACCAAATCACACAAAATCGCACAAAAAATCACTTTTTAGTGTAGCCGGCTCGCGTCGCAGTTCGTCGGTCACACGTCGGTCAGAAATGATGTCATCGATGTTTTTGTAAGGGACGTAGTTATTCATAATCCTATGATCGCATGCGGCAATCGAGCAATTTCACAGTGAGACATATTTGGCTATATTATGGCATCATTCGATAGAATATACAATCGCATTTCGAAATTTAAACGACATTTTCGTAAGAGCCGAGCGCTATATCCAGTAGTGGACGTTTCAGAATTTCGGCGGCCGCCATTCATGTCCCCAAATGGATGTTACGTGCTCAGCGGGTTAACCCGTCCGCTCGCGAAGTAAAAATTCAGCCGTCACATTTGCGCGCGACGTTTTCGCGCGTAAAATCGACGCCAGTCGACGACCTTGATAAAAACGACCATAACTTGCAAACCACTATACGGATCATAAAAAGAAGAAATGTAGAATGATCGCATTGAAATTTGACATATAAAACATTATAACCTTATCTCGTAAATCAATTAAGATAATAATGGCGACAAATTACAAATTTGGCGAAGTGAAAAAACTCGCCTATTTATCATTTCGATGTTTTTATCACAAAATACGAAAGTCTATGCGGAAATTGTATTTACAGTTATGTTCTTTATTAAATGCTTTACGAAAACCATTATTTTGTTTTACTTCTTTGCATACAAAAATATTTAGTTTTTCAGTCATAATAACCAAGAAAAATTTGATGTCTCCTCGTAAATTTTTTTTTTTTTAATTTTGTATTTCTGACTATTTAGGGACTTTATTTATATGAAATTCTTTCATAATAACTTTTCTACTACACTACACTTCCTATAAAATCATACTAGACCTTTCAGCTTTGTCTGATATTACAGAAAAATCCAAACTTTTGCGAGTCAGTGACGAAAATTTGGTATTAACTTTGACAGGTCATAATACAAAAGTGGATAAAGTTTTTCAAATATATTCTGTTATTATGTGCTTATTATATGTCTAAAAACTAATTATTATACTCTAAAGAGTCACATTTCATAGAAAAACTATAGGAAATGACGCTAAAAATATGGTAATTCTTCAATACTAATTACGTAAACAAATAGGTATGCGCACCCCGCGATTTCGCGAATATCGACAAAATTAGGCAGCGCGCCTGTCTATGCAATATCTCCGCGGTGCGTTCTTATTTGTTTAGGCAAATTCGGAGTGTGATTTTCTAGTTTCTTCTATGAAATGTGACTGGAGTATAATAATTAGTTATTGGACATCTAATAATCGTCAATTTTTCAATACATTTGAAAAACTTCTAACCACTTTTGTATGCCTTTGCAATTATTATGAAATCAAAGACTATCGCGGTTGCTTCACATTATAGCTTTATAAACGAATTTACCGCGTGAAGTGTGTAGCACCCGACGTTTCGGCGACGTTGCCCAGGGTAGACTGGACAGCGGCGGCTGCAACGTCGCCGAAACGTTGGTGTCCAAACTTTACATGGTAAATTTGTTTTTTAACCACATTTGTATCATGCCTTTGCAATTATTATGAAATCAAAGACTATCACGGTTGTTTAACATTATAAATAGCTTTATAAACGAATTTACCGCGTGAACTTTGTAGCACCCGACGTTTCGGCGACGTTGCAGCCGCCGTTGTCCAGGGTAGACTGGACTTCACGCGGTAATTCGTTTATAAAGCTATTTATAATGTCAAACAAACGCGTTAAGTTTTTGATTTCATAATAATGGCAAAGGCATTATACAAAGTGGTTAAAAAACGAATTTACCGCGTGAAGTTTGTAGCACCCGACGTTTCGGCGACGTTGCAGCAGCCGTTGTCCAGTAGACAAGTAGACTGGACAGCGGCCGCTGCAACGTCGCCGAAACGTCGGGTGCTACAAACTTCACGCGGTATATTCGGTTTTTAACCACTTTTGTAGAATTATTATTATTATTAAAATTTCCTAGAAGAAAACTCAACAAACCAATTTTTTTTTATTTACTAAATTTCCAGTACAAAATTTTACAGTACAAAATTTGATAAAAATAAAACAAACATTTCATAAAAATAAACAAAACAATTGTACCGACTAAAATAAAAACTTTCATCAGTTGGTATATTAGGTATACAATTATTCGTTTCTTTATATACAAAAGAAACATAGAAAAATATAACAAAAAAAATCTAAGTGAAAAAAGTTGACGAGATTGAATTTTATCATTTATTTTTTATGCGACTTATGCTTTAATTTTTTTTAATTGGTACTAAATTTCTAGTACAAAATAGTACATGCACGTTTAAAAATTGCCACATTTGATAAAAACTTATAAGTATCACAAAAAAAAGTGCATAACACACATCACGTTACATCGTTGAAATATAATGATACATATAATCGAGTAATGGAGTTTCATCAAAATTCCTTGTAATTCAACAAAATTTCGAGTGAAACGTCGTTATTCTATGTAAAACAGTAGGTAATAACAAAACGCCGCCCGTCGCTCTCCGCCGCGCGCCGGCTCTACCGCGTCCGCCGCCCGCTACAGGTCGTCTGAAAATTAAAACAATATTATTAGTTCTCACGTCCTGTCTAAATTTCAATTCAATTTCAAAAACCTAATTCTGTTGTAGTGATCGAAAATTTCCCCTGACCACAAATTTCCGTTTCTTTATTCCATCATAACTTCTAAACGCTTAAGACCAATTTAAAAATCTGCGGTATTACTAGAATCGTTATGTCATCCCGAGTGTCGTAGGGTACCTCAATCTAAAAATATTAAGTAAATAGTTGTCTAAATGTCCAAATCTCCAAATATCAATAGGTTAAAATAAATACATCGACGGTGGAAAGGAAAAAGTTACTAAACGACAATTTGGGCGATATTGAGTTATATATATCACTAGAATCATAAAAAAATCCTGCGTCGATTAGTCCGACTCTCAAACTGCTGGGGTAGTTTTTGTTGTCGCTTGGTATTTTATATTTTGTTGATTATTTACAGTTTTCGGCAACCAAGCGACAAAAAATTTGGTCAGTTCTTTAAAATGATCAAAGAAGTCATCTGTCGGTTGACTGGAAGATATTGAATTGGTCGACTGGAAGATATTAGGTTGGTTCACTGGAAGATATTGTAATGTAGCAATTAGTCCGCCATTGTACCTTATTTTTTATTGTGCAATAAAGAAATTTTCATTAATTCATTTATTCATCTTAGCAATCTTTATGTTAGTTTAGATTTGAAGAATACATTATATTACATTTTCGTCGTGTACAATTGACGGCTAAAAACCGCTGCTCTTGGACGTGTCAAAATAATTGTTCACCTGGCGAGTTTACCTACAATTGATCTTTTGGCCCGAGCTAAACGAAAGCGTTCGCTACCGGAAAGCTGCATAGTTGGACGGTGTCGACTACAACGGGCGAACCCGTCACCCCAGGCTGGTATAACGATATGTGATCGTTCTTTCAACCGCGGGATGAGCGTAGAAGACTCAGCAGTAGCAGACGCACCAGGCAGTTAACTCAGCGGGCAGACCAAGCGCCCTGTTACTGCCAGATTTATTCAGTATCCCGACTGGTTACAGGTTCGAAGTCGCTTGAGTGATCCTCTCTCTAGTGTTGCGGTGATCGGTGTGTACCGAATCTATCACGGACCATGGCATCCTTTGCCCGGCTATCTCCTGGTATCGGGTAGCCGAATGATCAAATAGAGTTGCCAACTACAACGGGCGAGCCCGTCACCTTAGGAAGTTTTAACGTATAGTCAATCTATCTCCCGTGAAGTGAGCGCAGAAGACTTGGACAAAACAGTCCACCGTCGTCAAGCTCCGCCACATGCCCGTAAGAGGCCAACGCCTTAATAGCGAGATAACCAGGTGTGTTACCCAGCGGGTTTACACTCACGCCCTAACTCCCAATTGCGACCAGATTACTCCGGTCTCTCGATTGGTTACGATTTCGAGGTCGCTTGCGCTGTTAGCGGTGAAACGCTGTATACCGAATCTATCGCTGACCACGGCATCCTTTGCCCGGCTTTTCACCAAGGATCGGGTAGCCGATGGTCGTTTCAAGAGCAGTCGCCGTAAGGTCTATATAGAAGTCAAAATAAAATTCAAAATAAAATTAATAAGTACTGACCTTATAAAGCTCGGCGGCGAAAGCGAGACGGGGGGTGCATGGACGTAGAACGGCAAGCGCGCAACGGTGATATCTGAAAAATAAAACAAAATACTGCTTAGGCGGATCTTTGATAATCTGACCATCCTTAGAAGAATACTCCGTTCTCTCGATTGGTTACGAGTTCGAGGTCGCTTGCGCGGTCCTCTCCCTTACGAAGCAGTGAAACGGTGTATACCGAATCTATCGCGGACCATGGCATCCTTTGCCCGGCTATCTCCTGGTATCGGGTAGCCGAATGGTCAAATAGAGTTGTCAACTACAACGGGCGAGCCCGTCACCTCAGGAAGTTTTAACGTATAGTCAATCTAACTCCCGTGAAGTGAGCGCAGAAGACTTGGACAAAACAGTCCACCGTCGTCAAGCTCCGCCACATGCCCGTAAGAGGCCAACGCCTTAATAGCGAGATAACCAGGTGTGTTACCCAGCGGGTTTACACTCACGCCCTAACTCCCAATTGCGACCAGATTACTCCGGTCTCTCGATTGGTTACGATTTCGAGGTCGCTTGCGCTGTTAGCGGTGAAACGCTGTATACCGAATCTATCGCTGACCACGGCATCCTTTGCCCGGCTTTTCACCAAGGATCGGGTAGCCGATGGTCGTTTCAAGAGCAGTCGCCGTAAGGTCTATATAGAAGTCAAAATAAAATTCAAAATAAAATTAATAAGTACTGACCTTATAAAGCTCGGCGGCGAAAGCGAGACGGGGGGTGCATGGACGTAGAACGGCAAGCGCGCAACGGTGATATCTGAAAAATAAAACAAAATACTGCTTAGGCGGATCTCTGATAATCTGACCATCCTTAGAAGAATACTCCGTTCTCTCGATTGGTTACGAGTTCGAGGTCGCTTGCGCGGTCCTCTCCCTTACGAAGCAGTGAAACGGTGTATACCGAATCTATCGCGGACCATGGCATCCTTTGCCCGGCTATCTCCTGGTATCGGGTAGCCGAATGGTCAAATAGAGTTGTCAACTACAACGGGCGAGCCCGTCACCTCAGGAAGTTTTAACGTATAGTCAATCTAACTCCCGTGGAGTGAGCGCAGAAGACTTGGACAAAACAGTCCACCGTCGTCAAGCTCCGCCACATGCCCGTAAGAGGCCAACGCCTTAATAGCGAGATAACCAGGTGTGTTACCCAGCGGGCTTACACTCACGCCCTAACTCCCAATTGCGACCAGATTACTCCGGTCTCTCGATTGGTTACGATTTCGAGGTCGCTTGCGCTGTTAGCGGTGAAACGCTGTATACCGAATCTATCGCTGACCACGGCATCCTTTGCCCGGCTTTTCACCAAGGATCGGGTAGCCGATGGTCGTTTCAAGAGCAGTCGCCGTAAGGTCTATATAGAAGTCAAAATAAAATTCAAAATAAAATTAATAAGTACCTACTGACCTTATAAAGCTCGGCGGCGAAAGCGAGACGGGGGGTGCATGGACGTAGAACGGCAAGCGCGCAACGGTGATATCTGAAAAATAAAACAAAATACTGCTTAGGCGGATCTTTGATAATCTGACCATCCTTAGAAGAATACTCCGTTCTCTCGATTGGTTACGAGTTCAAGGTCGCTTGCGCGGTCCTCTCCCTTACGAAGCAGTGAAACGGTGTATACCGAATCTATCGCGGACCATGGCATCCTTTGCCCGGCTATCTCCTGGTATCGGGTAGCCGAATGGTCAAATAGAGTTGTCAACTACAACGGGCGAGCCCGTCACCTCAGGAAGTTTTAACGTATAGTCAATCTATCTCCCGTGAAGTGAGCGCAGAAGACTTGGACAATTATATGTATCAGCGCCCAGTATATTTGAGCCCGGGTAGGACTCTGGCCTTATGGTCAGTTTCCCCTAGGAATCAAACTTCTGGCGCTCCTGGACGGTCTGCGCACCGTGCGGCATAAGCCAATCGACTGTGCACTCTGACTAACAACTTGGGTTGTCGACTACAACGGGCGAACCCGTCACCCCAGGCTGGTATAACGATCTTACACCGCATGGTGAGACACAGTCTACTTTTCCTCAGTAAATAAGCCCAAATTGAAAAAAAGTTGTATGTTATTTTAAGCTGCATTTTAGTTTCCCTATAAAATCCGATATTCAAATAACCAAATTTCTCAAAAATAAAAATATCGAGAAAAAAAAAAAATTCCCCGTATTTTTTTGTTGTTTACTATCGATAGAAATCCAAGCCTTCTCTACACACATTGAGAAATCTCGGTTTTTGCCGCCAAAATATAAACTGTAAAAACGTGGTCCGATTTGGAAACGACGTGTAAATATCAAAATACATCTAATTCCTTGAGTATATACCGCCTAAATGGAATAATAACGATTTTATAAGCGAAATAAACCAATGTTATTACTACAAACCAATGTTATTCGCGAGAATTCATTCGTTTCGAAAAAAAATTCGCCAAGCCGCCATTGTGGATGAGCTGCGACACCCCAGGCTGGTATAACGATCTTACACCGCATGGTGAGACACAGTCTAGATTTCCTCAGTAAATAAGCCCAAATTGAAAAAAAGTTGTATGTTATTTTAAGCTGCATTTTAGTTTTCCTATAAAATCCGATATTCAAATAACCAAATTTCTAAAAATAAAAATATCGAAAATAAAAAAAAAAATCCGTATTTTTGTTGTTGTTTTGTATCGATAGAAATCCAAGCCTTCTCTATACACATTGATAAATTTCGGTTTTTGCCGCCAAACTATGAACTCTGAAAACGTGGTCAGTTTGTAAACGACGTGTAAATATCAAAATACATCTAATTCCTTGAGTATATACCTCCTACATTGAATAATAACGATTTTATAAGCGAAATAAACCAATATTTTCACTACACTCGCGAGATTTCGTTCGTTTCGAAAAAAATGTTGATCGCGACCGCCATTGATCGTGTTGCGTCATTTCACAAATTTACTAAAAACTACGTGAAAAAAAGGAAATGGCCTTCTCCAATCGGTAATTATCATTCCTACACAATTTTAGAATGCATATAACTCACTTTTACGGGTAAAATCCAACTAAAAACACTTAAAATCACAATAATTGCAGCGCGTCGCCTGGCACTCGTGCGGCGCTGTATCGTCGCTGTCACGACGGAAATTTCCACGACGTTTGGCAGTGTTGCAATATATCATACAGCTTTTATCGCATGATACTATCGTAGAATTTAATAGTAACGAATCTTTGGCTATTTTCTGGCATCATACGATAAAATAAAGAAGCCCGTTCTATTTTTAAATGGATTTTTTCGCAAAAGGCCTCCATCGTGTCGTCATCACTGGACCAAGTGGACGCCTGTCATTCCAGTGTAATAAAACTTGCATCCCCAAAAGGACGCCTGTCATTTGTCGGGTTCAAGCAGGCTGTCAAGAATAAATATTTAAACGATGGTAAAGAAGGCGAGTTTCGTATATTTGCTGAGAGATCGTTCCAGAGTCTTGCACCATGGACACAAAAAGAGTAGGAATAGAAATCACTATTATGACTCGGAATTTTTAATAAACTGTCAGAGGCTGACCGAAGTACGAGACCGTGGGAACTTAGTGGTTCAAAAAGCTCCTGCAGATAGGATGGTGTTAGTTGGGTGAGTACACGATATAGGAGAGCCAGTATATGAACATTTCTTCTTTGGCGTATTGGCAACCACTTTAACTGTGCCCTATAGTCGGACACGTGACCTTCGTAGACCGAAGATGAATCGTATGCATACATTTTGCAAACGTTCAAGTTTGTTGAGCAGTTCCTCTGATAAATCGAGATAAGCCACATCTGCATAGTCAAGGAGAGGCAAGAGGAGAGACTGTGCAAGAGATTTTTTTGTGTCCATAGGAAGACATCTTCTGAGTGTTTAAACGCAGAGGGTGAAAACTAGCAAATATTTTACGACTTACCTCGTCCACGTGTGGTTGCCAGGATGTTCATCGATAATTAGACCAAGATCTTTCACTTTTTGCGACAATGGTATGGTGATATCGTTTAGTTTTAAAAGCGGAAGGGATTTTACATTTACTCTGGAGAGCAATTTACGACCTCCAATGAGTATAGCCTGGGATTTCAAAGGGTCGATTAGTAGACCCATCAGCGCACACCATTCACAAATGGCCTGAAGATCAGAGTTCATGATGGCGATCGAGGCATTGATGTTTTCGGGAGAAAAATGATTATATATTTGGACATCATCTGCATACAGATGAGTATGTCCACGAACTTGGTTGGAGATAGGATTATTCCATCCAAGTATCGATAATCCGTGAGTATTTCTTTTAACCAATAAATGTCGTTTGGGGCAAGATGGGATTGTTGCACGGGGCATGATAGGGACTGTGCCAATACAAATGTGTGAACTCTGGTTGCCCGAAAAACAGGTTTTCTACATCTGTTCCTGCTGTCAATAATGTACCCATCTTACCCCGACCCTCGCCTTATCTTACCCCGCATACGGGGCAAGATGGGAGTTTGACATTTTATTTTGTAAGTTTTATTAAAGTAGTTTTTAATTGAGAATTGTTCACTACTCATATAGTAGTATAATTGTAAACACCAACATTAATATTTTTTAATAAAGTTTTTATAGTAAAATTCAGTGTGGTTTTTAAACGTATTTCTCCATAGCGTCCCCGTCTTACCCCGTGTTCCCCTACATCGTTTATTTTCATGTGCGATATTACACCCTTCCTCGTCTCTAATATACCTTTTAAAATTAGCCAACTAGAGTTGCCAACTACAACGGGCGAAGCCGTCACCTCGGAAAGTTTTAAAGATATTAGATCGTTCTGTCTCCCGTGAGGTGAGCGCAGAAGACTTTGGACAAAACAGTTCAAAGTCTATTTACCAGCCAACGCCTTACCGCAAGATAACCAGGTTAATCACACAGCGGGCTTACGCTCGCCCCCTACTTCCAGTTGCAACCAGATTACTCCGGTCTCCCGACTGGTTACAGGTTCGAGGTCAGACTCTCCCAGACTCTCCCAGTCTCTCCCTAGCGGTGATGCGATGACTACCGAATCTATCGCGGACCACGGCGTCCTTTATCCGGTTTTCACCCGGAATCGGGTAGCCGATTGATCGTTTCGAGAGCAGTCGCCGTAAGTAAACAACTACCCCCGCACTATAGGAGACAGTACTGTTTCCAGACTCCCACGGCTGTCGGTCAGAATGCACAATCGATTGGCTGTCGCCGCCCAGTGCGCAAACCGTCCAGGAGCGACCGAAAGTTAAGTTGACTGCTAGGGGAAACTGGCCCGCAGGCCAGAGTCCTACCCTGGCTCGCACTTCTACGTGGAGGTCGCCGGATGGGGGTTGACCCGTGAGTGTGACCGATCCTGAACACATGGGTCTTCATGACAAACTGCAAACAGGCCCATTAGACCCATATGGCCTATTTTAGATTATTATTTTGTTAATAGGCAAATATTTTATTCTAATCATCATTGAATATGCGATTCAATTGTGAAACTAAACAGCGTCGTGGTAATAATGGAATAATCGTTTTAGTAAACGGTGTTCCTTGCGTTTCATCGTGAACTAACACCTATCGGAAAATAGTTCAAGAGAATGAGACGGAGCATTTCGTTAAAGCGTAATGTAAACTTTACGATCGTATATTTTTCCGCACAAAAACTACTTGCCGAAAATAAAAACACCTGAATTAGTTATAAATAAGATAAAAAAGAATTTACCGCGTGCATTTTGTAGCACCCGACGTTTCGGCGACGTTGCAGCCACCGTTGCCCAGGGTACTGAAAGAGCTGTCAATCCGTTACGCGGGTAAGCCGCATACCGCTGCCGTCACTGTGTAAATACTTTTTTTTGTAATAATTTTTTTTAAAAATGTTAAAATTTTGTACATTATTTGTTGGGTAGTCGGTAGTCTATTAAATTTGAGTTGGTATAGGAGCTAATAGGCCCCGTTGCAGTTAGGCATGTGTATGGGTCGGCTAAACTCACGGTCAACACCCATCCGGCAGCCTCCATGCAAAATTGTGAGCCCGGGTAGGACTCTGGCTTGTGGGCCAGTTTCGCCTAGGTCAGCCAATCGAGTGTGCATTCCGACTGATAGCCGGGGAAGTCTGGAAACAGTAGTGTTACCTATAAAGTGGGGGTAGTTGTTTACCTTACGGCAACTTAACCTTCTTAACTTAACTTACTGGGGTAGTTGTTGACCTTACATAGTACTTACTCCTATGTTAACAAAGCGATGTGTACGCTGCCCCGACAGAATGACGGAATCCCGCCAATTCACAGACAGGTATTTGACCCAAAAAGGTGATTAATAGTCGATTTTGACTAATTAACATTTTCTCTGAAAGGTTTCTTCCTAGGATAATAAACTAAGTGGGGAAAAAAAGCCGCCATTTTGACGTTTCAGCGTGATTGAACCCCAAAAAAAAATATTATTTTCCAATTGTTTAATTTAATAAATGCACTAATGATTACACGTTTGAAAATTACAAGAAGTGAATAAGCCAAATTAATAATGCAGCGTGAGCATAATGTGACTCTAACACAGTTTCCGAAGGAATATCTTGCTGCTATTGAGTGTGGGTTGTACTAATAGGCTTCTTACAAAGAGTTACATTGTTTTAACGCTACGGAGGGGAGATACCCCCTTTTTCGTTTAATCCTATTTTAATGTTCGACGGCCGGCTCCCGGTCGTAAAACTAATGGAGAGTGTTTTAACATTCTAAACGAGTGGTTTCTGTTTCGATCCAAAATACAGTGGATTTCTTTGTTGTCACCCTCTTTCGTTAAACGTCTATTTTAGCATTATCTAAAATACTATTTAATGTTTCCGTCTGGAGCTAATCCTAAATTGCAGTGATGCTGCTAAATATCGATATGGTTAAACGAGAGAGAAAGCTCTTGTTTTGCTGTTTATATAATTTTACTCTTAAATCCTTATTCTAAACGAATTGCTTCTGCGCAAATATGAATCGTACAATTTACCTATCGAACCAACCGATTCGTTGATCCACTTAATATATTATAATCGTATCGGCATTGTCCGGTTTCTTTTGAATAAGGGCGGTCCATTGCTGCCGTGTAGCGATGATGATAGTGGTGACGTCTCATTGTTAAGGTGGTTTTGGCGACGGGCGTAACACCATTTAGTTTTTTTTTCGGCATAAAAAGAAGTTTGCTATCAGCCAGAATTCCAATACAAATAGATCAGTTGCCTATCTATTCATAATTACCTTTTTTCTTGGGCAAGACGATGCACATTACAAATTTGTTATATTGGACATTTGTGCTAAAATCACTTTATTTCTTTTCCAGGCTACTCTGGGGTCAAAATAATGACAAGAGAATATAATATACTAGCTGACCCGTGCCCACTTCGTTGGGCGGTAAAAATTTTCACTTGTGATGAAATTATGAGTGTGGTTCGGTTAGTAGGTACTGAGTGCTATGATTTATTTCCTTGACTGCCAAAAGAAGGGTTATATTTTTACTGCATATATATGTATGTATTTGCATGCCAATTTGAATACATTACCGTTATTTGTGAGTGTCTTCTTGTGAGTGTATTATTTGTGAGTGTCTTATCTCTTTAACCACAGTAAAAGGGAAATTATATGCAGTAAACGGGAAAAGTCTTTTGTCACTTGAGACGATAAACTTACTTATTTTGATATGAATTCATAATTGTTGATAATATGACCAATAAACATGACCTAACGATTTAAATTATTTTTTTAATATAAAAAAAATGTATTCAAAAATCACCATAATATCGCGCACTCGGTTGGTTATCGTCATAACTATTCAAATATTTGTCCAAATTTGTCCAAATAATGTACTGTAAAAGACAAAATTTATCTACATTAGATACCAGATGTGATAAAAGTACCTATTTATTTTGATATAATAATCAATTTATTACTACCAAATGTGCGTTAGAAATAATTTTTATATTTTTATTGTATTTATGGTTCACTATTTTGGCGATAATGGCTTACACATAAAATATAGGTATATATGCTGTCGCTGGCTTTTTTGTAGGACTATTTAAGATAAACATTTCCATTGTATATTATATACGTGTAACTCCAACGGTTTTTGCGGCGCACGCCAGAATAGCTCGCAGATGGCAGATTTTTTTCCTACTTCTTCTTCTTCTTCTTCATCAGCGCGCATTCGCCCACCGTTAGGCATACGCCTCTCCAATCACTCTCCATCCGGATCGGTTAGTTTGGTTTGGCAGCCTGATCGTACCCAGAGATTCTTAGCACCCCCTGCCCCGCCGTTACCGTAACCGCTGCCGTGGCTCGGGCTAGTGGGGCTGCTGGGGACTGGGGGCCGTGGTAAGGTTGTACTGTTCATCATCATGATTGGAGGTATTTAGCCCGATACCCGCCACGTCGGCCACACGTCTTGGCGAGCTCCACACTTTCAGGAAAATATTTCCATTTCCTAGGCTTGTGGCAACCTGGTCGGGTTACTTAACCACCGAATTGCACTATATTTTCTAAATTTATTATTCAATTATTATTTATTGTTGAGAAAATTTTCAAAATACCTATATGTTGACGCTTAGAATTTAAATTTCGAATATCAATTTTTTTTCCCACTTACTTGACAGTTATCGTTATATTTTAGATAATTCACACTATATCTTTATAAATTATAGCCTGTTATTCTGATGTGTAAGCTATATTACTGTAAAGTTTCATCAAAATCCATTCAGTAGTTTTTGCGTGGAAGAGTAACAAACATCCAAACATTCTTACAAACTTTCGCGTTTATAATATTATTAGTAGGATAGTAGGATAGTGAATTAACGAAGAAGATATTTCAATTGGTATTCATATCATCGAAAACATTCAGACTAAGATATCTAAAGTATCCGCTGCGACACGTATGATTTCGTCGGCCATTGTTGCCCGATTGTGTAGCCCGTTTACGAGTCAAAGTGATGGCCCAGAAATATTGCCGCGACTGGCCCGGCTTATATATATATATATAACTAATTATAAATTTAATTTAAATTGATTATTTAATATATTTTTATATAAAAAAAAATAATAATTATAAATTTAAATAATTATTTATTATTTATAATTAAATATGAAATTTATATAATGAATTTAATAAAAAATTTATCTATTTCCCAGCCACTTGCTGCATTAATAGATAAAATCGATACAATCAGAAATTCGAACTGAATTACCGGTAACACCAAGTACCATTCAAGTATTAAGTAAAGGGAAGGGGTTCTCTTGTGAAACGTTACGATGCAATACAGGGGCGGGAGGTGGGTTCGAACAACGCGTTACATCACATTGTGTTTGTATTATTTAAATAAAAAACTAGGGAATTATAATCTACCAAGTTAGCAACCCTTTTATAAATATAAAAATATGTTTTTATTTTATTTTAAGAGTTTATTAGTTTAAAAAAAGCTAAAACAGGAGAATCCATGACAATAACAATGCTGGATGAAGCCAAAAATGTATGTAAGGACAGGGCCAAGTCAGGAAAACGGCATAATTTAATCTAAAATTAGTAGTAAAAGTTTATTAGGAAAAATTTGAGCCCATTTAAACTTATTTTAAACTTAAGCAAATGTTTATTACGTTATGACGTGTGATTATTTATTAAATACCAATATGAACAAATCAAATAAACAATATACGCATGAATTGCGAGTTAGAAATCTCTTGCTTTATGACTAGCTGTTGCCCGCGGCTTCGCTTCGCGTTGATCGATCAATTGATTGATTTACTTTCTGTTATAAAACTGCAAAATTTGTCATTTTTGGTGAATATTAAATTAAATATATTTGCATATTTCTCGTGGTTTGCATATTTCTCAGCGCGCCAAATAATAAAAAAGAAGCTTGATAAACATGCTTATTATAGACGGTAAAAACTGTTCAACAAGCACGCGTTGTTTACTCAGCGCAGAACGCGCGGCGCTGCGCCGGTAAATGAGCGTATAAATTCTTGACAAGCATGCTTAATGTGCTATTAGGCCACGTCAATCTATTCTTGTCAAGCATAGGTTGGTGGTGAACGGTTTCGTGCAGCTTGGGCCACAAGATCCATTTTGTTCTCGGATCGGCTCAACTCGCGATTCAGCTCCTATTCAGAAGCATCCTTGAGTGGAAGGCTACCCCGGGTAAGACTCCCGTGTCTCAGGCCTCAGAACTGATGGACCGGTTTCTCTCGGCAGGATTGCACCCCGGCGCCACTGTACGGTTTGCGCACCGGTCGGCGAAGCCAATCGGCTGTGCATTCTGACTAATTTCTGACGGGGTCTGGAGACTATGGCAATATATTGTTTCCCAAGCAGCGGGGGTGGATGTTGACCTGTTGTCATGCCACTCTTGAAATGACCTTGGGCCCCTCGACCCCGTGTGGCACTCCGGGCAAAGAACGCCCAGGTCCGCGATAAATTCAAACTAAATTGCCGCTGTAATACAACAGGTAGAGGTTGCGTAAGCGACTTCGGACCCTGAACCTGTCGGGAGGACGGAGGTATCCATGAAGGTTAATTTTAGACAGAGATATTCTGCCAAAACTAGTAGTTAGGGGGTGCGGCTGCCCGCTGGGTACCTTTCCCGTTGCCTCGTTGTAAGGCGTTATACTCTAACAGGTTGCTGGTGAACTAGACAGTAGATTGTCTTGTCCCCAAGTCTTGAAAACAAATCTAAACCCTGTAAATCATAATAATAATGTAATAATAACATTAAACACGTATTATATAATGCAATACACATAATCTTTATTTATTAATTTATTCATATATTGATTAATATACAGGACCAGGCTACCTAAAGATAAGGCACTTCATCTGAGCCTTATTGGCTCTTTTATGCAATATACTATCCTCTGCTACCGAGGAGTGCATCAGTCAATAAGTTATTAGTAAATATATTTTTAAAAACAAGCTTTATTAAAATGCTCTATCCTGAGCCAACCACCACGTTTGGCTCCTGAGCCAACCGTGGGTACAGCAGCAATGTCATAGTGGAACTTACATAGAACGGACCATCATACTTGAATGCTATACAGAATTTCGTGTTTGTGCTGTTGACCGTTGATGAGTCACCTAGTCGGGAGCTAACCTTGGGCACAGCAGCCATGTCATGTTGAAACTTATAACGGGCTATCATACTTGAATGCGTATACAAAATTTCGTGTCTGTGCTGTTGACCGTTGAGGTGTCCCCTCGTCGGGAGCCAATCCTGGGTGCAGAATCAGGTCATGATTAATATAAAAATGCATTGTCATCGTACCTGAACCAACATGTGAAATTTCAATTTCATAGGATAACAGGAAGTGGTTCTAATTCTGCTTGCAAAAGTTGACCTAAACAGACTAACATACTGACAAACATTGCAAGGTAAATAAAAGCTTATAAAAAGTTTATGGTCGGCTACGAGATGCTGAGTCAATCGCAAAGGGACTATACTCCTGAACAAGGCGCTGCCAAATTCAATTACTGCCCTGATGAGCTATATTACAAATCATAGAGATATTAATATATTTATTAAAAAAAGCATAGTAAACTTGTTATAATATTTTTTTAAAATTCATACTATTCTAAACATCATATCCGATAATCATAATACAAGGTACTCGTATAAATGCAAATGTTACATGAATCGTTACATAAAGTTCAAAGTTCAAAATTAATTTCAATTCAAAACACCCCAAAAGGATATAGAACATACAATTAATATATTATTTATAATTCTAATATCGTAATGATAGGTACATCATATATTATTATAATGATAATATCATAATAATAATATAATATTGATAATATCATAATAATATCATATTGATAATAGCACAATATCATAATAATACACATTTATTCCTACGTACTAATTAAAATATTGCATAAAAACAGCAATCTGATATTACTCATAATCTAGCATAATTTAAAAAAATTATACAGAATACACTTGGAAAAAATAAGCAATAATATTTAGAATAAAATGGAAAAAATATAAAACAACGTAAAATATCAAGAAACTAAAAAAATCCACCATTATATTGTGTAATTATTAAAATATATTAAAAATAAAAAAATCCAAAATTTCCAATGTCATATGTCTGATCATTCAGACGTTAGAAAAATTGCGAAATTTATTTTAAAAGATTCCGTTATATTGATAGATAGAAAGATATATACATACATACAGGTTACAAAGGCATTATAGTAAAAGAAGAAGAGGCAACCTAATAAAATACCGCCTTTTTAAACAACACTATCAGTTATCATAATATACTTATGGTTTATCTACGGTAAAAACATTTAACTAATTCCCAAACACAGTCTGGCCGAAAACAGCACCTACACGCTAAGTTTTGGGAAAAAATATTTATAATGCAACACAGTAAGTGTTAGATTAAAGAATCTAAGGATTTGGCTCAGTAAAACCTCCTAAGAGGTGTATTTTACTCAGACTAGTGTTTTTCCACTGTTACTAATTCTTTCACGCTACATAGACGTTTGAATTATTATGAGATTGAAAGAAAAAGAAAATACCTTAGTCGTGCTTCCGTTAAATAATCATTAATTTTGACAACGATCAAGAGAGGTAGGTACCAACAATTTGTGGGTAAGCTATAAAAAATGTTAAACAAATCATAACCTTTAAAGGTACTTCTAGCTACATTTTGAGTTTCTAACCTCAAAATGTACCTAGAAGTACATTTTGAGACACTGAAAATGACTTATCTTTCTCCGTTTCGAAAATTGTTCAATATTAAAACAAATATGAATAACGAGAATTAATTACAAAACGAACGCAATTTCATAAACTGAACCAAGAGGGAAAAAATATGTCATAAGGGTTAGTGTTGCCACATAAAAATATCCCCCCCCCCACGTCCAATTGATTTCTACTCTTATTGGCCAGACTGTGCACATCGGTATTATTTTCATAAAAAAATTAGGGCGTCCTAATGAATTTAAATCTAAATCATTCTTTATTCTAAAAAAAACAAAATCATTAATTATCCTTATCTCTCATGCCAAGCACACGCTTACACTTCGTACAAACAAAGTGTTTAAATTTTGTTTTAAAAACTACGAATTCTTTTCGCGTGCAAGGGTAATTACAATCAGCCCACATCAACTTTTTCACGTTAAGAAAAACAGAGTTCACACGAAAGTTCACAGAAATACTCGAAAGCATAAACATGACCACGCAATGCGCGCACAGGCAGCTAGCCTACATTAATACATTACACATTACTCCCGAGATTAAATGCGGTTAATCTAACGCTGCTGTTGAGTGTTTCTAAAGGAACAACTCCCACAACGTACATGCTTTTTATACTGACATATTCGGCCAAACGCACGCTTACATGTCGTACAAATAAATGGTTTTAGTTTCATATGAACTGTGTTAATGTGTTGAACTAAAAGTTGCTTGTATGAGCATGCGTAGTTACATTCAGCACAAATATAATTCTTCACTTTAAGATGAACAGAGTTCACGTGTCGATTTAAATATGCTTGCGTCGAGAAGCTACGTTTGCATATCTTGCAGGCGAATGGCTTCAACTTCAGGTGGACTGAATTCGTATGTACTGTCAAGTCAGATTGACGAAAGAAAGCGCTTTCGCATTGCTTACATTTAAATTCCTTCATTTTGCGATGGACCATGTTGAGGTGTGTTTTAACTGTTGCTTTAGATGGAAATGGTTTCTCACATATCCAACATTTAAAATTAATTGATTTTCGGTGTACGAAGTTAATGTGTGTAATTAAGTTAAAGCGAGAAGTATAAGCTTTCTCACATTCCTGACACGAATACTTCAACTGGCGGTGGACTGATTTTATGTGTCTGTTCAAATCACCACTTTGAGTGAAAGCTGCGTCACATATACCGCATTTATATTTCTTTATCTTGAGATGCACCCCTTCGATGTGTATTTTCATATTGCCTTTAGTATTAAATCCACGGTAACACTCCGCGCACACAAATTTCTTACTGCAAACATGGCACAGCAACTCCACCATATCTTTCAGACATTTCCAATAACCCATCGGCTGACTAGTATCGATGTTACAGCCACAAACAACGCAAGAGAAATCAACTAATCTCTTCACCAATACTTTGACCTCTGTCAAAATTACATCTTCAGCCTCTTCCTCGACGTCTGATTCCACAGCATCGCATCGTTCTGGTTTGATAATACATGTTTCACCTCCTTCGAACAATAGAATGTTTTGTCTGAGTTCGTCGCCCGTGTCTGACAGCTCCACTTCAAAAACCTCAATTTTAACACCTGCATTACCTTCATTATTATCCTGCTTCTCCATTGCGATATCAATAACAATCGAAATCTAGGAGGAATCAGTTTGATATTAGCACTGTAAAACAAGTAACAGTTAACACAAAATATACGTCGCGTTGGTTTGACATTTGTTGTCAGTGTTGCAATGTGAATATTTAAAAAAGGTAGGTATGTAAGTGTTGCCGTGGCAACTTTAATGGTTTAACATTGGCATGTCTTGTTGTTATGTAAAATATATATAAATAAATACATAAATATTATCATAATAATACATAAAAAGTTGTAAAAGGTCGGCTCCTTAGCTCAGAAAAATAGAAGTTATGGTTCCCAACCGGCAGAAAGCATGAAACTTAACATGCATGTATCTTTCATGTATATGCTTCAATGTAGAAGTAGGAAAACGTTGCGATAGTATTGCCCTACCCCCCCCCCCCCCCCCTCCCCTTTTTGTGTACCTCATCAGCAGGGATCTAATGGGCCCTGTTAGAGTTGGCCACGAACACCCATTCGTTCAGGATCGGTCATACTCACGGGTCAACACCCATCCGGCGGCCTCCACGCAGAAGGGGGAGCCAGAGTAGGACGCTGGCCTGCGGGTCAGTCTCCTCTAGGAGTCAACCTTCGGGCACTCCTAGACATTTTGCGCACCGTGCGACGTAAGCCAATCGATTGTGCATTCTGATTGACAGCCGGGGGTGTCTGGAATTAGACTGTCTACTATACTACGAGCGGGGGTAGTTGTTTACCTTACGGCAACTGCTCTTAAAACGACCAATCGGCTAGCCGATTCCGTGTGAAAGCCGGATAAAGGACGCCGTGGTCCGCGATAGATTCGGTAGACACCATATCACCGCTACGTAAGGAGAGGAGAGCGAAAGCGACCTCGAACCTGTAACCAGTCGGGAGACCGAAGTAATCTTTGCAACTGGAAGTAAGGGCGCGAGTGTAGGCCCACTGGGTGGTTAACCTGGTTTTTAGAGGTAATGCGTTGGCTTCTTACGGGCATGTGTCGTAACTAGACGGTGGACTGTTTGGTACAGTCTTCTGCGCTCACCTCTTGTTTGACAGAACGAGCTACTATAGTTAAAACTTCTTGAGGTGACGGGTTCGGTCGTTGTAGTTGACAACTCTAGTATGGCTTGTATATAAGATACTTCAACCAAAACTTTACAATGTGATTTCGGTCCAACTAGACATTTGTGTACCGAATTTCTAGCCTCTAAGAATAACATTTTAAGGGAGATAATTATAACCGATGCCATTTCTGAAAGAACGATTTTAACTACAATCTTTTCAACTCTTGCTATGACCAAATGATGAATATATACAAATTTTCAGTTCAGTGAGATTAACCGTTTGGGCACTATTGTGGAGGAATACAGACACACAGACAGGCGCACAAACAAACTTTAATCTGGAAATAATCGTAATCGTCTCAGGGGAGTTCAAAAAGGGTATTTCCGTCTTCAACTCAACGCGCGTTTACAATACTTTCCCTCCTGGTCGGTTGGTGAGCCGGGAAATTAAAATGTATTTCTTCAAATAAGTTATTTTCCATGTATACACTTTAAATGACGAACATTTTTGAAATTGCACGTACCACACACATATTACGTAATTACGTTTTTGGTATTTTCGACCTCCCTGTCCCCCCCAGTCCCCAATATCAACAGACGTAATTAGCGGCCTGCCCCCCCCCCCCTTCTGACTCCCATTACGTAATTAACCGAATTTCGGAAATCGTGATGAATCGTGAGCCCAGCGTTTATAAAGCGTTTGACGACTCTTCCACAATGAGGCAGAGCTCCGGATCCTTCGTGCCCTTTTTTACTTGTTTTCAAATTGCTTCCACTCCTCGACGGCCTCCGTTGAGCCTACGGTCCTAAGAGCAGGGAAAACGCTTTGGCATATGTACTTAGAAATTCCATGTGTAAATCCGCCATAGTCGAAGCGCCACGCAACCACATTAATCTTTCAAAGATCAAGTTGGAGCGTGCAGCGGAGCGCCAAGGGGTATCTTCGGAGCGGCACTTCGGTATTTCCGTGCAGGTTTAGGCCAAAATAATCTCGATCCGGAGACCAATGCTGATTACGTAATCAGGATGGGCACCCCCCCCCCCTCTCCCCCAACTTAATCAAGCATAATCATTAGCTCCAACCCTCCCCTCCCCACTCCCTAGTTCCACGATGATTACTTAACATGTGGACGGCCACACCCTTATATTAATAGCGATATGTACGCCAACCTAATATAAATACGGAATCCGGAAAGTTCTCAGTTTGCCTTATTTCGTAAATTATTATAACTATTTTTACATCATTAAATATGACATTCAATTTTTAAATTTAAAGATGTTTTGGTAATAATGGAAGAATGAAGATTTGGTAATAATGAATTAATAATTTGATTAAATATCAATGGTACATATCAACCGGAACTACGCTATGGACAGACACCTACTAAGTCAAAAAATACAAAAGCAAAGTCATTAATTTATTATAATATTTTCATATATCTAACCATACCAAGTTTAGTAACTAGAGGGAAATTATAATACAAATTATAAAACAAATCGTGTATAGGTTTCATTAAATCATTCTTTCCTTAAATTGGCAGCCTACAGGGGGTTACCAAAACGCCAAAAGGAAAACGACCAAAACGACAGTGGGCCTGAAGAATAGGAATTATGAAGATCGCTTGAAATTACTTAGACTGACTACTCATACACAAAGAAGACAACGTATGGACCAGATTGGATATATACAATTCTCGCAAATTATTAAGATGTACCTGAGCTAAAGAAAATATACCTACAAATAAATTCAACGTCAACACAAATCTTCGAGGTCACAGCACAAAACTCGTTCTCGTTCGCAAAAAAGAGTGGTGGACATGTTGAATAAACTACCATTGGAAGTGATTAGTGCAAGAGTTACATGGGTTTATAATAAAAATAATAAACTCATGTAAATCATAACAATAATAATAAATACCCTTAATATATAATGCAATACAGATCCTATATTACTCATAATCTAAAATAATTTTAAAAATATACAGAATATACTGAAAATATAAATTTAATGATTATAAAAATTTTATGTGTAACACGTTAAAAAGAAATAAGAAACAATAAAACTAATTTCAAAATGAAATATCAAGAAACTATAAAATCGACCCTTACATGTATATATTATTATATAAATTAACAATTAAAATGACAATAAAAATATCTTGATTAAAAATATTAAATCCACGAAAGCTATTATTTTTTTTATCCCTAGAACACAATAAAAAATCTACTAAATAATCTCGCAAAAAAATAATCAGAGAAAAAGGAATAAATATTCCTAACGCGACGAAAAATGAAACGTGTATGGGAAGTTGATCACAGTAAATGAATTCAGGAGATGAGCCAGATAATATCCAATATGAAAGATGAGTTAAAAGACGCTTATAGTTACTGTGCTGGGCCGGTTTAGGAAGCAAAGGGTTTCGTTCAGCTTGGGCCATAGATTCAAATTGAATTACCGCTCACGCTGTAATACAACAGATAGAGGCCACTTAATTGACTTAGGACCCGTAAACAGTACGGAGGACGGAGGCTACCTGCAGGTTGACTCCAGACGGAGATATCCTACCAAAATTGGTAGTTAGGGGGAGAGGCTGCCTGCTGGGCATCTTTTTTCGGTACCTCGTCGTAAGGCATTGGCCTCTAACAGCCTTGTTGACAGAGCTAGGCAGTAGATTGTCTTATCTCTACGTTCATACCACGGCTGAAAGAATTATCACATATCGTTTTTTTTTCTTTTCCCACTAGGCTGATGCCTTTTCGTGGAACCCGCCTTGTTGCATTTCGGCAACATCTTCTAGGTGGGCATTTATAGCATCACGCAGTCAAATACTCAGGCGGTCACCCATCCCAGTATTGACTGCGGCCAACGCTGCTTAACTTCGGTAACAACGAGGAGAACCGGTGTCAACGCCTGGGGTGACGGGTTCACCCCTTGTGGTCGACACCACCCTACTTACCTGGGCCGGTCATATCCTTACTGCTACTTGCGGTCTGGCAGTAGTTATAGCAAATGTGGCAAACGTCAAAAGCGATGATGCGAGCCAGAGCGAGCGATGCAATTGGTCAATACCTATGTACTTTCAACGGTACATGTAATAGCTTATTTAAATAAAATTATAGTTTAAAAAGTAAAAAAAACAGCTTTTAATAGCAATGTGAATTAACAAGTAAAAAACAATTTTGAAATATAAATATATTGTTTAACAGCGATAGAAAGTACAGTAACTTTTCTTTTTCTTCTCGAAGTGCCTCTCCATTACTGGAGGTTGGCCGTTAGCTCTGAATACTTCTGTCGGTCTTGCGCCATCCGTAAAAGCTGTTCCGTACTGGTGATCCCGGTCCACTCTCCGACATTGCACAACTGCGACTTTTTCCTCCTTCCACGGCGTCGTTTACCATCAATTTCGCCCATCAATATCAGTTGGAGCAGCTGATATCTGTCATGCCACAGCACGTGCCCCAGATATTCAATATAGTTAAATGACGTAGTCGATAAATAAATAGTTTAAAGTGAGAATAAAGTAATTGACAACAAAAAAAAATATTAATTTTAAAAAACGTGAGATCTTTTCTACTTTATTTTTATAATAACCCTGGTAGCTATTTAAAAATAGCTACCACAATGAAATATTTATAACAATTGATATCAAGCCACCCACGCTTTTTAAAAATATGTTTTTTTTTTCCAATTATTTTATTCCCCTTTTACAGTAATTTAAAATCAATTTACCTGTATTGAGTTAGAGCACTTTCTATTGCTGTAGAACAATATCTTAATATGTATTTCAAAATATTTACTGTTTAGTTCACTGCTATTAAGCTGTGTTAAGCAGTGAATTACTTTTCGGCGCACCTGCTACTATCATGGCTGGCCAAATCACGTACATGTACAGGTTGCTTTCTATTTAAGTGTTTCGTTTTTATTTTATTTGTTTGAAAATTATAATTTTGATAAAAAATGATTTTTTAATTTCGATTTAATTTTTTTCGTTTATAGCAGTGGTTCGCATTAAGCGTTTGGATGCAGCAGGAGCAGGTTTGGCGTGTGTAGGCTTACAAGCGCTTGCCGCCGATCCGACCGAGTCGGTTTTTGCTCGCAAATCAAAGAAAGCTTGTGGAAAACTCTTGCTAGCCATCCACACACTTGTTTGCTTGCCAAGCGTTTGTGGCAAGCGTGTGGATGCGGCACAGCAGTTACCGTTTGTGGTAAATAAATGGTTTGGGATCAGCACAAGAACAAGATTAAAAGTTTCTGGAAACATTGTGAAAAATTAACTATCAATTTTTACCTCCATGACAAATAGTGTTCAAGCGCTGCCATAAATGAACCTCCAATTAGAGCGATGCAATCATTTAAAAAACTCTCATAGCTAATAATGGCGTATTTGGAGGTGTCAACTACAACGGGCGGACCCATCACCTCAGGAAGTTTTAACGATATTTAATTGTTCTGTCTGCTGATTAGGTAATGGCGTACAATTCGAACTCCTCTGTTTTTAGTGACATCACAGCCTAAGGTCAGCAAAACAGTCAGATCTTAGATTCCCTAAAAAAACTGAAAGAACCAAATTTCAATATCAAAGCCAGCTATATCATATTTTCCGTCCCGATAATTTGCTTATTTCACTGCTTAATCCTTAGAAAGCCAGCCATGGGAATGAATTGTACGACGGCATGTTTTCAACCCTCGAAAATGTGTTTATAGGGGGTGCTACCGCACGCATGCTAATATAAAGGGTGAGTTTTAATTAACCGGTATACTTCAAGGGTCTGAATCAGTACGAGCAGGTAAGCAACTTTTGATTAAAAAATGGAAAAAAAAATTTTTTTTTATTATTTAAAACTGAAGAATTTGACTGTTATATATAAGTATGACAAGCGTTTAAGCGCGCTGGGCCATCTAGTTGTAGGTAAAGTAATGCTAATAAACAATATAAACGATATTCTACCTACCGCTATTGGATACCAATGTGGTTAGTTTTATTTTTTCTCACTTTTAATTTTTTATATAACTAAAACTTTTTATTAACATTTAATTTAATTGTTTGTGTATATTTTTTTAATTTTGCTAGATTATAAATCCTATCATATTGCTAAATTTTAAAGTTTTTTTGGTGCCGTATTATAATTAGTACATATATAGGTAGCCAGATATTATGTGTCATATAAAAACAAAGACGGCAACCTCCATAAAACCGTTATTTGCAGAAAACGAAAAAAACCTTTTATAAAAAACAGAAACAGTAGCAGATAAAAGTGATATCTTAATAAACCTTCAGGCCTCGGCCCCTCAGCCGATTGACAATGTGATGTCCATTACAAATTATTTGAAAAATTGAATTATGACACTGTCTCACCAAAACATTAATTACTGCCAAACCACTGTACCCATAATTAAAATAAAACATATTAATATAGTAAAACATAATAAAATAAAACAAATTAAATTAAAATTAAATTAAAACGGGGCCGTCACGCTGAATCGTGTTGTGGCCGACATCGGCCAATTGGGGCTCTGTGACTTAAACCATTCCTAAGTTAAAATTATGATAAAATGCAAAAAGTTGAACAAATGGTTGTGAATTAATAGTTAATAATACAATAGCAATAACTTGTTGGAGATTTCCGCCTTTGAAAGGAACATAAGGGGATTGCCGTTTTTGTTGACTCATAGTGGACATTGCTGGATTTGTTGCGGAATCGAGTGTGTCCACCATACTAACTGCTGTGTTCTGATTGACTAATTCGGAGGTTGCCATGTTCGAAACAAACAACATTGGAGACATACGTTTTTGATGCGAACGTTGTTAGAAACACAGCAAAAAGTATTGGATTTAGCCGCTATTGTCGGGTCCAATATTAATCGGAAGATTAGTGTTCTACAGATAAATAATTTTGCATCATTATTATTGCCATCTTGTTTTTTATATGACACATATCATTGATAATAGAATTATAAATATTATATTAATTTTAAATTCTATACCCTTGCGTTTTTTTTTTTAAATTGAAATAATCTTTCAACTTTATGTAACGATTGAAGTAACATTTGTAATTATACATTTTAGTAAGATTATGCGATATGAGGTTTAAGGTGGTTATAGAATAAATTTCAATATTTCAACAATTTTATTATACATATTTTTTACTGAATATATTATTATCCCTATGATGTCCTGCATTTGTAATGTAGTTCATCAGAGCAGGAGCTGAGTTTGGCAGCGGCTTGTTCAGGAGTGAGGTCTCTCTGCGATTGACTAAGCATCTCGTAGCCGACCATGAACTTTTTGACCGCCGCGCTTCTCAGTAACGGGGGATAGTATATTGCATGGAGGAGCCAATGAGGCTCCGATGAAGCGCCTTCCCTATAGTCTGGTCCTGTTGGTGCACCTGCAATCAAAGCACGAATGAACGGGTGAGTAAATATAATAGAATAGAATAACTTTATTGTGCTTATTGAATATGACACTGGTTTTGTAAAAAAGACAATTTATGCACAAATGGCGGACTTATCGCGATTGCGATATCTTACAGTCAATCATTTGATAAAATAATTACTAATTATCACCTTAAAATACATAAAGAAGTAGTAAAGTTAAATTTAAAATAAACTTATACAAATATATGTCAGTAACTTGTGCTAAGGTTGCCCAGGGAAGGATAAAGGAGAGGTCAAGGTGAGGTATTTGGTTAGTGGCTGTGTAAATATAAATGTTTCTTCAACAACTTTCGTTGCATACTTTCATATGCAACGAAAGTGCATGCCTGATAGAGTGAGGGAGCTGATTCCATAAACGAGCAGAATGGACTGTAAAAGGGTGCGTGTAAACAGAAGAATGATGTATCGGAATGGCGAGTGTGTTATCCCGGCTCGATCGAAGTGGAAGACCGTGGCCTCCCAAAGGGTGGAAATTCTCCTTGAGATAGGAGGGTGAAGTGGGGTCATTGAGTATGTTGTAGAGAGGTAGGTAGAGAAATACACGCACAGACAGAATTCAGTCTGGAATTTGTCCTAATCATCTCTCTGGAGGGGGAGGGGCTAGATTTATATATCCATCTTTATCACAATTCTTTTTTTAGCGCGTTTACAATACTTTATTTTCTTGTCCGTTGGTGAGCCGGTAAAGCAAAACAAGTTCACTCTAGATATAATGATATTATATGATAGATATGATGATATGATATGATAGATATGATGATATACACGCATCAGCCTTACGCTGCTAGTGTATAATATAATAATATTAATGACTAGTCATCGGATTATATGCACTATCAGTGCCAAAATATGCATGCATATATGCACTAAAAAAGGGCGAAATATACACAAAATACGCACAATCAAGATGCTATTTATAATTAAAATTAAGTTATGTTTTCACAAAATATACATATTATTATTTATATTTTGTAATTCTTTAAATATTTTTCATTAAACACAATTAAATATTTTTCAAGATTTTTTAGAGCAAACTTGTGACGTTTGTCTTTTAATATTCATTTGTAGGCAAAAATGACCTCTCTACATCAACTGACGTTACTGGACAGAACTTGAAGTTTGGCACTATTTTTGCAGAAACCTCTCCAGGCAGGGTTTGGCCGTGCCCGTTGATATATGCGTTAACTTTCTTTATTCCTTCAAGACCCGCGTTTTTATATAGAACAGCATTTAATTTGCTGCGGACCTTTTCTGATAGTGAACTCGGAAGGGCGTTACTCTGATCAATCATTTTTCCATTATTTCTAAGGACTTGCACAGAGGAAGGTTATTAGTGTCTAATCTCTCAACAAATATTTCTAAAATGTGTTGCGATAAGAGCAATATATTGCTTGATTGAAGGATCCTCAAATGCCTGCTGGCTTGAATTAATTGCAATGTCCTCTGAACTTTCAAATTTAACAACTACAAATTCTTTTAACGCCTTGAAATTCTCAGCATAAAACAATACAGCTTTAACCAAGTTCCCCACCGCGTTAATACTGGCTCTGGGGGCAGTGCTAGTTTTGGCAGTCGCTCTTTATATGCTTGTACTCGCGTTGGTGCTTTCTAAAACACTTTTTTTGTAGAGGAAAACAAATTTTGACATTCTGGAACTCTTTCCTGATCTCTTCCGCAAGTCGATGTAATCCGCGGGCTAGACAGGTGACAGGAAGCAAGCTTGGGTAAAACACTTTTAGAGCTTGATCAGCTTTCACCATATATAAGGCGCACCGTCAGAAATTGCTTGTCATTTTCCACTATCACCAGTGAACTTTTCCTCAAGCTCTATAAAACCTACATTCGCCCGCTCCTCGAATACTCCTATCAGGTATGGAATCCTTACTTTCGGAAGGATATAGAGCACCTGGAAAGAGTTCAGAGAAGAGCAACAAAGTTGGTGCTATCGCTGAGGAACAAACCATACGAAGTACGACTGAAAGAACTTCGTCTGACAACATTAGAGGAACGTAGGCAGCGAGGAGACTTAATAGAAAGCTACAAAATGCTTCACGGTTATTACAGTGTGCCCAACCTCGAGAGCATGTATACCCTGAACAATAGCAACTGCGTGGACACTCGTTGAAGCTAAATAAGACAATTGCAGCATCGAACCCCAGGAAATATTTTTTGACAAATCGTGTAGTGGACGCTCGGAATGCGTTGCCAGAGGATGTGATCAGTGCTATCTCTGTCAATAGCTTTAAAAACAAACTGGACAATTTTCTTAGTGCACAACAGTCACAAGTTTAAAAACAAGTGCATGTGATATACACGCATCAGCCTTAAGCTGCTAGTGTATAATATAATAATAATAATAATTATTTAACTACTGAAATAAGCACTATCGATGAGAAAGTACTAAAATATACAATAACGTTATAAAAATAGCATGGTATGCATTTGCAAATAATCTGATGTATATTATTGATAAATATAAGCGTTGAATATCCCTTTTAGGCCCAAAAGTTTTTTTTTGTAAAACTATATTTTATATTTTATAAACTAAAAAGAAAGAAAGTGAAGTCACTATGATTAAAGTGAAGTCTTAAATACTATCACCCCAGAACAGATATACAATCTAGTGGGGTGATAAAATCCACACAAATGCAATCTCATCTGCTTCGCAAAATCAATTGTATTGTATTGGATAATTAAAAAAAAAAAAAAAAAAAAAAATTTTGCACAGCGGAGGAAGGGGGGCTTAAGGCTCCCTTCCGAGTTGACGCGACTAAAAATTTAGGTATTTTTGCAATGCCACGCGCCCGCCCGCTTTTAATATATACATAAAGATGTATAGGTATACCGCGGCGACAAGGGAATATGTCCCACCGTTGGCAGTGGCCAATTACGAATGACGATTTCGGCTTCGCGCATCGTCTAATATAGTCGACTTGGCTTTTCAATTATAATATAATAAATTATCAAATTAATAGTTTCTTAAAAGGTCAAGATTAGATTACAATAATAAAATAAATTAGGATCACTGCGTTATTTTTTATATCACTGAAAGTATCTTTTATAAATAGAAAAAAAATGTTTGGTCATAAGATTTCTGGAAATTACGTAATTTCAAACATTTTTTTCTTATATTTTTTGTATGGAAGTTCCAAAAACTGTCTTGGTACTATGCAAATAGACCATACGCTGGTGTAAATAGTATTTTTTAATATTGAGAATCATCAGGTTTTTCAAAAACTGAAGACAAATCTCGCTCGTTTTTATTTTTTTGTAAAACAGTAACAGAATAAAGATAATTTACAATTAATATGGAAATAATTTACCAATTTCGTTTTGGCGAAATAATAGCTTAAGGACCGGGTTTTTAAAATCCGGCATAATTGTATTAAAGTTCTTTTTCGTGTTCTCACAACCAGGCCACAAAATTACGCTTCATATAGCTTTTGACCGCCACGGCCTCTTAACCCTTCAGGCCTCGGCCTCTCAGCCGATTGACAAGTTGATGTCCCAAAAAATTTTAGTAAAAATTAGTAAAAAAATTGAGTTATGACTAGTGATGGGTGTGATCACGAATAGCAATAACAATAACGTGTGATATTTGCAATCACGAAGAACGCGTTACGAGAATTTGAAAGAACATGCTATTTGAATCACGGCTACGAACAGCACCGCGTTGCCATCACTCGGCGCCGCCACGACGCGACCGATCACTGATCAGTGATTATATGATCAGTGATTGGCCGTTCTCACTGATCGCCGTCGAACGACCGCACGGCGCGCCACTGGACGATGATCGGTGAGCGCCTAATTGAACCGTTCACTTAGTTTCGTTCATTCTTAGATCACTAGTGATCGGCGATCAGTGGATCAGTGATATGATCAGTGGATCAGTGATCCGCCGTTCGTTCTGGCGAACGCCCGCGCCGGCTGGACGATGACTGATGAGTGGGCGTTCATTTCGTAAGTAACGTGAATTTGGACACTGTTATCGTATGAATTTGGACACTGTTATCGCTCGCGTCGTAATCGTTCGTGTAAATGAGTTTGCTCATGATTTATTAAAGCAATAAAATAACTTTTGGGGACAAGTGGCTTTCATTATTTCAGAAAGACGAACTCGGCTTAGCGCCAAAAGAGCGAGAGAGTAAATCTTTCTGAACGCTAATTCTACTAATTACTAATAAATATTAAGCAAATATAATGCGCGTTTCTGTTATTAGTTATCAAATTGACGAAACTTTGTTACTTAACGTTTCACAGTACATTTCAGTACAATGACGAAAATCACGAGTAGCAGTTATTATCACGCGTGATAAAATACCAGTAACGTGATCGTCGCGTGATTGAAAATTGAGAATCACGCCCATCACTAGTTATGACACTGTCTCACCAAAACATTAATTACAGCCAAACCACTGTATCCATAATTAAAATAAAACATATTAACATAATAAAACACAATGAAATGAAACAAATTAAATTAAAATAAAATTAAAATGGGGCCGTCACGATGAATCGTCTTTTGGCCGATATCGGCCAATCGGGACTCTAGGGGTTAAAAGGTAACGGCGCGAAAATTGCTTCATTGCATCGCGCAATTTATGCAGGATCGCTTTGCGCGGGTCTCGCCTCATGAAGTTGATTCGATGATGAATGAATGTGCACTATCGGGCCTTAAGGGGATATGGGATGAAAGAAAAGAAAACTCACCGTGCCATCCCATGCTGTACGGGAACGTGCACTCAAAGAGATTGTCATAGACTGTCGTTAGTCTCTTGATAATTTGAGCGAGGGACGTCCTTTGCTCCTCGTTCAAGTCCGTAAGCCTGCTGGGGTGATGTCCGACGGGTAGGACCATAGTCTCGAAAGGCCAAACCGCCCAGTACGGCACCAACGCCACCCATTGCTCGTTCTTCACAACCATTCGTTCCTGTAATCAATGTAACCTTTATGTTTGGATCTACAGTTGAACCTCTCATATTAAGCACCTCTTATAACGAGTCATTTATAGTAATCCCTCATATGAGGGATGTTATTGTATTACTCATATTACATTTATTTATTTATTTAGTATAATAGGTACGCAATCAATACTCTAATAATAGATGGTTATCGCTAATATTTTTACATTGTTACTAAATAGAGTATAATATTTTATGCGTACTCCGCATGCTTAACCCTTTACCGCATACTGTGACAAATTTGTAACACTCTGCTTTTGGTATAATATATTACTACCAGCGGCTTCTATGATCTTTTCTTGGAACTAATTCGTATGTAGGGAGTATAACTCACCTAAATATGTGCTAGTGGCGCTTCTACAGAGACGCATAGAAACTATAATCGACTGTTTCGTCAGTCGGTTGGCAAAATTTGACCGATTGACAATTATCAGGTTTTCAATACGATTTTTATTGGTTTTATCTTAATATCTGAGGGAAAATAGTGATTCACCCGATAGGAGAATGGACCCACAGACTTTTACGGAAAAAGAAGTAAGTTCAAACCGTAATATGTAGTGAATATTATCATTTCAAAAATGTTCCAAATTTGGATCACCATGCAGTTGTTATGATTTTTGTAGTACCAAATATGGAACTTTATGCACTCCAGTCGATAGTTTAACAGTTCCGAATCCGGAACATTATGCAGTGGTAGACCAAGATACTTTCATACACAAGTAACATTTGCATTTACTGCACATTACTTGTGATTTTTGCATGCATCCCTCAAATTTGCATCTCTGGCGATCCTTTTCCCATTGTAGCCAGTGATTCAAGCCATCTTCTGCTACTTCTATCGGTGGTAGTTCTAGCCTTTGTCTTTTATTAAGGCATACCCGGCAACGAAGAGGCCGACAGACTGGCAAAACTGGGCACACTGGAATGCCCGGTGGAGCCAGTTGTAGGGGCCCCCTTCGCTACAGATAAGAAAATCATCAGAGACTGCTCGGAGCAGGAACATCGGGCATCCTGGAAACAGAGCCAGGGATGTCGCCAGGCAAAAGCCACGATGGAGCAACCACTACAAAAGAAAACCAAGGCCCTACTTCACATGAGCAAGAAGAACATTAAATAAAGGTCGAAACGGTTACACATAATTTCATACTTAAATAAAAGTTGCATATGTATTTTTTTTATTTTATTTCAACCACCACTACTTACCACCTTTTATTTCATGATGTTCCGAAAGTGGAACATTCAATATTGCATGCCTGACCGCATGATGTTCCAGATTTGGAACAAAGAGTTTTTCTATCCTAAAATTTTCAAAAATGCTTCTTTTTTTTGTATTTTTATTTTGGGTTTTATTTAGGACCCTTAACAACATATATATTTTTCGATTGATTTAAAAAATCCATGCGGTAAAGGGTAAATTAATAATTGCGTATGCGCCGTTTATCTCATGATTTACAAAAGTATCAGTACAAAAATTAATATCCTTAAATTTTTTACATTATTAACAATATTTACATTCAATTATTAGTGCCATCTATTGCATTTTTTATATAGGCTTATTATATAAATACATCACAGAAATAATAAGGAGAGATAGAATTCCATTGATTAACATATCTGAACATTAAAGGGAATAATTATTACGAATAGAAACCAAATTAAAAATTAACATCTTAACGAACTGTTCTGTCTCGTTCGCTTGAACTATTTTCCTTTATGAGTTAGTTCAATATGAAACGCAAGGAAGACCGTTTATTAAAATGATTAATCCACTATTACCACAACGCTGTTTAGTTTCATAATTGAATCGCCTATTCAATGATGTAGATATATTATGCACTAGCTGACCCGTGCCCACTTCGTTGGGCGGTAAAACTTTTCACCTGTGATGAAATTATGAGTGTGGTTCGGTTAGTACTGAGTGCTATGATTTAATTCCTGACTGCCAAAAGAAGGGTTATATTTTTACTGCATATGTATGTATGTATGCCAATTTGACTATAATACCGTTATATGTGAGTGTCTTCTTGTGAAATTATATGCAGTTACAGGGAAATTGATAATATGACCAATAAACATGACCTAACGATTTAAATTATTTTTTTATGAAATACCTACCACTTTTTGTGACTGAAATATAAAAGTTAGACATTATTATTAGGCTACGCGGTGACAGGCAGGGACGGGGGGGGGGAGGGGGGTGACGCGGTGACCACCCGGGCAGTTCTAACGACATGGGTCGTTTTATCTGCCCGGGATATCGTGCATCGACAACCTCACGCGTACCAGAAGGGTATTACGTGAGGGGTGGACGAACGGAGATATGGAGGAAGATTCTCATGGATTCTACCCCCTCCGGCACCCCGTGAACCGTTTATTTAATCATAGAAATGTCAACAATTCACTTACTATCTATCATTATAAAATATACAAGTTTTAGCTTACGTACTAAAGTTATAAACAGAGTAAAGAAAAATAAAAGAAATAATTATTATTTAGTAGGATGACTGGTAGGCGATGAGATGGTGAATCCATGCTACTGAGTGGTCCCGGGTTCCTGCTGCAAACGGCAGGGGTTCCGTCGGGGGCATCTACATCGAAAGAACCTGCAAGAAGGCACGCACCCACAGGGGCGGCTAGGTTACGTCACAATACAAAATGGGCGACTTCGGGCGATGAAGCAGCCTCTGGACAGCACCGTTAAGAGGGGAGGCCCTCCCCCAGAGGAGGAGAGCCCCGCTACCTCAAATCCTCCCAGTTTGACACCCAGTGGTCCACAAACTCCCGGAACGCTCGGTAGTAGACCTCGCAACTCACGAGATCCGCATACCAGATCGACAGAGTGCCGACGAACGCACCAACCACATCCATCATGTTTGCCCGTGCAGCGTCCAGCTTAGGGCATGTCCAAATGATGCGGTCTGCGGTCTGACGACCGGAGCCACACGGGCACCAGGAATCGTCGCTAAGTCCAAAGCCAAATAGCTCGGCCCTGAACTCACCGTGACCCCCGATGAGTTGCGTGACTCGGTGGTCAAGCCGTAGAAAATCATTTTTCATCCGCTCGGACACCGACGGGAAGAAACTATGGGTGAGACGGCCTGTACCGCCGGCATCCCACCGTTCCTGCCAGACGCGCAGGCTCTCAGCCCGAATCAGGCGGGTACTCTCCACAAACCTGGTTTCCGCCGGGTTCACCGTCAGACTGAAATAGTCCACGAGCTCCCGGCGGCGTAACCGTGACTTAGCCGCACGCTCCAAAATCTCCAGATCAATCGGAGTATCCCAGCGATGACGGAAAGAGCGAGAGTGGAGGTCGTTCGATACGCGCCAGTCATCGCCACAAGTGGGAGACACTGGCCTCGCAGTAGAACCACACGCGCGGCCTCCGAGATGGAGGGCCACGCCCAAGCACGCGCTGCATAAGACACTTGCGAAACGAATACACACTTGTACAGCAGTTTTATGGCCGGGGAGCGAATGCCCCACTCGGCCGTTTTATGAGCAACTTGGGTTGTCGACTACAGCGGGCGAGCCCGTCACCACAGGAAGTTTTAACGATTAGTCGTTCTATCTCCCTGAAGTGAGCGTAGAAGACTTGGGACAAAACAGTCCACCAACTAGCTACGCCACAACCCGTAAGAGACCAACGCCTTAACCGCAAGATAGCCAGTAATGTTACCTGGCGGGCCGACACTCGCGCCCTTACTTCCAATTGTGACCAGATTACTCCGGTCTCTTGATTGGTTTCGAGTTCGAGGTCGCTTGCGCGGTCCTCTCCCTTACGAAGCGGTGAAACGGTGTATACCGAATCTATCGCGGACCACGGCGTCCTTTGCCCGGCTGTTCACCCAGGATCGGATGGCCGATGGTCATTTCAAGAGCAGTCGCCGTAAGGTCCGCAACCATCCCCGCTCTATAGGAAACAGTACAGCTTCCAGACTTTCCCGACTCTTAGTCAGAGTTAGCTCCGTCTCGGAGCGCCCGAAGGTTGAATTCTAGGGGAGACCGACCCGCAGGCAATCGTCCTACTCTGGCTCCCCCTTCTGCGTGGAGGCCGCCGGATAGGTGTTGACCCGTGAGTATGACCGATCCTGAACGAATGGGTCTTCGTGGCCAACTCTAACAGGGCCCATTAGCTCCCTGCTGATGAGGTTCACAAAAGGGGGAGGGAGGGGAGACCAATACTATCGCAACGTTTTCCTACTTGTACATTGAAGCATATAGGTACATGAAAGATACATGCATGCCAAGTTTCATCCTTTCTGCCGGTTACGACCATAACTTCTATTTTTTGAGCTAAGGTGCGACCTTTTACAACGTTTTATGTATTATTATTATTTTTGTGAAAATATTTGTATATTTAATTATATATAATTTACATAACTGCAAGACATGCCAATATTTAATCATTAAACTTGCCACGGCAACACTTACATACCTACCTTTTTTAAATATTCACATTGCAACACTGACAACAAATGTCAAACCAACGCGACGTTTATTTTGTGTTAACTGTTACTTGTTATACAGTGTTACTTATCAAACTGATTCCTCCGAGTTTTCGATTGTTATTGATATCGCAATGGAGGAGCAGGATAATAATGAAAGTAATGCAGATTTTAAAATTGATGTTTTTAAAGTGGAGCTGTCAGACACGGGCGACGAACTCAGACAAAACATTTTATTGTTCGAAGAGGGTGAAACATGTATTATCAAACCAGAACGAAGCGATGCTGTGGAATCAGACGTCGAGGAAGAGGCAGATGATGTCGTTTTGGTAGAGGTCAAAGTATTGGTGAACAGATTAATTGATTTCTCTTGCGTTGTTTGTGGCTGTAAGATCGATACGAGTAAGCCGATGGGTTATTGGAAATGTCTGAAAGATATGGTGGAGTTGCTGTGCCATGTCTGCAATAAGAAATGTGTGTGTGCTGAGTGTTACCGTGGATTTGCTCGTAAGGACACTTTGAAACGACACATTGAAGGGGTGCATCTCAAGATAAAGAAATATAAATGCGGTAAATGTGACAAAGCTTTCACTGAATGTGGTCATTTAAAACGACATATAAAATCGGTTCACCGCCAATTGAAGTATTCGTGTCAGGAATGTGAGAAAGCTTATTCTCAACGAAGTTGCTTAACTACACATATTAACTTCGTACACCGAAAATCAATTAATTTTAAATGTTGGATATGTGAGAAACCATTTCCAAGTCAAGCAACAGTTAGAAACCACCTCAATATGGTCCATCGCAAAATGAAGGAATTTAAATGTAAGCAATGCGAAAGCGCTTTCTTTGATCAAAGTGCCTTAAAAGTACATACGAATTCAGTCCACCTGAAGTTGAAGCCATTCGCCTGCAAGATATGCAAATGCAGCTTTTCGATGCGAGCCAATTTAAATATACACGTGAACTCTGTTCATCTTAAAGTGAAGAATTATATTTGTGCTGAATGTAAGAACGCATTCTCAAGAAAGGGGGAATTAGTTCAACACATTAACGTAGTTCATCTGAAATTAAAACCATTTATTTGTACGAAATGTAAGCGTGCGTTTGGCCAAAGATGTCAATATAAAAAGCATGTACGTTGTGGGAGTTGTTCCTTTAGAAACACTCAACAGCAGCGTTAGTTGAACCGCATTTAATCTCGGGAGTAATGTGTATTGTATTAATTGTACATACGAAAAGTACATACGAATTCAGTCCACCTGAAGTTGAAGCCATTCGCCTGCAAGATATGCAAATGCAGCTTTTCGATGCGAGCCAATTTAAATATACACGTGAACTCTGTTCATCTTAAAGTGAAGAATTATATTTGTGCTGAATGTAACCACGCATTCTCACTAAAGAATTGTTTAGTTCGACACATTAACAAGGTTCATCTGAAACTAAAACCATTCATGTACGCAATGTGAGAGTGCGTTTGGCCGAAGATGTGACTATAAAAGACACATGCGCTCTAGGATATGTTTATTGAAAAATACTCAACAGTAGCGTCAGATTAACCTCGATCAGTCTCGGTAGTAATGTGTAATGTATCGTAGGCTACCTGCCTGAGCGCGTCATTACGTGGTTATGTTTTTTGCTTTTGAGTGTCTCTGTGAACTTACAAGTGCACGCTGTTCATCCAGTGATGAAGTTTATGTGCGCTGAATGTATTTACGCTTGCTCTGGAAAAGGATATTAGTTTTAAAAAGAAAATTTAAATAATCTAGGTATTTGTACGAAATGGAATCTGGCATGAATGGGGACTTTAAACGACATATAAATTCTGGAAATTGCTCTTGGAAACGACACAAATGCGTCAGGTTAACCTTAGCCCTAAGTTATATATTAAGCTATTACGATTTTAATACTGATGCGTATAATCTTGAATTAGTTTAAGGATTTTAACGTTAAGAAACCATGGGTTAATAATGTAGTTATTCGCGTTTGTAAAGTTTATATATCGAATATTATTAGTTTATATTTTGTTATCTTTATCAAAATAATCGGGTATTAAATGAATTGCGCTCTGCGGCCGCTTCACACGTGTCGTTTGCTCCAGTATTTTAATTGTCGCTTGCTCCAGATGTGGCTTGTCTGCGTTGCTTGCTCCAGATGTGGCTTGCCTGCGTCGCTTGCTCCAGATGTTTGCTACACAAAGGTTGCAACCTTTGTGTTAACCGTAGTGCCAGACCGCAAGTAGCAGTAAGGATATGACCGGCCCAGAAAGGTAACCATGAGCGTCTTCTAACTGAACTTTCGTGCTGGATATTATCTAGCTGCATCCCCTGATTTCACACACTGTGATGAACTTACCCATACACGTTACATTTTACGTCGTCTCATTTTGTTGTATTATTAAATTTTAATATTTAAAAGATGTAATGTTTCTTTATACCTTTTTGATTTTTAACGCTGTTTTATTTTCCCATTTTATTTTAACTTTTTACACAATCGTAGAATTAATTTTTTCGGTATATTCTGTATAATTATGTTTTTACTCATGCTAGATTATGTGTAATATTAGATTGCTGAATTTGTCATTTTTTTAGCCCGATATTATAATTAGTACGTAGGTTTTAACGTAGGTAAATATATATCATTAGGATATTAGAATTATACATAATATAATATTTGTAAGTTTTTATTTAGGTTTTTTGATTACAAATTAACCCGTCAAATGTGAGGCGTCCCATTAGGGATATAAACTTTAATACGTTGAAATGTGAGGCGTCCCAATAGGGTCATCATGATGGAGGCCACAGTCGCCGTTTGGTAAAAAATCCATTAAAAAATAGAACGCGCTTCTATATTTTATCGTTTGATGCCAGAAAATAGCCAATGATTCGTTACCATTACTGTATACGATAGTATCATGCGATAAAATCTGTACGATACATGGCAACTCTGCCAACTCGTGGAAAATTCCGCTTCGCCAGTGCGACATTTCGTTCGACTGAGCGCCGCGCGACTCGTTACCGAAATTACAATTGTGAGTGTTTTTAGTTGGATTTTACCCGTAAAAGTGAGTTATATGCATTCTAAAATTGTGTAGGAATGATAATTACCGTTTGGAGAAGGCCATTTCCTTTTTTTCACGTAGTTTTTAGTAAATTTGTGAAATGGCGCAACACGTCAATGGCGGTCGAGATCAACATTTTTTTCAAAACGAACGAAATCTCGTGAGTGTAGTGAAAATATTGGTTTA
This sequence comes from Micropterix aruncella, assembly GCA_944548615.1. Lineage (NCBI taxonomy): Eukaryota > Metazoa > Arthropoda > Insecta > Lepidoptera > Micropterigidae > Micropterix > Micropterix aruncella. The sequence goes on from CALYMY010000027.1 coordinate 50,618, forward strand.
TTTCGCTTATAAAATCGTTATTATTCAATGTAGGAGGTATATACTCAAGGAATTAGATGTATTTTGATATTTACACGTCGTTTACAAACTGACCACGTTTTCAGAGTTCATAGTTTGGCGGCAAAAGCCGAAATTTCTCAATGTGTATAGAGAAGGCTTGCATTTCTATCGATACAAAACAACAACAAAAATACGGAAAAAAAATTTTATTTTCGATATTTTTATTTTTAAGAAATTTGGTTATTTGAATATCGGATTTTATAGAGAAACTAAAATGCAGCTTAAAATAACATACAACTTTTTTTCAATTTGGGCTTATTTACTGAGAAAATCTAGACTGTGTCTCACCATGCGGTGTAAGATCGTTATACCAGCCTGGGGTGACGGGTTCGCCCGTTGTAGTCGACAACCCAAGTTGTTAGTCAGAGTGCACAGTCGATTGGCTTATGCCGCACGGTGCGCAGACCGTCCAGAAACGCCAGAAGTTTGATTCCTAGGGGAAACTGCCCATAAGGTGGGGGAATTCAAGCTGATTAGGGAAGATTTGATAATCCTAGCATAGGAAACTAACCATAGGGCCAGAGTCCTACCCAGGCTCGCACTTCATACGTGGAGGCCGTCGCATAGGTGTTGACCCGTGAGTGTGACCAACCCTGAACAGAATGGGTCTTCGTGGCTACCTCAGCGAGGGCCCATTAACTTTCTCAACGGTCAACAGCACAGACACGATTGGGTTACTAACTATTTTGTTTTTTTTTTGAAAAATGTATTTTTGTTTTTTAGATGTCTTTTAATCGAGATCCGGATCGGACGCCGCCCCAGGCGTTCCTAGATCTCCTGGAGGAGTCGGGGTCCAATTCGGATGAAATAGATGAAGGTGCAGCGCCGGCGTTCTGGGATGATGACGTTGGATATGACGATGACGACGCAGATATCGTGAAAATGTCGATCGATTTTCAAAGCCCCGGCGGAACTCTGGGTAATTAGTAAGTATATAAAGAATTCCATGTTATTTTCAGAATTTATCGTCAATTTATTGTATTTTTGTCTTTCAATAGTGAGTGGCCGCTGTCATGATCCCGGTTGTCGGCTGCGCCGCTGCCTCCACCACGCGGGCCGGTTGCAGCCCTTGGCCAGCGCGGGCACAGCGGCGCCCGAGCCGCGTCCAGCAGCGCGGGCGACTGCCCGTTCCGGCCCAGCATCCGCCACCCGCCACCGCCTAGAACCCAGCGCTCGCCCGCCGGGCCGCCCACCCGACGCCTATTTTTCGCCCAACTACAGAGAGGTATAAAATACAAATATTTATTTATTTTCCAAAACTTTTCGGTACGAGTACTTTACCTTCCTAATAACTCACATGAATACTCAATATCATTAAAACCATAGATTTAAGTAGCAAAATTGCGTTTAAAAGTATCCGAAGACGACGCTATTCGACCATTCGGCTACCCGATACCAGGAGATAGCCGGACAAAGGATGCCATGGTCCGCGATAGATTCGGTACACACCGATCACCGCAAGACAAGGGAGAGGATCACTCGAGCGACTTCGAACCTGTAACCAGTTTCGAATCGCTAATCGCTAGTTTAGGTAGGTTTAGGACAGCTGCCTTGCCGCATGTGAACGTTTACCGTACCGCCCATTCGCTCCCCCTTCGAAGCCGAAGAATGTGAGATGCGGAAATTGCGGTTTTAGATAATTTTTCCAGGAAGGAGTTTGAAATTTTCCCGGAGAGACCGAGATATTTATAGAGTCACCCGTTCTCTCAATCTCGGTCTTCGGCGGGTACAAATACACCAATTCTTCTAAGGACGGTCAGATTATCGACGATCCTACTAAGCAGTATTTTGTTACTTTTCAGACATCGCCGCTGCGTACGCGCTCTGCTTCCCCTGTCTGCCTTTCGCCGCCTAGCACTCTAAGGTCTGTATTTATTCATTTTTCTGGAAGTCTCTAACTATAGAACACCTTTGATAATCCACTATATATAGATAATCCACTATATACATTGATCTGGAAGTCTCTAACTATAGAACACCTTTGATAATCCACTATATAGGAATTGTGTCATAGTACATCAAAAATCAATAATATTCACCGAGACGAGATTTTAAAAGTGTATGTTACCAGCCGATTCTAACTTATAAACCTCAAATTGATTCAAACTAGCTAAAACCAAGTGCATAAGGACCTAACAAATGGGTCTAGACACATAGAATACTCATTATTATTCTTCTTCTTCTTTTGGAGAATACATTTTAGTCAGGATAGGAGAATTTCATATATGAAGGAGCTCTCGTACAAGTGATAACAGGGCAATCATCATCCGATATTGGAAAAGTGACTTAAAACTATTAGCATACATTGATCTGGAAGTCTCTAACTATAGAACACCTTTGATAATCCACTATATAGGAATTGTGTCATAGTACATCAAAAATCAATATTATTCACCGAGACGAGATTTTAAAAGTGTATGTTACCAGCCGATTCTAACTTATAAACCTCAAATTGATTCAAACTAGCTAAAACCAAGTGCATAAGGACCTAACAAATGGGTCTAGACACATAGAATACTCATTATTATTCTTCTTCTTCTTTTGGAGAATACATTTTAGTCAGGATAGGAGAATTTCATATATGAAGGAGCTCTCGTACAAGTGAAAACAGGTCAATCATCATCCGATATTGGAAAAGTGACTTAAAACTATTAGCATACATTGATCTGGAAGTCTCTAACTATAGAACACCTTTGATAATCCACTATATAGGAATTGTGTCATAGTACATCAAAAATCAATATTATTCACCGAGACGAGATTTTAAAAGTGTATGTTACCAGCCGATTCTAACTTATAAACCTTAAATTGATTCAAACTAGCTAAAACCAAGTGCATAAGGACCTAACAAATGGGTCTAGATACATAGAATACTCATTATTATTCTTCTTTTTCTTTTGGAGAATACATTTTAGTCAGGATAGGAGAATTTCGTATATGAAGGAGCTCATACAAGAGAAAACAGGGCTATTTCACTTGAAATCTCAATTATCTGCATACTTTGAATATCTTTATACATATATTAGTACATATATATATTATTACATATATGTTAGTACATATAGTATACATAGGAAATAATACACGAGATTTGGTTTAGGTAGTAATATATAATTTAATAAAACAACTTAAATTATTAGCGAGAGCAATTGAGACTCCGCATACATTGGACCCCTTTCAAGCAGGTACTTCTTTATAAGTATTTTGAATGAATTTAAGTTGTTTGCATTCTTATAACTCTCATTTAAATTATTATAAAATCTCGGCGCAAGGAAGTAAAAATGCCTTTGGGCAAATGAGGACTTTACAATCGGAATATTATAATTCGACCCAGTAGCTTGCCTTGTGTTTTTAGTTTGTTGGCTTCTTGTCTGCTGATCCTTGATTCTGTGAAACTCAATTCAGTAGCCTCCTCGTGTAAAAGGCTACCCCAGGTAAGGCTCTTGCGTCTCAGGCCTCACGGCTAGTGGATCGGTTTCTCCTGGTGGATTTCCCCGGGCGCTACTGGACGGTTTGCGTACCGTTCGACAATTTGAATATTACGATGAATAATTTTACTACATATCTTTTCTACTACTTATGAATAATTTTACTACGTATCAATTGATTTTATATTCCCTAAGGGGATTCATTTTTCACTGGACTGTTACGGGATGACATAACGATTCTAGTAATACCGCAGACTTCTAAATCGGTCTGAGCGTTTAGAAGTTATGATGGAATAAAGAAACAGAAATTTGCGGTCAGGGGAAATTTTCGATCACTACAACAGAATTAGGTTTTTGAAATTGAATTGAAATTTAGACAGGACGTGAGAACTAATAATATTGTTTTAATTTTCAGACGACCTCTAGCGGCGGCGGGGCGAGTAGCCGGCGCGCGGCGCGCGGCGGAGAGCGACGGGCGGCGTTTTGTTATTACTGTTTCATATAGAATAACGACGTTTCACTCGAAATTTTGTTGAATTACAAGGAATTTTGATGAAACTCCATTACTCGATTATATGTATCATTATATTTCAACGATGTAACGTGATGTGTGTTATGCACTTTTTTTTGTGATACATTATAAATTTTTATCAAATGTGGCAATTTTTAAACGTGCATGTACTATTTTGTACTGGATATTTAGTACCAATAAAAAAAAATTAAAGCATAAGTCGCATAAAAAATAAATGATAAAATCCAATCTCATATTTTTCTATGTTTCTTTTGTATATAAAGAAACGAATAATTGTATACCTAATATACCAACTGATGAAAGTTTTTATTTTAGTCGGTACAATTGTTTTGTTTATTTTTATGACATGTTTGTTTTATTTTTATCAAATGACTGTTACTGTAAAATTTTGTACTGGAAATTTATTCTATTTTTGATATTTCTAAATGATATTTTTAATATTTAGACAATGTAATGGTTGATTTTGTATAGTTTATTGACTTTCAGATTTCTAACTTGATTTAATTTTATTTTTGCCAGATATATGATATGTTTAAAATATGAATATTATAAAAAATGTATTTATTAATTGTAAGTTCTATACCCTTACCGGGTTTTTTGGAATAAATAAACTTTGAACTTTGAAATAAAAAAAAAATGGTTTCTTGAGTTTTCTTCTAGAAAATAATAATTATTATACAAAAGTTGTTAAAAAACGAATATACCGCGTGAAGTTTGTAGCACCCGACGTTTCGGCGATGTTGCAGCGGCCGCTGTCCAGTCTACTCGGGACAACGGCTGCTGCAACGTCGCCGAAACGTGGGGTGCTACAAACTTCACGCGGTAAATTCGTTTTTTAACCACTTTGTATAATGCCTTTGCCATTATTATGAAATCAAAAACTTAACGCGTTTGTTTGACATTATAAATAGCTTTATAAACGAATTTACCGCGTGAACTTTGTGGCACCCGACGTTTCGGCGATGTTGCAGCGGCCGCTGTCCAGTCTACCCTGGACAACGGCGGCTGCAACGTCGCCGAAACGTCGGGTGCCACAAAGTTCACGCGGTAAATTCGTTTATAAAGCTATTTATAATGTCAAACAACCGCGATAATCTTTTTCATAATAATTGCAAAGGCATGATACAAATGTGGTTAAAAAACGAATTTACCACGTAAAGTTTGGACACCAACGTTTCGGCGACGTTGCAGCCGCCGCTGTCCAGTCTACCCTGGGCAACGTCGCCGAAACGTCGGGTGCTACACACTTCACGCGGTAAATTCGTTTATAAAGCTATAATGTGAAGCAACCGCGATAGTCTGATTTCATAATAATTGCAAAGGCATACAAAAGTGGTTAGAAGTTTTTCGAATGTATTGAAAACTTGACGCGTATTAGATGTCCAATAACTAATTATTATACTCCAGTCACATTTCATAGAAGAAACTAGAAAATCACACTCCGAATTTGCCTAAACAAATGAGATCGCACCGCGGCGTATTGCATAGACAGGCGCGCTGCCTAATTTTATCGATATTCGCGAAATCGCGGGGTGCGCATACCTATTTGTTTACGTAATTAGTATAGAAGAATTACCATATTTTGAGTGTGATTTCCTATAGTTTTTCTATGAAATGTGACTCTTTAGAGTATAATAATTAGTTATTAGACATATAATAAGCACATAATAACACAATATATTTGAAAAACTTTATCCACTTTTGTATTATGACCTGTCAAAGTTAATGCCAAATTTTCGTCACCGACTCGCAAAAGTTTGGATTTTTCTGTAATATTAGACAAAGCTGAAAGAACTGGTATGATTTTATAAGAAGTGTAGTGTAGTGGAAAAGTTATTATGAAAGAATTTCATATAAATAAAGTCCCTAAGTAGTCAGAAATACAAAATTAAAAAAAAAAAATTTTACGAGGAGACATCAAATTTTTCTTGGTTATTATGACTGAAAAACTAAATATTTTTGTATGCAAAGAAGTAAAACAAAATAATGGTTTTGGTAAAGCATTTAATAAAGAACATAACTGTAAATACAATTTCCGCATAGACTTTCGTATTTTGTGATAAAAACATCGAAATGATAAATAGGCGAGTTTTTTCACTTCGCCAAATTTGTAATTTGTCGCCATTATTATCTTAATTGATTTACGAGATAAGGTTATAATGTTTTATATGTCAAATTTCAATGCGATCATTTTACAGTTCTTCTTTTTATGATCCGTATAGTGGTTTACAAGTTATGGTCGTTTTTATCAAGGTCGTCGATTTTGCGCGCAAAAAGGTCGCGCGCGAATGGGACGGCTGAATTTTATTCCGCGAGGAGAGGGGTTAACTCTGAACATTATGTAACGATTCTTGTAACATTTGTAGTTGAAAGATTACCTTTTATTATGATTATGCGATATGATATTTAAAGTAGTATGAATTAAAAATTATATTATAACAAATTTATTATACTTTTAAAATAAATATATTGAAAACTCATGTATTTTATCAAAGCAGGACTGTTTGTCAGCGGCTTCTTAAGCAGTAAAGTCTCCTCGCGGTTGTCTCAGCATCTCGTAGCCGACCATGACATTTTTGACTTCCGCCCTTCTCAGTATCTGAGGATAGCATATTGCACGAAGGAGCATATGAGTCTCCGATGAAGTGCCTTCCCTCTGGTCTAGTTCCGTTGGAGCACCTGGAATCAAAACTCGAATATATTCAGTCTGTTTTGCACTACATAATAATGGTAATAATTATTGTTATTATTATTTATTCTGGACAGCCTGTTTTAATGGTAAGTTCAAATCTGGTCTTTTAAAGCTAGCCATACACAATATTAACAAGTTTTTAGATAAAAATCCAGTCCGTTCTTAAATTGAGTGATATAGTTTGCACTAATCACTTCAAAACGGCGAAAACAGCGTGCTGCCTCACGCCCTCACTACCAGATTTGGCCGAATTTCTCCGTTCTCCAGTCTGGTCACAAGTTCGAAGTTGCTTTCGCAACCTCTACCTGGTGTTAGCAGTAATTCGGTTCGAATTTCTCTCGGACCGTGGTGCACTTTGCCCGTCTTTCACGAGTGATCGTGTGGCTAACGGGCTTTGAACGACTACCTACCGCATTCTCCGGCTTCGAATTCTCTGGTTGGCCTCAAGCAGACTATTCGAAGTCCTTCGTTTGCAAACACGAAGGACTATCTAATGACACTCCAGCAAAGGATTAAAATTAAATGGAAACTCGAAAGGCCTGTTCAGTTGGCAGCAGACACGATGGCGATTCTGAAAGACGACAACGCTTCACCCGTCAAATGGCAACTGGTCCGTTTACTCGCACTTCATCCTGCTGATGATGGCATTCTTTGCGTGGTCACCAACCACGTTTCTCATGGCCCACCCAAGACAGCGATCTAGAAGCTCTTCCTACTACCGCTGGGTTACTAGCAGCATTAAAATCCGTATTTAAATACATTTATTTAACCCTGTAAACTGATTTATATATTTGTTTTGTATTGAAAGCAATTGATTTTGTTGTACTTAGGTCATCCAATTGGTATCTATAGCCCATGTCACAATACGCACATTTTCATTGCAACGATCTTTGCCAAAGTGCAAATCTCCAGAAGACAGATTGAAGAAAAAATGTGCATAATTTTTAATGTAATTTAACTTAAGTCCTAAACTTGGTATTGTTAGATATATTAAAAGTAATACTGTATTAGTCACTTGGCTTTTGTATTTTTATTTCATTTTGCAACATTTTGTACTTATTTTAACTAGGTAAGTAATATACGAGAATTTAAGTATGCGCTATCTGCCCCATAGTGAAGTTGACGTTGGTGTATCACTGATATTGGCCTCGATTGCGTTTCTGCGTGAACTTGAATCGGAATCGTTCATGCCAGCAAGATAAAACAATAGGCTCGATTGCGTTTCTTTGTGAACTCAATTCGGAAATTAGTTTCTTGTGAACGAGACAGTTCAATACGCCAGATCACAAACCTACTAATCAAAAAAAAAGGCGGCATAATCTAAAGTCAGCCGAAATGTTTTCAAACTAATTCAGGTGTTTTATTTTCGGCAGGTAGTTTTGTGCGGAAAAAGATACGTTCGTACATTTTATATTACGCAATGCTCTGTCTCGTTTGCTTGAACTATTTTCCTATATAAGTTAGTTCACGATAAAACGCGAGGAATACCTTTTATTTAAAAGCGTACTGAAACGTCATGGTGACATATTCAGTGATATTTTATCACAGTTCGGACCTGGCACGAGCACCTTAAATTTTACCTACATTTAAGTATTCATTAGGCCAAGAAGCTTTCGGAACTTTGCTGGCAGTTTATATATTATTAAAAAACTTGAATAATATCCAAATAATAACTTAATTTTGTACTTATTATTAAAATTCTACAAGTACCTACCTAGTGTGTTTCTTGGTCCAAGGTATTAAAGCGTATTTTTTTATTTTATTTTATAAACATTATTTTTTCATCTTTTAAAAACATTTCAGTAATCAAATATGCCTTATAATCGTAAATCAGTACTGCCATCTGCCGGATTCGATACGAAGTCTCTGCAATAATGGCAACGTTGCGTTCAATACGGCGGGAGGTTCATTTCTATGTTACGCGGTTTCGCCGGCGCCCACTGGGACAACCTCTACTGCAAAAATAAATACAACATACCGTTTGTGGTAGATATATGGTTTGTATTAGCCCAATAACAATATTAAAATTTCTGGAAATATTCTAAAAAAGTAAATAACGACGTTTAACCATCTGTCTAATTAGTTTTACTACCTAGATAGTAGTGACATTATCAACATTAATTACATATATTAATAAATGCGTTTAATTTCAAAAGGCGAACTTATTGCCTAAAGACAATGTTCCATAACTGACCCGTATTTATTTGCAAACATTGTTCGCAGATAATGACTAAATTAAGCCATAGTACAGTAGGGCGGTGTCGACTACAAGGGGGAGACCTGTCATACCAGGCTTGTATAGCGATATGTGATCGTTCTTTTTGCCGTAAGACGAGACAGCCTTAGAGGCAAAACAAATCTACTGTCTTGCCTTGCCAATAAGCCCGTTAGAGGCCAACTCCTTACGACGACGCACCGGGAAAGGTACCCAGCGGGCAGCCTCGCCCCTTAAATACCAGTTTTGGAAGGATATCTCCATCTGAAACTAACCTCCAGCATACCTCCGACGGGTTACGGGTCCGAAGTCGCTTACGCGGCCTCTATCTGTTGTATTACAGCGGTAATTCAATTTGAATTTATCACGGACCTGGGCATCCTTTGTTCGTAGTGCCACACAGGGTCAAGTAGCCTATAGGTCATCTCAATTTCAATTAATCATTTTAGTAAATCGTCTTTCTTCCGTTTCATCGTGAACTAACACTTATCGGAAAATAGTTCAAGCCGACGAGACAGAGCAGAGCGGTGCGTTAAAGCGTGATGTAAAGTGAACGATGGTATCTTTTCCCGCACAAAAACTACTTGCTGAACATAAAAACACCTGAATTAGTTTGAAAACATTTCGGTTGACCTTAGATTATGCCGCTCTATTTTTGATTGCTAGTTTTGTGCTGGTAAAGCGAACAACCGTTTATTTTATATATGTCGCTTAAACATATTGGGCCCGATTGCGTTTCTTCGTGAACTAAAATAGGAACTTAGATCAACTGAACGAGACAGAGAAATACGAAATGATCCGTCGTCGATTTTCCCGCACCAAAACTACTTGTCAAACCTATAATTAGACGCCTGAATAAGTTTGAAATCATTTTGTGCAGTGTTAGATTTAGCTGGTTTATCTTTAGTGGATAGTTTTAATCCGTAAAAGAGACAACCGTTTATTTCACATTCCGCTCTGACGTACTGCTCCGTCTCGTTCACACGAACTAATTTCCGATTTTAATTCAAGAGAAACGCAATCGAGCCCATTGTCCTATCTCGGTGGCATGAAGTAATTCCGATTTTAGTTCACGCAGAAACTCAATCGGGACAAATATCAGTGTTTCATCAATGGGAACTACGCTATGGGGCAGATAAGTAAAATTTATTTATTTCATTATCATTTGACATATCTAAGGTTACACAGGAAAAAAAACCATTACTTTCTAATTAAATCAAGCGACAAGTTGATTCATCCCAATCCCAAGCAACCCGAGGAACGTCAAACATCTAACTAGGCTTACGCCGATACAATACGCGCACAATATATTGCAAAATGAAATAAAAATACAAGAACCAAGTGACTAATATATTATTACGTTTAATATATCTAACAACACCAAGTTTTTACATTAACATTTGTGCACATTTTTCCTTCAATCTGTCTTCTGGATATTTACAATTTGGCAAATATCGTTGCCAGTACGGAACAGCTTTTCCGGATGGCGCTAGACCGACAAAAGTATTCAGAGCTAACGGACAACCTCCAGTAATGGAGAGGCACTTCGAGAAGAAGAAGAACGATCGTTGCAATGAAAATGTGCGTATTGTGACATGGGCTATAGATACAAATTTGATGACCTAAGTACAACAAAATCAATTGCTTCCAATACAAAACAAATATAGATCAGTTTAAAGTTGATTATAATAAATGTATTTAAATACGGATTTCAATGCTACTAGTAATCCAGTCATAGTGGGAAGAGCTTCTAGATTGCTGTCTTGGGTGGGCAATGGGAAATGTGGTTGGTGACCACGCGAGGAATGCCATCATCAGCAGGAGGAAGTGCGAGTAAACGGTCCAGTTGCCATTTGACGGGTGGAGCGTTGTCGTCTTTCAGAATCGCCATCGTGTCTGCTGCCAACTGAACGGGCCTTTCGAGTTTCCATTTAACCCCTCAGGCCTCGGCTGCTCAGCCGGTTGACAATTTGACAGTCCATTTTTTTTTCGTAAAAAGTAGTAAAAAAATTGAATTATGACACTGTCTCACCAAAACATTAATTACTGCCAAACCACTGTACCCATAATTAAAATAAAAACTACATTTTGTTCCCGATTAAATTTGCCATTAGAATATTGGAATATAATTTTAGAAAACAATAAATATTATTTTTTATGGTCAATCAAAATTCACAAAAAAAAAAACTTCCATTTAGGTAGTGTTTTAGATTATATCTCGGAATATATTAATTTAATAACATATTTGTAAATTGATTTTGAATAAGTATTAAATTCGTAATACATCCGTAATACTTTGTTTCACTTGGTTTCATACAAAAATAATAAGATATTGAGGGCCGAAAACAGTTTCATATAATGATAATTTTCGAGTAACAAAATATTTTTCGCAATTAAAATATCGGCAGTTCCAACTTTGAATTATGTAAGATAACATCTTTATAAGATGATTTAATTATCTATCTTCGTATTAGAAGCGACATAAAGGGCAAATGTATTAATATTTTCTAATAAAATCCAAATATGTACATACATACTGCAATATCACGTCGCTCAACCGCGGCAAAATGATGAAAAACTGTCACTATGAGAAATCACATTGCTCACTTATCAGAAGTAATTTCTGATATATAAACTGACACAGACACTCCGTAATTCCAGATTAATATATGCATTCGAGCAAATATCAACAAATAGCATGGAATATCACTTTAAAACTAGATTTAGCTAGGCGCTCCGTGGGCGCTCCGCAACAACAATCCGCCATTTTAGGATGATGAAATCTATAGGGCCGACATGACATAAATCGATTATCGATCGATATCTGGATTTAATTAGACCAAAATTATATCGAATTCTGAATGTTCGGTATTACTTGTAAGTAAATATGGGAAAACTTAAATATGTGTATAAATAAGTATTTCAAATATGAATAATATGTGTAAACTTTGCGATCACGAAAAACAACGCGAAAAACTCCGAAATTTTGGGACTTTTTTCACTGTTTGCTCTAAAAGTCATAAACTATACGTTTTTCGACAAACATTAAACAGTACTTTCTTAAAGATAATTAAATTTAAAACAATTTAAGCCTAATCGCAGCTCTATAAACCCTATAGGGACCAATCTATGGCCCTTCAACTATGGTTTATTTTTCCCGAAAATTGATATTTTTAAGTTTTGCAAGTGAGCAGAATATTGGCAAAATCCCTCATCAATAAATGTGGGAATACTTTTATGTCTATAAGTATTTAAAAAATAAATGAATTATGAATAATGTGTACTTATATTATATAAAGAATATGAGTATATAGGTACTTAGGTACATATAAAGTTTTGGGATATTTTAGAATATTGAAAGTGGTTTATCTACGTAAATAATTACATTTCCGATGGTGTGTTAACATTTGTGATACGCTATATATACCTATATAGAGAAAAATGTAGCTAAATAAAGAATTGTGTTGTGGGAAATATGATGGTGCATTTGCAAATTAAAATGATTTGAAAACACACGTCCACTCTTATAAAGGGTGCAATTACGCTTCTCGCATACTATTCTATCTGACTGCTGTCATAAATAAATCCCTTCGCAGGATACAAGGTCAAAATAGACAAAAGTTTGCGTGTTTGCAGTGTGACGGGACATTCATATATTTGATAAAACAGAACGACAGTCGCAAACGAGAGCCTGTCTTTTGTTAAATATCGTGTCATTACGCATCTCGTATCTTCACAGATAGATTAGACAGACAGATTCTATCTGTCTATCTATTCTATCTGTAAGCTGTATTCTATCTGTCTGCTGTTATAAAGATCCCTGCGCAGATACAAGGTCGAAATAGACAAAAATTGTGGTGTTTGCAGTGAAAATAGGTATACATATACCTAAAATGAATATGTGTATAAGTTTTTAAGTTTAAGCCTATCAATGTAACTGCAAATCCTACAATTGAAATATTCTGTTTTTTTTTTTTTTTAAACTAGATGTTTTTTGATTTTCATCAATCTCTAATTCTATTTAGATCGATCAATAATCAAAATCTAATTCAGCCTAAATCAAATTCAAGCCTAATTCAAAAACATTAATCGCAGACATAGCCACGTTTAGTAAGATATTGAAGTTTATTGGTTATGTTCATTACAAAAAATAAAAAAACACATCTCATAAATCAAAATATTCTTTATTTATATGAAAAAATTTGAAAAACTTATTTTTTCTTTATGTAGTAGTTTTTAAAACAGCAACATTACAATACAATACAGTAGAATACAGTAACAGTGCAATACATTAGAAACATAAAACAGTACAAAATTTTACTTTCAAAGATACATTTTTTAAGAGATAATATTCAAAAGCGCTATAACAAACATCTTTTGTGTTTTAGCAAATGAAGCAATTGAGTAGTTAGTTAGTTAGCAATTGATGTAGTTGTTTGTAGTGGTGAAGTTGGTTGTTTATGTGCGAGTATGGTAGGGGTACGATGGCTTCGAGTCCGTATACCGGTGTATCTGACCCTTTACGGGCTAGTTCATCCGCAGCATCGTTCCCTCTCGAGTTACTGTGTCCCTCGATCCATTGCAGTGTCACCTTATTGCCTTTTTCGCATACCTCTAAGTTAATGGCATTCGTATATGAGTCCAGATGTAAGTATCGCTTCCTAGTACTTGTAGTACTGACTTGCTGTCTGATTGTATTGAGCAATGGATAACATGTGTTTATGGTGGCTGCGCTCCTCGGTGGGCTCGTATATGAGTCCAGATGTAAGTATCGCTTCCTAGTACTTGTAGTACTGACTTGCTGTCTGATAGTATTGAGCAATGGATAACATGTGTTTGTGGTGGCTGCGCTTCTCGGTGGGCTTCGAGGGCGTCGGACGGCAGCGGCGAGGCGTTCACACACAAACATTACTACTGTTAGCCCACAAACAGTAGTAAAAGATTTATAAAGAAGTTACATAAAAAAGTAACTTTTTTAAAAATCTTTCTCTCTCTTGCACTCTGTCCCTCTCTCACACATAAACACAGTCTCTCATATCATTGACCCCCAGATTCTAACGATTCATGACTCCATCCATCACTTCATTCTTCACCAATCATCCATCGTACGTACTTGAAATAAGGATACTGTGGGTATACTACTGTAAACTACCTACTATTATATCCACACGGGCAAAAATGACTACACAACCGAGAAAGCAATGCAATAAATGTTAAAGACTCGCGGTTTAACACTTTCGCTATAGAATTAATTACTGTATACATTGAATGAATTGAATGAATTACTCTAAAGTGTGATAATTTTTAAAACAAGGATCGATGCAGAGTGGTACATCGCAAATTTCACATATAAAAGTGGTCCTCTTCCGTTTTCCATCGCGTTTTAAGCACCATAAGCAACTAGCCCGCTTCCGCTCACCGACGGACCCAACGACCAGTGCAGCACTACGCGCAAAATGCTGTGTACCGTCAAGTCGCAGTGAAATATGGTCACGGTTTACACTTTGGTGACGACGCGGCTTAGGGACAAGGGGCAAATGCACGTCAGTGATTGCACTGATTAAACTTAGTCGGAAAACTTCTTGCCGAACAGTTGTGGCTACACTCCTATGGAAGAGGATACAAGCGTTTAATATAGACGCATTGAGAAGCCTCTTGAATAGCTTTTTGCTCCATTTGGCGTTCCTTTTTCTTTCTATTAGAAAAGGCTCTAGCATTTGGTCTTTCTTGTCGACCCCGCCCATGGATTTATTGTAGTCGCATATCACCTTGGGTTTGTAGAGTGACGGCCTACCAGGTCTAGCAGCCACTTGGACCACTTCAATACCATGGCAAGTGGATGTAGTGTACACAGTTTTCTTGTCCTGGAAAGCCATCACTACAACATCCCCAGAATGTCGAGCTACGAAAGTTCCATCTGCCGGTATGACGTGCTGAATGAGTGGTGACACATGCTTCCGCGATTTGCGCAAGGCGCCAACACAATCGGTTTTGTTCCGTTTCAGGAACCTCGATAAAACGGGGGAGTTGAACCAACTGTCCAAGAATAATTGGTGTCCCTTGCCGAGCAGCGGCATCATAATTTGTCTTACAATGTCAGTGCTCTTCGGAAGATTTGATCGATTAGTAGTATCTTTGCCCATGTAAATGACGAACGACCACAGGTAGCCCGTAGCCGGTTCGCAGATTTCGAAGGATTTGATGCCGAAACGAGCAGCCTTCGTTCTGATAAACTGTTTGAAGGACAGTTTACCCTTCCACAATGTCAAAGATTCATCAATTGATATCTGTTGCTCCAATACATAAGCCTCTTGAAACTTCGCATTCAAGTGCTCAGGTATGGGGCCAAGAGAGAACAACTTAGATGATTTCTTATTGCGGGTTTCGTTATCTACAAAGTGTAGAGCTCGATTTAAATTTTCATAACGAGCCTTTGAAAAAAGTTTTCTAAACGAGTCATGTTTTAAGAACTCATTTGAAGAAAAGCACGATTTTATAGTCGGCATTTTGACAATCCCGATCAACATCCAAAATGTAAAAAGTATCATTATTTCATGAACGTTAGTGTCATACCAATCTCTCGCAAACCTCTCCGAAGACGCCTTCAATCCTTGAGCATATCGATTGGTCTCACAAACGATATGCTCCAGAATTTCGTCGTTCCAGAAAGTGCGGAAAGCATCATACGCATTCTCAACTGGCACGACAGGTCCAGGGTTTTCGACCAGAAATTCCTCTGGCCGCCCAGCGAAAGAATCCATGGGCGACCAGTTGAATATTATCGCGTCCCTGTCCCCATCGAACAAATCTGTCACTACATCATCTGCATATTTCCTTGCTTTTTGACTCGCGTCACTAACCCTAGCACTCCGCTCAGCCTTATCCATCTTATCTTTCAGTATTCTCGGAATTACTTCATCAGTCACACAGCCTTCCACAATCATATCGCCCCTACCAACGCGCGCCGTTGCCGCCCCTCCTCTTCCTCCGCGTCCTCCGTGTCCCTCTCTGCTTCCGCGTCCTCGTCCAGCAGCGTTTCGTCCAGCTCTCGCTACCAAGTACACTGGTCTGAAAATGAAAAAACGAAAATGATTAAAATTTAAAATTAAGATATATGTAAGAAGATCTACTAAGTACTAACCTTCGAGTCGACAGACTCGCACTTGCCAGTGGACTTGTCAGCGGACTGAACTCGGGTGAAGGACTGCTGGACGAGGACCCGGAAACAGGGGACACAGGGCGTTCCGTCGGCGGTGACCTCGACGTAGACCTCCGCTGAAATTTACAAAAATAGAAGAAGAGTTCTCGAATTCATTTTATATTTATCATATCCTATTTATAGTAGTTTTATACCTCTCCTATCAGAGGATCAAACTGGTGGCTCGGACCAGCGCTGGTTGACGGCGTGGGCGACGAACGTGCCGACATGACGCCGCTTTAGAAAAGAACAAAAAAAAATTATAATATTCTCTGAAAATAATTTGTACCCAATACTTATATTTATACTTACCAAGGTCGTTGAGTCCCTCCAGGACTCATGGAGAACACAGGCATGTCGGGCATGTCCACCGCCAGCGTCGAAGCCACGTCGAGTTCATCGTCGGAGTCGACGTCCGATGCCGACGTCTCCAACTCCGCCTCCAACTCGGCAAAGAACGAAGCATCAGGAACTCCGCTCCCTAAATTCCATTTCCTAGACATCTGCAAAGTAAATGAAAACAAAAACAAATTTATATATATATAGGATATATATATATATATATATATATATATATATATATATATATATATATATATATATATATGTATGTGTGTGTGTGTGTGAGTGTGTGCGTGTGCGCGTGCGTGTGCGTGTGCGTGCGCGTGCGCGTGTGCGTGCGCGTGTGCCTGCGCGTGGGCCTGCGCGTGCGTGTGCGTGTACGTGTTCGTATACACACACGCACCCGCACACGCACACGCACACGCACACGCACACGCACGCACGCACGCGCAGACACACACACACACACACACATATACATACACATACACATACACATACACATACACATACACATATATACATATATACATATATACATATATACATATATACTGTGACATAGATAGTTGGGGAATACCTTTGGTGACCTATAGAATCTATAGTAACCTGTAGAAACTAGAATCCCCTTAGTAAAAGTCACTTGTTTTTATTAGAATTCGATTTATTGGGATCTTAGTCCCCATTAGGAGAATATAAAGAAAGTAGAAACTAGAATCATCGAAAGAAGAGCAAAAGACGTGCGATCCTTATCCAGGGTCGGCTTGCAAAGTATTGGATTTTAGAACACTTATTGGATTGTAGCACGTGGGGACACGGGAATGTAGGATGTGACGATCTTCGACGGAGTCGCGTTTCTTTTCGGTTGGCCGATCCCCGTTCTTCCTCTTCCCGCTCTACGCCGTGCTTTCCCACGGGAGACGGCGGCTGATGTACATGCGACGGGCGGCACTCTCGTACGTGCGATGATGTTTACGTTGGTCGCGGTCGACCGTCTTGCGATTCGGTAGGTAGATCGGCAGGAATGGTCCAACGGAGAAGATTAATCCGATAGGAGAATCCCGGGTTAATTTATCTGATTACGTGCACCACGGGATCTCAATTAATATCGACCGCACCAGCTGAATTGCGAATTCGAAAAAGAAAGGGCGGAAACATGGCCGTCTAATGATGGCTTCTTACTCGACTCGTTTAGGCTTCCGGTGCTTAATTTACATTTATTTTATTAATTTGAATAATTGTTACAGTATTTTTATAAAATACTAGATTTAATTTCTAGTTGAGCGGATCTGATTTAATGTGGCTAAGTGTCCGCGTTTTTACGTACGGAATTTAATTACCAATGTTAATCATGATTTTGTGTATTAAAAATTGTATAATACCCAAATAAATTATTGTATTAATTTTCCTAGCATCCTGGTTTATAATTTGATCTTTCTTTATTTTTACCGACTTAATTAAAATTATTCTTTTTCCTAAAATCCATTTTCATAACTGAATACAAGATTTAAATGTGGCAATCGACTAGCCGACAATAGATTCGTTGTCAATTGTACGCTTGTAGATACTACGATAGTCGTATGTCGTATCTGACAGTCCTAGCTTGCAAGGCTTGTGAATTGCATCAAGATGGCGCTGCATGCATCTCATGCGTGTGTGTATTGTTGTTTACTTAAAGTGCAATGCGAATTTATCGGGGAAAACAGCAATCGTGTCACAATCCCCCCGCCTCGAACCGAAAATTCACGGAAGCAGCGGAATTTTCGCCTAATTCACGTAAGTACCATAACATTCAACATTCCTACACGCTTCCCAAGTTTGACAGCTTTAAACACGCGCTTTTAAACACGCGCTGATTATAACCTGTGAACTCACCTGACTCTGGGTCAACGATGCGCCCCTCACGCGTCCGACCCGGGATCCAATCCTTCCTTATTCTATTCAAGGATAAGCCCTTATTCGATTCAAGGAACCTACTTTTAAGGATTAGCCCAAGAAGAACGTTGAACAGCTCGGTAATTAATCTTTCATACAAGCTCTTACATTCTTTCAATCATAAATCTCTGCATTCATCACCATCTATAATACGGTAGCCAATCCAATAGGCATATCGATCCTTTCATTCGACACTGAAACCCTAAATAACATGTGCTACTGTGTCACACCAATATCGTTGACACCTCATCGAAGCCTCACTTTCCTGCCTAGAACGCTTTGCTGCACTGCTACTTAAATAAAACTTTACTTTTCAGAACGAACGCATTGTCGCATTGGTTCCACTGAAACTGCGGCAACCTGTTGTGTGCACTGGACCCATATTCGATAATGTTCCAGTCTAACTACACCAACCTAATAACAACCACCATATAATGTTTGTGGATATGATGAATAACATCACAACAGAAATTGCTTCATGGATTACATTCGGAAAACAACACTATGACGTATAAAATAATCAAAACAAAACGCTCACTATACAAGTCGCTGAACAACCACCGAATGACAAGGTAAACCCAATTTTATTTAATATTTTAATGAATTATGATCATATTAGATGACAGGGTCGTGGGTTCGGGCCCCACGTTGGGCGCCAATTGTGACATAGATAGTTGGGGAATACCTTTGGTGACCTATAGAATCTATAGTAACCTGTAGAAACTAGAATCCCCTTAGTAAAAGTCACTTGTTTTTATTAGAATTCGATTTATTGGGATCTTAGTCCCCATTAGGAGAATATAAAGAAAGTAGAAACTAGAATCATCGAAAGAAGAGCAAAAGACGTGCGATCCTTATCCAGGGTCGGCTTGCAAAGTATTGGATTTTAGAACACTTATTGGATTGTAGCACGTGGGGACACGGGAATGTAGACGATCTTCGACGGAGTCGCGTTTCTTTTCGGTTGGCCGATCCCCGTTCTTCCTCTTCCCGCTCTACGCCGTGCTTTCCCACGGGAGACGGCGGCTGATGTACATGCGACGGGCGGCACTCTCGTACGTGCGATGATGTTTACGTTGGTCGCGGTCGACCGTCTTGCGATTCGGTAGGTAGATCGGCAGGAATGGTCCAACGGAGAAGATTAATCCGATAGGAGAATCCCGGGTTAATTTATCTGATTACGTGCACCACGGGATCTCAATTAATATCGACCGCACCAGCTGAATTGCGAATTCGAAAAAGAAAGGGCGGAAACATGGCCGTCTAATGATGGCTTCTTACTCGACTCGTTTAGGCTTCCGGTGCTTAATTTACATTTATTTTATTAATTTGAATAATTGTTACAGTATTTTTATAAAATACTAGATTTAATTTCTAGTTGAGCGGATCTGATTTAATGTGGCTAAGTGTCCGCGTTTTTACGTACGGAATTTAATTACCAATGTTAATCATGATTTTGTGTATTAAAAATTGTATAATACCCAAATAAATTATTGTATTAATTTTCCTAGCATCCTGGTTTATAATTTGATCTTTCTTTATTTTTACCGACTTAATTAAAATTATTCTTTTTCCTAAAATCCATTTTCATAACTGAATACAAGATTTAAATGTGGCAATCGACTAGCCGACAATAGATTCGTTGTCAATTGTACGCTTGTAGATACTACGATAGTCGTATGTCGTATCTGACAGTCCTAGCTTGCAAGGCTTGTGAATTGCATCAAGATGGCGCTGCATGCATCTCATGCGTGTGTGTATTGTTGTTTACTTAAAGTGCAATGCGAATTTATCGGGGAAAACAGCAATCGTGTCACAATACATATATACATATATACATATATACATATATACATATATACATATATACATATATACATATATACATATATACATATATACATATATACATATATACATATATACATATATACATATATACATATATATATATATATATATATATATATATATATATATATATATATATATATATATATATATATATATATATATATATATATATATATATATATATATATATATATATATATATATATATATATATATATATATATATATATATATATATATATATATATATATATATATATATATATATATATATATATATATATATATATATATATATATATATATATATATATATATATATATATATATATATATATATATATATATATATATATATATATGTGTGTGTGTGTGTGTGTGTGTGTGTGTGTGTGTGTAAATATATATTCTGCCACAAACAAACGTAATCACTACCCAATTTTTATTATTATTATTATTATTACAGTCACGCACATTACAGTCACGCACACGCACACGCACACATACACATACACGTATACATATACATACATATACATTATTATTAGAAGTCATATCATCACAGAATCAATTCGAAAAACGTTATACCAATTTTCGGCATATTCGATTTGAGCATCGTCTTCAAAAAATATCGATTATGCCAAAGAAGATCGATCCCCGCACTACTTTCGCTCGCAAAATAAAAACAAAATGACTAATTTGCCGGCTTTTTTTCAAAAGCTGTTTATCAGACATAAAAGTTCGTTTTTTGATTGATTTCGCATGAATAGCGATTGAAAACAATATTTCCCATCCCATTATAGACTATTTGATGACAGAATGCCTTTATTACATATCAAAAACAGTAATTCAAAGAGCCTCGAAAAAAACACCCTCAAGGTGTCCCACTGTTTATCAGAAAATCACTATAATTACTAGTCGATGTGACTTGATTTCATGATCAATCAATCAATCAATCGTTTAAGTCAATAAATACTTACATTTACTCGGCGATTCCGCAAATAAACACTCAAAACAACACAAAAAGTCGAGAGCACACGCACCGCGTTCGCCGAAATACTGATCTGCGAATGTCGGCTCTAAAAATTGCCATTTAAAATAATTGAAAAGCGGGCGCGTTCACCAAAAATATAATTAAAATAAAATAGGTATCGCTGCATAGGTTACAAATCAAATCCTATGCCAATCATACCGAATAAGCCAATGGTTACGTGTTTTTCGAGAGCGTTCTTCGCGGTCAAAATTATGGCCGATATCGGCCCAACGGGGCCATCACGGTGATTCGTGAATTGGCCGATTTCGGCCAGTCGGGGCTTGAGTGGTTAAGCCTTCGCTGGAGTGTAATTAGATAGTCCTACGTGTTTGCAAACGAAGGACTTCGAATAGTCTGCTTGAGGCCAACCAGAGAATTCGAAGCCTGAGAATGCGGTAGGTAGTCGTTCGAAGTCCGTTAGCCACCCAATCACTTGTGAAAGACGGGCAAAGTGCACCACGGTACGAGAGAAATTCGGACTGAATTACTGCTAACACCAGGTAGAGGCCGCGAAAGCAACTTCGAACTCGTTACCAGACTGGGGAACGGAGAAATTCGGCCAATTCTGTTAGTGAGGGCGTAAAGCAGCCCGCTGTTTTCGCCGTTTTGAAGTGATTAGTGCAAACTCTATCACTCAATTTAAAACCAGACTGGACTTTTATCTAAAAAATTGTTAATATTGTGTATGCAGGCTGTCCAGAATAAATAATAATAACAATAATTAATACAATTATTATGTAGTGCAAAACCGACCGAATATATTCGAGTTTTGATTCCAGGTGCTCCAAATGAACTAGACCACAGGGAAGGCACTTCATCGGAGACTCATATATGCTCCTCCGTGCAATATACTATCCTCAGAACGGCCTCAGTTCGGCTACGAGATGCTGAGTCAATCGCAAAGGGACTTTACTCCTTAAAGAAGCCACTGAAAAGCAAGTCCTGCTTTGATTAACTACATGAGTTTTATGTTATATATTTTTTTTAAAGTTAAAAATAAATTTGTTATAATATATTTTTTTATTCATACTACTCTAAAAATCATATCGCATAATCATATTAAAAGGTAATCTTTCAACTACAAATGTTACACGAATCGTTACATAAAGTTCAAAGTTAAAAATGAATTTGTATTAAAAAAAACCTTAATAAAAACTTAAAATTATTTTATTATGAATAATTCTAATATCCTAATGATATATATTTAAACCTACGTACTAATTATAATATCGCGCCAAAAAAATGTCAAATTCAGCAATCTAATATTACTCATAGTCTAGCATGAGTTAAAATATATACAGAATATACCGAAAAAATAAATTTTATGACTGTGTAAAAAGTTAAAATAAAATGGGAAAATAAAACAGCGTTAAAAAATCAATATAAAGAAACCAAAAAATCCACCATTACATCCTGTTAATATTAAAATTTGAATAATACATTAAAATGAGACGACGTAAAATGTAACATGTGTGGGTAAGTTCATCACAGTGTGTGAAATCATGGGATGCAGCTAGATAATATCCGGCACGAAAGGTCAGTTAGAAGACGCTCATGGTTACCATCCTGGGCCGGTCATATCCTTACTGCTACTTGTGGTCTGGCACTACAGTTCACAGAGTGGTTGCAAGCAAACATCTGGAGCAAGCGACTATTAAAATACTGGAGCAAGCGACACGTGTGAAGCGACCGCAGAGCGCAATGCATTTAGTACTCGATTATAAAGATAACAAAATATAAACTAATAATATACACTTAATAAACTTTACAAACGCAATTAACTATATTATTAACCTATGCTTTCTTAACGTTAAAAACCTTTAACTAATTCAATATTATACGCATCGGTATTAAAATCGTAACAGCTTAATATATAAATCAGGGTTAAGGTTAACTAGACGCTGCTGTGTCCTTCAAAGTCCCCACTCATGCCACACGCACGCTTCCATTTCGTACAAATAAATTGTAAGAATTTCCGTTTTCAAACTAATATCCTTATCCAAAGCAAGCATTAATACATTCAGCACACATAAACTTCTTCACTCTAAGATGAACAGCGTTCACTCGAAAGTTCAGAGAGACACTCGAAAGCAAAAAACATAACCACGCAATGACGCGCTCAGGCAGGTAGCCTACGATACAATACACATTACTACCGAGGCTGATCGAGTATAATATGACGCTGCTGTTGAGTATTTTTCAATAAACATCTCCCAGAACTCACGTGGTTTTTATAGTCACGTCTTCGGCCAAATGCATGCTTACATTTCGTACAAATAAATGGTTTTATCTTCAGATGAACTATTTTAATGTGATGAACTAAATATTTTTTAGTGAGCATGCGTGGTTACATTCAGCACAAATATAATTCTTCACTTTAAGATGAACAGAATTCACGTGTTGATTTAAATTACCTCGCCTTGAGAAGCTATGTTTGCATATCGTGCAGGCGAATGGCTTCAACTTCAGGTGGACTGAATTCGT
Source organism: Micropterix aruncella (assembly GCA_944548615.1). NCBI lineage: Eukaryota > Metazoa > Arthropoda > Insecta > Lepidoptera > Micropterigidae > Micropterix > Micropterix aruncella. The sequence continues at coordinate 74,391 of CALYMY010000027.1, forward strand.
ATGTACCTACTTTTAAGTCACGTTGATAAAAGAAAGCGCTTTCGCATTGCTTACATTTAAATTCCTTCATTTTGCGATGGTCCCTGTTGAGGTGTGTTTTAACTGTTGCTTTAGATGGAAATGGTTTCTCACATATCCAACATTTAATATTAATTGATTTTCGGTGTACGAAGTAATTATGTGTAGTTAAGTAACAGCGTTGAGAATAAGCTTTCTCACATTCCTGACACGAATACTTCAATTGGCGGTGGACTGATTTTATATGTTGGCTCAAATGACTACTTTGAGTGAAAACTTTTTCACATTTACCGCATATATATTTCTTTATCTTGAGATGCACCCCTTCGATGTGTTTTTTCATATTGCATTTAAAATTAAACCCCCGGTAACACTCCGCGCACACAAATTTCTTTCTGCAAACATGGCACAGCAACTCCACCATATCTTTCAGACATTTCCAATAACCCATCGACTTCCTCGTATCGATGTTACAGCCACAAACAAAGCAAGAGAAATCAACTAATCTCTTCACCAATACCTTGACCTCTACCAAAAAGACATCTTCTGCCTCTTCCCCGACGTCTGATTCCACAGCATCGCTTCGTTCTGGTTTGATAATACATGTTTCACCTTCTTCGAACAATAGAATGTTTTGTCTGAGTTCGTCGCCCGTGTCTGACAGCTCCAGTTTAAAAACCTCAATTTTGAAATTTCCATTACTTTCATTAAAATCCTTCTTCTCCATTGCGATATCAATAACAATCGAAAACTCGGAGGAATCAGTTTGATAAGTAACATGTATAACAAGTAATACAGAATAAACGTCGCTTTGGTTTGACATTTGTTGTCAGTGTTGCAATGTGAATATTTAAAAAATGTAGGTATGTAAATGTTGCCGTGGCAAGTTCAATGATTTAAAATTGACATGTATTGCATTTATGCAAATTATATATAAATAAGTAAACGAATATTTTCGTAATAATAATAATAATACATAAAAAGGTGTAATAGTACGGCTCCTTAGCTCAAAAAATAGACGTAATGATTCCCAACGGCAGAAAGCATGAAACTTGGCATGCATGTATCTCTAAGGTATATGGTTCAATGTAAAAGTAGGAAAACGTTGCAATAGTATTGCCCCCCCCCCCCCTCCCCGTTGTGTACCTCATCAGCAGGGAGCTAGTGGGCCCTGTTTGAGTCAACCTTCGGGCGCTCCTAGACGGTTTGCGCACCGTGCGGCCCAAGCCAATCGATTGTGCATTCTGACCGATAGCCGGGGAAGTCTGGAATTAGACTGTCTCCTATAGAGCAGGGGTAGTTACCTTACGGTAACTGCTCTTGAAACGACCAATCGGCTACCCGATTCCGGGTGAAAGCCGGATAAAGGATGCCGTGGTCCGCGATAGATTCGGTAGACACCGTATCACCGCTGCGTAAGGGAGAGGACCGCGAGGATCTCGAACCTGTAACCAGTCTGGAGACCGGAGTAATCTGGTTGCAACTGGAAGTAAGGGCGCGAGTGTTGCTCCGCTGGGTGGTTAACCTGGTTATCTCGAGGTAATGCTTTGGCTTCTTACGGGCATGTGGCGTCACTAGACGGTCTTCTGTCTTCTGCGCTCACCTCACGGAAGACGGAACGATCTACTATAATTAAAACTTCTTGAGGTGACGGGTTCGCCCGTTGTAGTTGGCAACTCTAGTATGGCTTGTATATAAGATACTTCAACCAAAACTTTACAATGTGGTTTCGGTCCAACTAGACATTTGTGTACCGAATTTCTAGCCTCTAAAAATAACATTTTAAGGTAACGCTATTGGCTAAATCAAATTCAACTTTCTCTTGAGACAGGCGAGGGGTGAGATGAAGCGGGGTACTATTATGGTAGGGGTATTTTTTAGCGCCCTCTATGAGTACACGGTTATAACTACTTGATTGCGCGCGACCACCGCGTAAAATTAGCGCTGTCGTCGCACACGGCGCGTATGTGACGTCGCCATTGGGACATGCGCTCGCAACCAAAGGTCGCGTTCGGCGCCGCAGTGGAAGCAGTTTTAATCTATACTAATATTATAAAGAGGTAAAGTTTGTGACGTTGTAGGAAGTAATCTCTGGATTTACTGACCCGATTTTGAAAATTCTTTTACCAATAGAAAGCCACGTTATTTGTGAGTGTCATAGGCTATATATTATTCCGAAAAATGTAAAGACTTTTCCGTGGTAGTAGGATTTCCAAAGTAAGTCGGAAAAAAACGGGCGAACGAAAATGTTTCTAACTAACGCTGCCTTAACGATGAGAGATATATGATTAAGTTCTAGAAAAAAGGTGTAGAGCTTGATAATGCCTACAAAAAAGTCAGCGACAGCATATGTGTAACTTTTATATTTAAGTCACAAAAAGTAGTTTTTCAAATTAAAAAAATAATTTAAATCGTTAGGTCATGTTTATTGGTCATATAGGGCTCGATTGCGTTTCTTCGTGAACTAAAATCGGAAATTAGTCCGTGTGAACGAGACAGGGCAATACGCTAGAGCGGGGTGTGAGATGACCGGTTGTCACTTTTTCGCATTAAAACTGCCCGCCAAGGTCAAATCTTACACCGCACGAAATATGCTCGAATTAATTCGTACGAGTATAAGTTCGGCAGGTGGTATTTATCGACGATCATTCGTATCATATTCCGCTCTAACGTATTGCTCTGTCTCGTTCGCTTGGACTAATTTTAGTTTTAGTTCACAAAGAAACGCAATCGGGCCCATTATCAACAATTATGAATTATTCTCAAAATAGATAAATTTATCGTCTTAAGTGTTTAAAACATAACACTTTTTCCTTTTACTGCATAAATAGTTAAAGAGATAATTCGACATAGGTATGTAACCGCGACCGTGTCGTTTATCTATACCTACTAATATTATAAAGAGGTAAAGTTTGTGACGTTGTAGGAAGTAATCTCTGGATCTACTGAACCGATTTTGAAAATTCTTTTACGAATAGAAAGCCACGTTATTTGTGAGTGTCATAGGCTATATATTAATCCGAAAAATCTAAAGACATTTTTGTGTATTTATCTATACCATTGATTTTATAGTGTAATAAAATCAATGTCTATACTAATATTATAAAGAGGTAAAGTTTGTGACGTTGTAGGAAGTAATCTCTGGATTTACTGAACCGATGTTTAAAATTCTTTTTCCAATAGAAAGCCACGTTATTTGTGAGTGTCATAGGCTGTATATTAATCCGAAAATGTAAAGACTTTTTCGTGGTAGTCGGATTTCCAAAATAAGTCGGAAAAAACGGTCGAACGAAAAGGTTTCTAACTAACGCTGCCTTAACGATGAGAGATATATGATTAAGTTCTAGAAAATAGTTGTAGAGCTTGATAATGCCTACAAAAAAGTCAGCGACAGCATATGTCGAACTTTTATATTTAAGTCACAAAAAGTAGTTTTTCACATTTAAAAAAATAATTTAAATCGATAGGTCATGTTTATTGGTCATATTATCAACAATTATGAATTAATATCAAAATAAGTAAATTTAACGTCTCAAGTGTTTAAAACAAAAGAGTTTTCCCTTTTACTGCATATAATTTTACTTTTACTGCATAAATGGTTAAAGAGATAAGATACTCACAAATAAGACACTCACAAGAAGACACTCACAAATAACGGTAATATAGTCAAATTGGCATGCAAATACATACATACATCAGTAAAGATATAACCCGTCTTTTGGCAGTCTGGAAATAAATCATATCACTCAGTACTAACCAAACCACACTCATAATTTCACCACAAGTAGGGTAGACCGGGGTCGGTAGTAACAATTTGGCATTGTTCCTACGGTACGGCGGCAGTAGTTAGGTAATAGTTACTTATAGATAACCGTCGGAAATTTAAGTAACTAAATATTAAAATTATTCACGTTTCACCTGACATTAAAAGTTCTAGGATTAAGACCATAAAGTAAAACTAGGGAAATTGTTACAAGTGGACCCGATCCGGCTTCAATTGTAACAGTAGTCGGGGTCAGTAGTAACACAAAGGTTTTTGGGTGAAATGTTTTATTTATCTTTAACTCTCTCTTTACCATTTGGACCACTAGTAACATAGCTATGTTTTATTATATTATTGCAAAACAAAAAATACAGAAAAGTGAAGGTTATCAAGAGGAAGAGGAAGCGGTGCATCAAGGTTATCAAGAGGAAGAGGTGCAGGAAGAAACAGTCTCCCAGTTTCCATCTCTTCGGATAGTATCCCGTATGTAGAGTGTAGTTTATGATGCTCACCAGCGCGTTGTAATACGCCGGTCCAGCAATCTTTATCGCATCGGCCCTGAGTTGGTCAGGGCCTGGCGCTTGTTTATTCTTGAAAAGCCGTAGGGCTCTCAAGACCTCTACCGTGTCTGTCTCGGCCAGTGGTTGGTATGCCGTTAATATTTCACTGTTCTTGTGGGAGTCGTCCACATTTGCTTCTTTCACTATGGACGTGTCTAGCAGCGTGTTTATTGTATCATCTTCAGTTACGACTCCAGGCAGGTCCGGCAGGCGTTGTGGTTTAGCCTCAAGTGATCGTTGAATTTTCCACATTTTCGCATAGTTGTTTTCGGGACTTTCAATGACACTGTTCCATTGGACCTCCTGATATTTTTGTAGTGATCTCTTTAGTATGTACTTAGCGGTGTTGTATATCTTACGTAGAATGTGTCCCCTCGGTGCGCTCTTCGCTTTTAGTTTGCTTCGATTGCGGTGTTGAATCATGTATTGGATGTTCATTGGCAGTTCCTCGCATTGTTTTGACTCTCGTAGCGGTGCCATCTCATTCAGAGCCCCTCTTTGGTATATCTTCTATTTCCTAGACTTATGAATCTGCCTCGGCGTCAGTAGTTGGTTCTGCAAGCGGCAAGTTTGTTTCTATTAATTCTTGAAATTTAAGGCGAGATTCCTTAGATGCAGTGATGTTGCTCATCATCCGCTTGAGTTGCACATGCTTATACGCCTCTATGTCTACCTCCAATTGCCATGGAGAGTGATCCGATGAGATAGAGTCGATATTCGGCTGATCCCTGCGTTACCAATGCGACATCGAGTATTCCGTTGCCTTGGTGGCATGGTCGAGATGGCAGACCAGTATGTATCAGCTTAGCCGTTCGATTGTTGATGGGCCGCTGGACCAACGCACCGGCTCCTTGTGTTTGTGAGTGCCCGAGTTGTTGCATTCTCAGATTTAGATCCCCGACATTGATAAAGGTAGTGTTATCTTCCAGTAGTGCTTCCCAGTCAGCTCGGATTTGATATAACGGCAGATGTAGGTTATATAGTCCTCGTATGATGATGCTTCCGTCGATTGTTTCTAACCTGATTGCTATTCCCTCAATTTGTCGGTCTTCCTCGTCCACGCCTGGAATCACTGTGGTCAGGTTCCAGCGAAGTCCTTGTTTTATGTACATTGCCGTGACGAGATGAGCTTCTCTGGTGTCGTAAACCTTGTTGAAGCCCGGTATGTTGTATTTGCTTTTAGTAAAATCAACTTTACACTCGTTCACGGTTAGAATATCCGGCTGATGCTTGGCCACCAGTTGCTTAAGTTCAATATATTTATTTTTAATTCCTTGGATGTTCGAGTGCATGATTTTCATGCACTGTTTCCTTTTACTGACCACGTTATGCAACTTATCCATTGATGAGTTCCAATACGAAGTCCAGAATAGTTTCTGTGGGGTATCCCTTTACTTGTAAGCTTCTCATTAATTCTCTTGCCTTACAGAGTAGATCAGGTGACGCCTTTCCTTCATCTTTATTGTCAGAATACTTGCGTGTAGACTGTAAGCCACTCGAAGCTTCCGCTACCGCCGCATAGCTTATCCCCTCAGTCCGTGTAGTACTGCTTGATTTAGGGGCATCTACCACTGGATTTCCTTGTTCCATTGGCTGCTGTTTCATTTGTCTGTTATTTTTGGCAAAAGCCTGTCGTCTGTCTTTTTGTTTTTTGATTTCAAGCTGGAATAGCGGACATTTTGCTTGTCTTGCCGTATGCCCGATTTCGTGACAGTTGTAGCATACGCGCCATACTTCACCGTCCTCATGTTGCTCGATAGCATCCGGTTGCTCGATCCGATGACAGTGAGATTGTACATGACCGAATTGCCAGCACCGTTTGCACTGAGTTACAGCAGAGTCTCGTATTTTGTATTTTTCAATCGTAGCTCGCTGACGGTAAACTTAATGTCGCGGGCTACCCGCATGTCTGTTTCGCCCGGGAAAATGAGAATTAGTGCTGAGCTTTTCATAATGATCACTCGTTCTGCTTTAATTCCGTATCTCGTAAGAATGTCTACCTTAATTTCATCCTCGGTGTATCCTTCAGCACGGATACCCTTGGCTACAAGTTTCTTAGCTGGGCGGCGATCGTCTTTACAGCCGTATGTGTAGTAATTGTATTTGCTGTGGTCATTATTAGGCCATTTCTGTATGGCCTCGTGTGCTTCCTTGTTTTTAGGTGTGTATATAGTTTTCTTGCTTTTCGGGTCCACCCGTATTACGCAATTGGTCGCTCGAGCAATTTCATTCGCTTTTTTCCACTCGTTTTTGTCTGATATCCACGCATCGTATTCACATATAAGCGTGGGGTATCGCTTTGTATTTTTCTCCCTCTCTGTTTTCTTATATGCTTCAGGTGAAGTCGTGTTGGTATCACCGCTTAGTACCGTTCGGTGCGACGACTCGGTACTGATAGGCTGCAGATGTGGTTTAAGAACACGACGTCGTTTGATCGCTCCATTTTCGCTCCAGACCGAGACATTATCACTGACTCACTTTCCTGGTCTTCTTCGGTATGGGAAAGCAATGAGAAGGAGTTTCTCGTGATTATGCCGGCTTCATCAGTTTTTAATTTCGCTTGGGTTCCAGCGCTTTGAAAGCCGGGATTGGACCTTGTCTTGTCATGTGATTTTCTCTGCATATCTCTTGTTGTATTATCTCTCTATTTATTCAGTAAAAGGTAAAAGTCTTTTGTTTTAAACAGTTGAGACGATAAATTTACTTATTTTGATAAGAATTCATAATTGTTGATAATATGACCAATAAACATGACCTAACGATTTAAATTATTTTTTAATATAAAAAAAATATATTAAAAAATCACCATAATATCGCGCACTCGGTTGGTTATCGTCATATCTATTCAAATATTTGTTCAAATTTGTCCAAATGATGTACTGTAAAAGACAAAATTTATCTACTTTAGATACCAAATGTGATAAAAGTATTTATTTTGATATAATGTGCGTTACTACCAAATGTGTGTTACGACAAATGTTTGATATAATTACTACCAAATGTGCGTTAGAAATAATTTTTATTTTTTTATTGTATTTATGGTTCACTATTTTGGCGATAATGGCTTACACATAAAATATAGATATTGCTTGAATTGTGATTTCCCAATAATTGCGTTAGTTGAAACTTATCTAAAACCAAGCGTTTTAACCGCTGAATTATTCGATTGCTCGAGTAATTATGAAGTCTACCGGCGAGACAGAGAACACGGCGCGGGTGGCAACAAAAAGGATGGGGGAAGGGTTCTAATCGCTTTCAAAAACGATATCAGTTGCAAAAGGCAGAGTCGATGGGAGAGTAAAGAGTGTGAGGACCTATGGGTATCGATTTCACTTGACAAAAAAAATGTCCACCTCTGTTGTGCATATATTCCACCAAACTCTACGCTTGCTACTTATAACGTATTTTTCGGAAATGTTTTTAAAATTATGTCTCTTCATCCCACAGACACTTTTTTGATCTTAGGTGACACGAACTTGCCACACATTAATTGGAATATAACTGCATCCAAAAATATTTGACAGCTGACCAGCCGACGGATCCTGTAAGTAGATGCGCCTTTAATCATTTTAGTTTATGTGGTCTAAATCAATTATATAAATTCGTTAATTCAAATGGCAGAATCCTCGATCTCGCCCTGTCAAATTCTGGTTGCTACGTCACGTTGCCCGACACTGTCTTGCTGCCGGAAGACCGGCACCACAGATCTTTTATTGTTAATTTGGAGAATACGCCAATATATAACACACACTTCCTTAAAAAATAAAGCTGTCCCAAATTTTATTAGGGCCAACTATCCCGAAATCAAAACGGCACTGAGAGAAACTGATTGGAATAATTTATTTGTAAATAATCCTGTGGATGATTGTGTCAATATTTTTTATAATAAAATCAGGAATATTAGAGATGCACATGTACCCTTAAAGCACACTCGTCCCCTTAACTATCCCTGTTGGTTTTCGGTCGCGTTACGCAGGATGATATCGGAGAAGAAGAAACACCATAAAAAATGGAAAAAATTCAAAAGGCCCGCCGATTACTATGAATTCTCACTGCTACGTGGACGCGTCAAAACCTTAACAAAAGATTGCTACCGTAAATACATTGAATGCACTGAATCGTCGATAAAAAATAATATCAAAGAGTTTTGGTCGTTAGTTAATAACAGCCGAGTTAATCGGGGTCTACCAAAAAATATGTCCTTCGGAGGTACTACCTCATCCGATTGTCGAACTGTGTGTAATTTATTCGCGGATTATTTCAGTTCAGTTTACGAACCGGTTCCTCCAGCGAGCGGGACAGGCGCGGGGGCTGCGTCCCCGGCCGCGAGAACTGCGTCGGCGTTCCGCGCCGCCGTTTCTCCCTCAGCCACTGACGATAATTCATGTGCGGTTACTCTCGCCTTAGTAGAAATCAAATTTACAGATATAAAAAGTTATATTGATCGATTAGACGTTCGTAAAGCGATAGGGCCGGACGGTCTACCACCGCTTTTTATTAAACGATGCTCCCCGGAAATTATTCCGCCATTATTATATATCTTTACCGAATCTATGCGAACCGGCGTTTATCCTGAGAAATGGAAGACGGCCCATATCACTCCAATTTTTAAGTCGGGAGATAAAAGCGAAGTTAAAAACTGAGCATTTTTGTCAAGCTATTAGAATATCTCGTGTGTCGGAGCGTTTCATCCGCATACAAAAATATCATAATACAACAGCAGCACGGCTTCATTGCCGGTCGGTCAATTAACACTAACTTATTACTATATACAAACTACATAGCTAACGCTCTGGACAGCCGCAAGCAAGTGGACGTGATATTTACTGATTTTTCAAAGGCTTTTGACACAGTGAATACCTCATTGCTCTTGCAGAAGTTATACCGTTTAGGCATTCACGGTTCCTTGCTACGATGGATGGAATCATACTTATCGAATCGATCCCAATTAGTCCAAGTAAACGGACATTTGTTGAAAGCCATCGACGTCACCTCCGGTGTGCCACAGGGAAGCCATTTAGGGCCTGTATTATTCACGCTGTTTATCAACGACATCGGAAAATGTTTCAGGAAATCGCAATTCTTACTTTATGCTGTTGACCTTAAAATTTTCAATACGATTGCTTCTGCTGATGACTGCTATGATATTCAAGCCGAGCTAATAAATTTACAAGAATATTGCGTAACGAATAAACTGTACTTAAACCTAAATAAATGCAAAACCATGTCTTTTTCTAGATCTCATCGGCCTACACAATACCAATATGATATCAACGCGCATAAACTGGAAAGAGTTTCTGAATTCACCGACTTGGGTATAACATTTAATAGTAAACTTAGCTTCAATACTCATATCGAGCAAATGACTTCCAAATGTTACCAGTTGCTGGGAAAACAGCGGTTACATTGATGCGACTTTATTTGTCGTATATTAGAGTGGTTTGGAAAATTCCAATTTTCCCTATGATGGTCTATTGGAAAATTCCAATATACCTATGACGATAACGTTTATCCAAGAAACCAATATTACCTAAGAAATTAACTATTAAAAGGAGTAGCTCAGACAGCTGGGAGACACAAAGATATGAGGGTCACAGGAGTAATTCCCATAACGCAAGTAATGTTGCACACCATGACTTAAGGTAAAGTCTGCAATGCGGATCCTTTAATAACAAGCATGAAGCCTATTCCTCAAAAAAGAACCAACCTATTTACTAAAGAAACTAAGGAAATATTACTTCCGAGTGAAACTGGAGAAGAGGTGAAAGAAGATTCTGCTATTTCGTATGATGACCCTAATAAAGAATCGAGCGATATATTGGTTGATGGTTTTAGTTTTTCTTCTCAATAATCCTTCCGTAATTATGAAGAAAAAATTTCGGTTTGATGTATACCTACAATTTTCCTTTTTTTTATTAACGTTGAAAATAAAGTTTTTGAGCAATATACCCCCTTCTATGTATAGCCTAAAATATGGACTTAAAAAATGAGATATTATTGATATATTATTATGACTAATATTAGACGATAAAATAATTTTGATCGTCTTTTTGGGTCAAATATCCATCTGTGCAACTGTCAGTTTGCCTTACTTTGTTAGGCAAATATTTTATTCTAAGATAATGCATAATATATCTACATCATTGAATATGCGATTCAATTTTGAATCTAAGCAGCGTTGGGGTAATAATGGATTAATCATTTAAATAAACGGTATTCCTTGCGTTTCATCGTGAACTAAGTCATATAGGAAAATAGTGCAAGCAGAGCAGAGCGAGCGTGTTGTGATCCATAGTTTTATTCACATCATAGTTTATTCAATAATAGTTTATTCAATAATGAGTTAATACAGAACACAATCTCATGTAGGTAATCTACACTCCAAATCCCCTACCCGCCTGTCCTGTCCCATTACACAGTGTTGCCAGTATGTAACATATTACACAGTGTTGCCAGTATGTAACATCTCTCCCCGGTTTAGTTAAAGATTCTACGTTAATTTACAATAAAGGAGGAAAAAGCTACTGTGAGAGACGCTGTGTTGATTTATGGATCACACGGATGTAGTCTCGGAGATGGGCTGGAGGAACACCAGCTGTAGCTCGTTGTGTTCGACGTGGAATCTGCTGAGGTGCTGGAACTTCGTCTTCTGATTCGGTGTCTTCAGGTTCTTCTTCGGCGATGACTTCTGGTTCCGCAACTTGATGCGGCAGAATCTGAATGTCAAAGGCTTCAAGCAAAAGGTTTTCAGCGTCGAGGAATGTGAAGCGTTTCTTGAGTTGATTTGCGTGGGCTTTGACTTCTCTATCTTCAGTTTTCACTATGTAATCGACGGACCCGCACTTGCGCAAAATTTCTCCTTCAACCCAGCGCCACTTATTGATATTGGAAAAACGCTTTATGAAGACCTTGTCACCAATTTCGTAGCTTCGTTGCTTAGCGCCATGGTGAGAATTGAACTGCCGTTCCATCTTGATGTTTCGCTCACCTGGTGCTGTCGTTGTGGGCTTGAGAAGGTCCAGTCTCGTCTTCATTGGCCGTTTAGTCATCAGTTCATGAGGTGATTTGTTTCCCAGATTGTATGATGGCGTTGAGCGATATGTTGCAAGGCATTTGCGCAGAATCTCGTTGGAGTTGCCTTCGCCTGTGAGCTTTTTGAGTCCTTGCTTGAGCGTCTGGACGAATCGTTCTGCCTGTCCGTTGGATTGTGGGTGATAAGGTGCCGTGGTAATGTGCTCGATTCCTTTGAGCTTGCAAAACTGCTGGAAGTGATCGGACGTGAACTGAGGTCCATTGTCTGACACAATCGTGTCGCAAATGCCGTGACGAGCGAAAGCTTCTTCCAATCGGTCGGTTGTTTGCTGCGAGGTCGTGCTTGTCATCTTAAAGACTTCCGGCCACTTCGAAAAAGCGTCAATGATTATGAGATACCAAAAGTTGTCGATGGGACCTGCGAAGTCGATGTGGATTCGGGACCATGGTGATGCGGAAACTGGCCATGACTGCAGAGGAACCTTTGTCAGTGTTAACGAGTTTGTTGCGCAACTTTCACAGCTTCGGACGGTTCCTTCGATTTCAGCGTCGAGTGATGGCCATGAAACCTTCTGTCGAGCGAGAAGCTTCATTCGTTCGATTCCTGGATGGCCTTGATGAAGCTCCTTAAGAATTTCCTTTCGATAGCGCTTTGGAATTACGATTCGGTCGCCGAAGAAAATGCAGCCATTTATGAGAATGAGCGAATCGTGTCGTCCGAAATACTCAGCGGCTTCGTCATCAACGATGTTTCGACGTTTACTAGGCCAGCCATTCTCGATGTACGTTGCAATTTTTTGAAGTGATTCGTCGCGGCTGGTTTCATGCTGAATGGTTTCAAAGGTGATGGGAAGCTTCTTGACAGTGTCGATTGCGAAACATCCGGCTGTGCTCTCGGCGATGACTCGAGCAATGAAAATGGAGCTATCAGGTGCATATGAATGGGATTTCACCGCTTTTATGTTCACCTTCGTACTTCCAATGACGATTTCTTCTTCAGGCTTCTCGTGCTTGCTGATGAGTCTCGAGATGAAGTCTGCGTAAGCGAAACTCTTTGTGTTGATGTAGCGAATGTTGAAGTCGTATACGAGCAGAATTAAGGCATAGCGTTGGAGACGACTTGCTGTATGCACGGGAATGCCTTTCTTGTTGCCGAAGATTGCGAGCAGAGGCTGATGATCAGTCTGGAGCTCGAACTTGCGTCCGTATACGTAGCGGTGGAACTTTTGAAGTGTTGCATCTGCGGGTAGTTCTTCTCGGCAGCTGAGAATGCACGAGCTGCATGCATCACCGGCTTCATCTTTTTATCTGGCATCTCGTGGAGAAGGACGGCTCCCATTCCGTAGCTGGAAGCGTCGGCTGCGACAATGAGCTTCTTGGTAGGATCGTAGTGAGTGAGTGCCAAGTCGGATGCAAGAATTTTCTTGAGCTGCTCGAATGCCTGCTGGTGCTTTTCTTGCCAATTGAAGTCGATGTCATCTTGCAACAGTTCGTCCAATGGGCCTCGGAGACCTTTGATATGCGGGATGAACTTGCTGTACCAAGTTACGGCGCCAAGAAAAGATTGAAGTTGCGCGACGTTTTTTGGAGCCGGGATATTCTGAAGTGTTGCAAGTTTGTCAGGACTCGGTTTGATGCCGTCAGCGCTGATGATGTGTCCAAGGAACTCGAGCTGCTGCTGGCCAAAAGAGCACTTCTCGAGTTTGAGGTGGAAACCGTGTTGTTGAATGCGAGTCAATGCCTCGAAGAGATTTTTGCGGTGGTCATCTTCATCAGTTCCTCCCACAATGAAGTCGTCGATGAACGGGAAGATGCCCTTAGCTCCGCTCATCATGTTGCTGACAAGTTTTTGGAAAATTGCCGGTGCTCGCTTGACTCCTGGTTGTAGGCGATTTACCTGATAGAGTCCGCAATGAGTGTTGATCGTCATTAGCTTCTTTGATTCGTCATCCAGCTCGACCTGAAGGAATGCGTCTGAGAGGTCGATTTTGCTGAATTTCTTGTACGGTGACAGCTGAGCGAAGATTTCATCAGGCGTTGGCAGCGGATATTGCTCAGGTTCGAGGGAATCGTTGAGTCCGGTGGAGTAATCAGCGCAAACACGGACACGTCCATCCTTCTTCTTGACGGCGACGATTGGAGCGGCGTAAGCAGAGTTCTTGACTGGACTGATGACACCCAGGAGTTGTAAGCGCTTCAACTCTGCTTCAATGACCTCGGCTGCTGCGAACGGAACTGGTCGGCTCTTGCGGTAGTTTGGCTTTGCATCTGGGATGAGAGTAAGTGATGCTTTGATAGTGCAGAGTCCTAGCGTGTTATTGAAAAGGCTTGGGAAATTTCGTTGAACTTCCTGCTCGAGCTGCGATGGTGTCTCCGTTGTGATGTTATTGCAGATGCTGGCAATAGGAATGTTCCAGAGATCAAGTGCATCCATCCAGTCGCTGCCGAGGACGTTGAGTTCTCTTGCGACGTAGCAGGGACCTTTGTCTTCACGATCGTGAAGTCTTAAGCGAGCTGAGAACTTGCCGAGCATCTCAATCTGGTCTCCCGAAGCGCTGTAAGCTTGTTCTTCGCAGTCGGATAACTTTGGTGAGCCAATTTTCTTCCAGTTTGCTTCGGAGATGATGGTCCAGTCGGAACCTGAATCGAGTTGAAGTCGTAGCTTAATGTTGCCGATGGCCGGTTCGACGAACTTTCGTGCACCGATGGATGCTGATGTGATCGCGAGACTCTGACAACGCTCGTCCCGGCGGTTAAAGCGGTTTGGTCTCAGACGGAATCTCCTGAGGAACTCAAATGCTGATGCACAAAAGCCTGCCTTGTGTCCTTTCACCTTGCATGTAGCGCATTCCGTTTGTCTGTAGGGACAGTCTCGGTGCCAGTGAAGATCTCCGCAGAAGTAACAAGGATTTGATGGGACTGCCAAGTCGTCACGAGCCTGCGAAACTTGTTTCTTTGGTTGTCGAGAGTTTTGAGCGCTGGTTGTCTGTTGCAGACGCTGTTGCGGGCGCTGCTGTGAGCGCTGCTGTGTGAGGAGGATCTCGCTCTTGATGGCCTCCGGTTGCTGAATCATGGCTTTCTCTATTTTCAAGCTTGATAAGCGCTTCGCCACATTGCAGACGTCATTGAGATCGAGCTTAGGAATGGTATTCGGGTCTGCAGCTGCCGCGCGGCTTAATTCGATGTCGTCAAGCTTCGTCAACAGATTCTCAAGCACACGAGAATCTTCTGCATTGTTAAGACCGGTCGTGAAGATAAGCACTTTGAAGTCCTCAGCGGTGCAGTTGGCAAAGTCGAACTTCTCGCATCTGGTGTTGACTCGATTCGTGTACAGGTCGTAGCCTTCACCTGACTCTTTCTCGACGCGCAAGCACTTATAACGGAGTGCGAATTGAGACTCTCTGCGGCCGAAAAGCTGTTTGAGTACCTCCACCGCACGTTCGAATGTAATTGTTTGTTGTGTGGCGGGTAGGATTCTGTCAGCGAAGGTCTGGTAGTCAGAATTGGTGAGCCTTTCTGTGAGTAAGCTGATCTTCTGTGTAGCGGTCATCATTGCAGCGTCTTCGACAAATATTGATTTGTATCTTGCATACCAGCGGTCGAAAGTGAGGTTATTATCTGGTGAGAATTCAAATGTTGTCATGCGGCCAGCCAAGGTCTTGTAGAGTGATGTTGCTTGGAAAACGGGAGCTGCAATTGGATCTGCGGTATGAGCTTGACCTGCGGCGGAGGCTGCTTGTACATGAAGTTGTTCTAGGATTTTCTGATTTTGTTGCATAAGTCGTGAAACCAGTTCTCGGTCAGCAGCAGCTCGTTCGTCAGCTTGTTCAGCTTGTTGCTTCATCAGTTTCACCAATTCCTGCACTGATTTGTCCATGTTGCAAGGTTATGTTATTTTTGACACACGGAAAAAAACTTTCGATTTTTTGCTTAGATCGCGTGAATTCGTTCAATCCTCGTCGCGACTGTTGTGATCCATAGTTTTATTCACATCATAGTTTATTCAATAATAGTTTATTCAATAATGAGTTAATACAGAACACAATCTCATGTAGGTAATCTTCACTCCAAATCCCCTACCCGCCTGTCCTGTCCCATTACACAGTGTTGCCAGTATGTAACATATTACACAGTGTTGCCAGTATGTAACAGAGCGTAATATAAAATGTACGATCGTATCTTTTACCGCACAAAAACTACCTGCCGAAAATAAAACACCTGAATTAGTTAGAAAACATTTCGGTTGACTTTAGATTATGCCGCCTTTTTTATTGGTAGTTTTGTGATCTAGCGTATTAAACTGTCTCGTTCACAAGAAACTAATTTCCGGATTTAGTTCACAAAGAAACGCAATCGAGCCTATTGTTTTATCTTGCTGGCATGAACGATTCCGATTCAAGTTCACGCAGAAACGCAATCGGGCCCAATATCAGTGGTACGCCAACGTGAACTACACTATGGGGCAGATAGCGTTAAGGATAACTTACAGCCAATAATTTAGTAGTGAACAAAAATAGGAAGCTTAGAGCCATTTACAAGTTACCACTGATAATGATAATAATAATAACGTGAATTTAGAACTGATATTAGGCATAATAAGAAGATATTAAACGAGAAGATACTAAATTGTACAGTAGAAAACATGTTGACATAAACAAGACTGTAATAAAAGAAGAAAATGCTAAGCCTGGTCATCACAAAATCGCCCTACAACCTGCTTCCTTATAGTACCTATCTATATTCGTGAAAAAGGGGTCAATATCAATGTCAGCATTCAGGGTGTTGAAAGTTTCGCATACCCTTATAAAATAGGAATTACGCCTGTATTTGATTTTAAAGCCAGGTACATGAAAGGGTGCCCTATTTCTAAGTGCCCGGCTAGGAGTGCGGAGAGATATTTTAGATAGTAGTTCAGGACAATCAACCGAGCCATTTAAAATTCGTAGTAAAAGTGAGATGTCAGCTATGTTTCTTCGCAAAGCCAATGGCAAATCCTCAGATATCCGCAGGTCGGTTACGAGATGCTGAGTCAATCGCAAAGGGACTTTACTCCTGAAGAAGCCACTGAAAAACAAGTCCTGCTTTGATGAACTACATGATTTTTATGTTATATATTTTTTTTAAAGTAAGATAAATTTGTTATAATATAATTTTTGATTCATACTACTCTTTTATCATAAATAATAAAAGGTAATCTTTCAACTACAAATGTTACACGAATCATTACATAAAGTTCAAAGTTAAAATTAATTTGTAATGAAAAACCTTAATAAAAACGCAATTATTATATTATGTATAATTCTAATATCCTTAATGATAGGTATATATTTAAAACTACGTAATTATACCTAATAGCGCGCCAAAAAAAAAATACAAATTCAGCAATCTAATATTACTCATAATCTAGCATAAGTTAAAACATATACTTACAGAATATACCGAAAAAATAAATTTTATGATTAAGTTTAAAAAGTTAAAATGAAATGGGAAAACAAAACATTGTTAAAAACAAATATAAAGAAACTAAAAAATTCCCCATTACATCCTGTAAATATTAAAATTTAAATTTAGACGCTCATGGTTACCATCCTGGGCCGGTTATATCATTACTGCTACTTGCGGTCTGGCACTACAGTTTGCTGGCACTTCACATCGCTATTCGTATTCGCGTATTCGTCTTATTCGCCCAAATACTACTATGTGAAGTGGCTCTATTCGTCTATATTCGCCTATTTTCACGAACAGAGCGAATACGCAAATACACGAACACCAATATCCGCCCGCTTGTCGGTTTTTGATCGCATATCAAAGGATCGCGAATATGCCGAATAAGTTCGTTTACTGCCCACACTTCGCTCACTCAGTAGTGTGCGGTGCGCGATAGCGACGGACGTGCTTATTGTTTTGACAGCTCATAACAAGATGGATTGGACAAATGACCTTGTGATGCGATTCTTAGAATTATATCAAATGCATCCCTGCATATGGGACCCGAAACATGCCTCGCATAAAAACAGAAGCAAAGTTAACGATGCATGGAATGCTATTAAGAACAGCCTGGAATATCCAGGCATAACAAAAGAGCTAAAAAAAAGCGAGATACGTTGATGGCTGCCTATCGGGGATACAAAATTAAAATAAAAAAATCCGAAAAATCAGGAGCAGGCATTTGTGATGTTTACCAACCGAGCTGGTACGCTTTTGCATTAATGGATAGTTTCCTGGCATCCATTTATACGTGTAAGGAATCGATGAATACTAAGGTATGTAATAAAACACTTTTCTTCTTTTGTTATTTATAATTTAAAGTAAACTGTAGAAACATATTGTAATAGTAAACAGTAGTAGGTATGTATTAATGAAGTAGGAATTTACATATATAGGTAATCAATTCGGTGATGAAAATAGGTAAGTTGCGAACTCATTTCGTATTTCTACTGCATTCCTTGGTGACTTTCAGGAATGTGTCTTATGTCACGCAAAGCTGGAGTATCTGGAATATCATCCCTCCACGATCCCCGGCTAACTAATATATCGCCATTAAATACATCAAACGTGCCTGGTGGAGTGTATGCAGCTACTGAATTTCGGCTCCTTAAAAAGTTGTGTAAAACTATGCAGGCCATAACTACTTGCGTTGCTGCTTCTGGTTCCATTAGTAGCGGTTGACGCAGCACTCTAAAGACTGAAGTCATGACGCCAAATGTATTTTCAACAATAACACGGGCTGACGAAAGTTTCTTATTAAACACCCTTTCTTTTGTACCTTCTTGGTGCTCACCAGGGTATGGTTTCATCAAATTTGTATGTAAAGCAAATGCCCCATCCCCTAAAAACACATAGGGCATATCAATATTTCCATTTGGCAGGGCAGTTGGTGCGGGTAGTCTCAACAAATTCTTTTCAACTCTGTTCCACAAGATAGTATTTTTAAAAACACCGCCATCGCTTATCCTGCCCTGACATCCAACATCGGCAAATAAAAAACTGTAGTTACTGTCAACTAAGGCCATTAAGACAATGCTGAAGGTTTTTTTGTAGTTAAAATATTCAGAGCCACTGTTGATTGGTGCCCTCAATACCACATGTTTCCCGTCTATAGCTCCAACAGCATGTGGGAATCGTTTGCAGCAGTGGCGGCGCTAGACCACACTTGGACGTCGGCGAAATTAGGTTCGCGAGGCCTTTTTTATTTCCCAGTCAAAAAGAAAACGTTAGATTACATGAGCCGAATTATAGTGAAACTAATGTATGTGTAAACGAGTTTTATTACTAATCAAACGATGTTAAAAATTACACAAATAGAAATTAAAATAGACGAACTTTTCGGCTTTTGGCCTCACTGAACTTTTTCAGGTTATGTCATCGCTAATACTAGCCGCTATTTCAGCTTCAATTGATAGAATTGATAACGCAGATAGTCTCTCTTGGGTCATCGTGCTTCTCAACTAGGTTTTAATCAATTTGAACTTTGAGAAGCTTCTCTCAGCGGAAGCTTTTGCGAGGTCCCCTCAGGTGCGAGGCCGTCGGCGGTCGCCGACGTCGCCGACGCCTAGCGCCGCCACTGGTTTGCAGAAACCACGTTCTATGGCCAACCAATCTTGTTCTGTGCTTGGTATCTGTAAAACGATATATAATGATTATAAATAGGATAAAACGAATTTACCGCGTGAAATTAGGAGGACCCGACGTTTCGGTGATGTTGCAATCGCCGTTGTCCAGGGTAGATATATAATGATACGATACTTAATAAATTTTCATTTTCAGAGTAACCAGAACGAAAGTCTCGGTTCGGAGGAAACCTTCGATGAAACTGATACTAATGTATCAAACCCTGAACAAGAGTCAACTTCAAATGTACCGTCCCAATCAACTGTTGATCAAGGACCTTCAACCTCACGACAACAACCAATGACAGGATCCAAGAGAAGACAACATGATCCGCCTGAACTTCAAAAGGCAAAAAAACAAACGGATGAAGCATTACAAATTTTAAAAACAGTTTCACAGTTTCACAATTCGCAGTTAATTGAGGATGATGAATGCAATATTTTTGGAAAACTAGTAGCAAAGAAGCTGCAAAGATTGCCAGAAGATCGGAGGGACCTGGTGATGATAAAAATTAACCAGCTAATTTATGAAGAATCTCAATATCAAAATAGGCAAAAATCTTCACTATCATCACCATCCAACACATCTCATCCAGCGAATACACCTTCCCCATTTGCAACGAGTGAAAATAAGAATATGTGGACATATCAAGACCACAATTATAATAACTCAAATCTAGGCGAACCTCATCAGCCCAGATTCCTATTTACGCAAGAAGGTAACTTTATCCCTGAAGATTTGATTCAAGAATGTAATGATGCAGATGTTAATCAGCCCGATATTATTTATGAGGGTCCAGCAGCAAAATTGAACGAAGTCATCATCTATGCCCAACCACCAAAGAAATAATTAGTCGTAATTGCAGTCTGATATAGGTTATAAGTAGGTACTAGTACCTAATTAAAAGCTGTAAGTTTTTTCATTAATAAAACTAGTTTAATTAAAATAAAGGATATTTTCTTACCTTAACATTATCCTTTAGAACCTGGTATATAGCAATGCATACTTCTTGTATTATTTTTGAGATGATTTGACTTGAAATCTTGAAGAGATAGTGTAGGCTCCGGTAGCTATCTCCAGAGGCCAGAAACCGTAAAGTCACTGCCAATCTAACTTTTGATGGTATCGAGTCTCTCCAATTAGTATCTTTCTTTGATATTATCGGATCAACTTTTTGTAATAAGAGCTCAAAGTCTGTATATGTCATTCTGCAGAAATTATGGAATTCATCCGAGGGTTCAGCCAGCATTTCTTGAAATTTTCTCTCCATACTTTCCCTAAAAAACAGTCTAAAATTAACTTCTATTAAGTAAGTAACCACAGTCTGAACATACACAGAAACTATCTAGCTATTCCGTTCAGCAATAATGTTTTTCGGTAGGTGGTACTTACTTAGTACGATTTTTGTGAATTTTTAACATCCACCAGCGTCTTCTCTTCCATGGTCTTTGAACAACTTTGTTTTTATGTACGCATAACATGTATTGGTAATTAACACAGAAGAAATAATAAGCCGCTGCTGCCGTCAATACATCCATCTTGTTGGAAGATAGCAACACGTGAACGCGTAGGAAGATAGCAAAAATATTCGGTATGTTCGGCATATTCGCTGTTCATATCGATGTGTGGACGGGGGTGTTCGTGTTATTCGGACTTCGTCCGATGAAGCCGAATAAAAACGCGAACAAAACGCGAATACCGAATAGCGATGTGAAGTGCCAGCTTTAAGCTGGCACTTCACATCGCTATTGTTGCAAGCAAACATCTGGAGCAAGCGACAATTAAAATACTGAAGCTAGCGACACGTGTGAAGCGACCGCAGAGCGCAATGCATTTAGATTTCGATTATTTTAATAAAGATAACAAAATATAAAACTAATAATATACCCTTACAAACGCAATTACCTAACTACATTATTGACCCATGCTTTCTTAAAGTTAAAAACCTTTAACTAATTCAAAATTATAGGTACGCATCGGTATTAATATCGTAACAGCTTAATATATAAATTAGGGTTAAGGTTAACCAGACGCTGCCGTGTCCTTCAAAGTCGCCACTCTTGCCACACGCACGCTTTGTACAAATAAATTGTAAGAATTTCCTTTTTAAAACTAATATCCTTATCCAGAGCAAGCCTTAATACATTCAGCACACATAAACTTATTCACTTTAAGATGAACAGCGTTCACTCGAAAGTTCACAGAGACACTCGAAAGCAAAAGACATAACCACGCAATGACGTGCTCAGGCAGGTAGCCTACGATACATTACACATTACTACCGAGACTAATCGAGGTTAATATGATGATGCTGTTGAGTATGTTTCAATAAACAACTTCCAGAACGTTCATGTCTTTTACAGATACGTCTATCGCCAAATGTACGCTTACATTTCGTACAAATAAATGGTTTTATTTTCAAATGAACTACGTTAATAGGTATACAGGACCAGGCTACCTAAAGATAAGGCACTTCATCTGAGCCTTATTGGCTTCATTATGCAATAAACTATCCTCCGTTACCGAGGAGTGCATCAGTCAATAAGTTAATAGTAAAACACATTTTTAAAACAAGCTTTTATTAAAATGCTTTATCCCGAGCCAACCCTGGGTACAGCAGCAATGTCATAGTGG
Source organism: Micropterix aruncella (assembly GCA_944548615.1). Lineage (NCBI taxonomy): Eukaryota > Metazoa > Arthropoda > Insecta > Lepidoptera > Micropterigidae > Micropterix > Micropterix aruncella. The sequence goes on from CALYMY010000027.1 coordinate 96,009, forward strand.
AACTTACATAGAACGGACCATCATACTTGAATGCTATACAGAATTTCGTGTTTGTGCTGTTGACCGTTGAGGAGTCCCCTAGTCGGGAGCTAACCTTGGGCACAGCAGCCATGTCATGTTGAAACTTAGAACGGGCTATCATAATTGAATGCGTGTACAAAATTTCGTGTCTGTGCTGTTGACCGTTGAGGTGTCCCCTCGTCGGGAGCCAATCCTGGGTGCAGAATCAGGTCATGATTAATATAAAAATGCATTGTCATCGTACCTGAACCAACATGTGAAATTTCAATTTCATAGGATAACAGGAAGTGGTTCTAATTCTGCTTGCAAAAGTTGACCTAAACAGACTAACATACTGACAAACATTGCAAGGTATATAAAAGCTTATAAAAAGTTTATGGTCGGCTACGAGATGCTGAGTCAATCGCAAAGGGACTATACTCCTGAACAAGGCGCTGCCAAACTCAATTACTGCCCTGATGAGCTATATTACAAATCATAGAGATATTAATATATTTATTTAAAAAAAAGCATAGTAAACTTGTTATAATACTTTTTTTAAAATTCATACTATTCTAAACATCATATCCGATAATCATAATACAAGGTACTCGTATAAATGCACATGTTACATGAATCGTTACATAAAGTTCAAAGTTCAAAATTAATTTCAATTCAAAACACCCCAAAAGGATATAGAACATACAATTGTTACGTAAGTTGTTTCACTTATTTCAATTATTTACTCTGACCCGCCTAGATACGGGACATTTAAGTTAGGTGGGCACTGAGCATTAGCTGCATTTAGGTGTTCAATTTTTCCGAGTTACTTATAACATTGATAACAATGGGGCTAAATGTACAAACAAATAAATGAATAAAGTATTAAATCTAAAAAAATCTAAATTAATATATTATTTATAATTCTAATATCGTAATGATACATCATATATTATTATAATGATAATATCATAATAATAATATCATATTGATAATATCACAATACCATAATAATACACATTTATTCCTACGTACTAATTAAAATATTGCATAAAAAACAGCAATCTGATATTACTCATAATCTAGCATAATTTAAAAAAAATATACAGAATACACTTGAAAAAAATAAGCAATAATATTTAGAATAAAATGGAAAAAAAAATAAACTACTGTAAAAATCAAATGTCAAGAAACTAAAAAAATCAACCATTACATTGT